>JAYRBT010000067.1:4610300-4754378 GCA_036023395.1 Myiotriccus ornatus
ATGACACCTCATTTTCAGACTTTTTTTTCCAGGTCTGTCTGTGCCTCACCTCTCAGCACAGGACAAAAGCCCAGCACTTCCCAGCACGTCTCAGTAGTTTTGTGTAGCCTGATGCCTGTTGAATTTTGCATTGGAGTTTGGCAGGAGGCGTGAGCTGAATGTGCTGCAGAGTTAGAGCTGATTCCCAATTTCGGTTCTCCAGGAACATGCAAGTGAATGTTTCAATTAATCTCCTCGTTCTGCCTCTCTCACCACTGTCTGAGGAAGGTCCCTGTGCATACAAACACTTCACACAGGAAAACCACCTTCATTAAGAGCACACAGGTAAACACATGCCAGGGCATGTCTCCCACCACAAAGACATATATATATATAAATATATAGAGATACACAGTACACAGAGCCTCACTGATATCATGAACAACCAGGTTCAAAGCACCCTGAACAAAAGGGAAAGCCCCAGGGTCTCACTGGAAAGTTTTGCACAGACAGAACCACTCACTGCCTTGCTGCAGCATCCTCAAGATCCTCACCCCAGGAGACAATTCCCCTGCACAGAAGTTGGTGAATCCAAATACCTGGCCCTGCAGGGAGCTTGCTGGGTACAAAAAAAACCCCACCCTTAGAATACTGAAGTTCTGCTTTTCATCTTTCAGGAAGGAGCAGAAGAGAGGGATACACATCCAGGCCAGAAAAGAAAAAGTGAAAACCCTCCTTATTGCAGGACCTGCATTGCCTACCTGGAAGTAAAGCCTGGATGGAGTAAATATCCAGATGCTGCTGCTCTGAGGGGCTTTAAATAAGCAAGGACAGTTGGACTTGATTTGTATGTGGAATGGAATGGTACAGATGTCACAGAGGAAGTCCTGGGGCAAGGAGGGGGTTTTTATCAACTCTGTAGGGAAAGGCATCAAATGAGGGGCCTTTTTACACCCTCCTCTGCTCTGGTGGAGTTCTGGCATGTGCAGAGGGATGTAGCTTTCAGGAAACAGGATTTCATATCACACACTGATAGGAGTCAGCAATTCCTCTCTGAAAACACAAGAAAGAACCACTTAGGTAACCAGACAAGTGTATCTCACTACATTAGGTAGTTCTTCAAGGGTACAGTGAAGTTCCCTCAAGCAAGGAGGCTCCAAGCCACTGTTCAAAACCAATTCCTTAAGCTTCAACTGGCTGAAAACAAGCATGGAAGAACAGCTTTGAAGCAGGAACAAATACAGGCACACTGACCTCACCCAGAGTCACTGCAGACTCGTGGGTCCAGCTTCCCTGGGTGCTCAGGGGAGAGAAACCCTCTCCAGGGGTGATTTACAGAGCCTGTCAGGTGGAGAAAGGGCCAGAAATAAGGGACATAAAGCAAATAAGGGGTATTGGGAGCTGCCACTGGAGAGCTTAAAAAATGGAAATGAATGCCCTTGAGCTGACAAGGATGAGGCTAAATCCATAAATCCAGGCTCCCACCGAAGGATGTGCCAGCTGTGCAGCCCAGGCACTCAGGGAACAGCAGGACACCGGGGGCTGTGGCTGTGCTGGCCTGGTCAGAGTCATTCCCAGCCCTGCTGACCTCCCCAGAGAGCCCAGGTCTGTTCTTCCCAGCTGGCACCAGTGATTCCAAGATGGGGAATTCGCTCCTCTCCCAGCTGGCACCAGTGGATGGAGGAGCATGAAGGTGTGGAACATGAAGATTGTCACACAGCCATCCCTACTGGCACAGGAGAAATAAACCCTAATTTTCACTCCTTGCACTCCAAGTCTGACTCCTTGACAGAACAGGCTGTGAAGCAAGGAATTTTCCTTCCTTCCTCCTCCTCCTCCATCCATTCCAACTGTCAGGCAAATCGAGGCCAGCTCTGAGGGGGCTCCTGCAGCTCCAGAGCACTGCCTCGCGTTTCATCGGGGATCTTGTCTGGTAAATAAGCCAAGGGCAGCTGGAATAATAATAATAATACACCTGTCAAACAACACCGAGCTCCCCATTTCCCTTGGCAGCATCAGCTCACATGTGCTGCTGCTGCTGCCTCTGACAAGGGTCTGCCAGGAGGAACCAATCCCTTAAACACGTGTTGATGTAGGAACATTCCCTGCTGCTTCAGACTGTTCTGGGAGAGGCTTCACCTTCCCTATTTTCATTTCTCACCTGGTCTCAGGCCAGCTCTGGTTCCAGCCTCTCCTGCTGTGAGATTTACCCACAGAGAAAGGCCCAGGACTTTGTTTTATGCCCCTCTCTTCAGTTATGGCTTTGTCACGTGTTAATCTGCCCAGCCCAAAGTCTCTGTGCCAGGTGCCCGTGAGACTCTTTTGGGATATATTTGCTGCTTGTAAGAAAGGATTTTTTTGGGAGGAAAGACACACAAGCCTTACATACATTAAGAAATAAATAATATTTTGGCCGAATTAATGATCTTTGTACTAATACATAGAGACTACTTAGGAAATGGGAATCCACCGAGGAAAAATAATTAAAAAATAAAGGGCTCTGCAAGTAGAAATGCATTAAAGTTTGCAGAGCTTTCAGGTATTTTGACAGCTGTGTCACAGCAAAGCTCTCGTGGCTCCTCCAGTCACTCATGTCAGGCACTGACACCTGATGAAGCTGTAAAATGTTTGTTGCAGTCCCAGCTCTGAGCTGGGGCTGAGAGTGTTCTATTTGCAGGAGGTATTTGGGCTGGTTCCAGCAGCTCTTTGGTTGGAGGAAATCAAACTCTTCAGCGGAGCTGCTCAACTTCTGACCATTTAGCTTAATAAACGAGGGGAGCTCAGTGTGTGTTGCAGTCAGAGCAGAGGGAAGGGGTCATAAATAATGCAAACAGGCAGCTTGTGATGAGAGAAAAAGGTGCTTGAGGATGGCCCTGCTGTTCCCAGCTCCTGCACACGGGAGGGGCACAGGTCTGGCAAAGATAACTGTAGGTGTTTAAGGATGTAAGGCACAGGCATAAGCAGGAATAACTCGTGCTGTTTAAAGCTCCTCTCGGAGCTCTGGCTCCTGCCTCAGTGTTCTGCCCTGAGAAGTATCGTTTTCTGCAGCTCTCAGTGTTGATCTTCAATGCAAGCCCTGAATCAAGCCATGAGATTTCATTAATTGCTCTGACAGGTGTAGAGGGATCCAGGTTTCCCAGTCAGAGGTGCAGGAACTGAAGTTCAGGGAAGTCAGTGTGTGCTCAAGGTGAAAAGGTGCCTTAAAAGCAGAAACAGGAGAGTTGGCACAACTCACAACATCAGGCACAAATCTTTGGTGCTGTCAACTAGAATTATTAAGCAATCAACCCCCTATTAAGGACAAAACAAGTTATTTCTTCTGCTTACCAATTCAGTAAGTGGTAGAAAGAGTGAATTCAAGGTTTTAATTGCAGGTTTGACATGGGTCATACCCACGTTCCCTCTGATCCTGTTTTATCCAGTGGCCAAATGCAGAGATGGGAACAAGGAACAGAGCAAACATACCCAAGTCTCCCCTGATCTTCACTTTGAGCATTGATTTATCTGGCTATAATAGTGAGGGCAATTGCATTAAAATTGTTAAGACTCAAACTAAGACTTGGACCATTGAGCATTAAGCTCAGCCAAATTATTTTTACTTCTGCCCAACTCTGTGGGCCATGCTCTCGTTTGCTAAGGTAAATGATCAGAAGTTTAGCAGCTCTGCAGAAGGTTTTGATAACATTCCCTGTGTCAAAGGGCAGTTCCGAAGCCAAAACAGCTCCTGGAAGCAGGACAGTGTTATCCACCTCCCTCCCCCCAAGATTTTACAGCTTCATTAGGTGCCAGTGCCTGACACAAACGGCTGAGAAAGCCTGGAACAATCCTTCCAAGTGACACCACAGGCTGAGCAGGAACACGAGCCAAAACACTGACCAAATGTTTCCACTTTGTGTCGGGAAACAAAAATAAGTGTTGACAAATAAAAGCACAAGAGCTGGGCCGGGCAAGAGATCCTTCAATATTTCCACGTGTCTGGCTTTTTGCTTTCTAATGTTGACACATGCAAAAAAAAAACCAACAACCCAACAAAAAAAACCAACACCCTGCTGTGCCTGGATCTGGGAACACATCCCAGAGCCCGGGGAAGGTGCCAGCCCTGCCAGCAGGCGCTTGCCTGTCACCAGCCACCAGCAGGAACCAGGGCACACGGTGTGGGGACAAGGCTCTGCAGGGTCACAGGCAGCTTTGGGCACCCCAAAAAAAGCCCTTTTCCCGGTAGCCAGATGGGCTGGAATGGGGCAAGGAGGGGGTTCACCTGCCCTGCTCTTGCTGTGCCCTCGGGCAATTGGGTTCCTCTGCACCCAGTTTCACTCTGCTGTGGCACAGCTCAGGAGCAGAGGGATCCCTGTTCTGCTCAAGAGATCTCACTGGGAGTGCTCAGAACCCAGCAGAAAGTGCTCATTTGAGCACCTGACCCGGAATGACTCCTCAGAGTCACCCAAGAGAAGGTGGTGCTTGTCAGGAGCAACGTGTCCCATCCACACCCCAAAGCAGAGTCCTGTAAGGCAGGAAAACCTCCCTCATCTGTTCTTTTCTCTTCCTTGGCTAAGACAATACAGGGGAGATCAGGTGTAACTGTGGGTGCTGCCTCTCACCACAGTGGTGTAAACAAAATTTCTCTCAACCCAAAATGTTCATTTTCACGTTCGTTTGGGGAATCAGGTCCCCGGAAACAAGGATTTACCCACCACCACCACCTTCCATTCCACAGACCTGGGGAGGATTTAGATTACACTGTCTAGCAAAGTCTTCAAGTGAGATTGCTTTTGGCTGCAATACATTTGCAAAACCACTCCAGCGCCCTGAGATGCCGCCTGACTCCAGTTCGGGGGGGTCAGCTGCAAAACTCGGTTCCCCTCCTGCAGAGAAGACAAGAAAACAATCAAAACTGGGAGGACTGCAAGGGAAATGTTCAGGCTCCGAGCGAGGCTGGGTTGGGAGTCAGTCCCAAGAAGAGGGAATGAGCAGCACCTCAGGGCTGGCCACATTTCGGACTGAGAGAGCAGCTCACGACGCCTGGGGAGCTGCTGAAGGTTTAAAGCGCCGATAATCCAAGTAATTACGATCACAAAAACCAGCTCAGGGATTTCTGGGGTCCGCTTTGCCATTGGGAACCTTTCCTTCCAAGGGCCTTTCCATTACAAAGATGTTTTACCAGGTCAAGGACATTGTGCAGCCTCTCCCTCCCTGCGGGTGCCGCAGGATCTCTCCCCGAGCACCCAAACCTGTGCAAATCCAGCACTTGAGCCCTCCTGTCCCCTGCTCAGTGTGGCTGAAGTGAGCTAATGGTGCAGAAGTTATGGATCCAGACACTGATTATGTAAGGCTCATTTCTCCGAGAATCTCAGCTAAAAACAGCACTAAAAAGCTGTGTCGTCTTCCACATGCTCTGAGGTTAAATCAGCCCTGTACCACCAACACCACAGAAATCTGCTTAGATCCTTTCCACCCCCCCTCAAACCTTCCCCAGGTTCAGCACCAGAGCAGTCACTGACTTTTCAGACTATTTACATCATCTCCAAGAGGAAAATGTCTGGAGTAGTGACTGCTGGAGAAACTATTCCATCATGCCTCCCAAAGGGCATTATGACAGCAGGTTTTTATTCCAGAATAAAAACCACTCCAAAGTAATTAGCATCCTTCCAAAGTGGAGTAATTATTCTACAGTCAAGTCACTTATGTTCCAGAAGAGTGTGTCCATGCAGGCAGCTATTCTGGAATGTTTCCGGCTGAGCAGCTTATTCTGCAGTAGCTCTTTGTCAGCCCCAGTGAATGACAATCATCTCATTTCCCCTCTTATGGGGAGGGGAATCAAATTAGAAAAACCAGTGTTCTTTAGGAGATGTTTGAACCGATTTCAATGAGCCACCAGTTTAAAGGTAATTCTTTTTTTTTTCTCCTTTTCCCAGTTTTATAACCACTGGCAGGAGTTCAAAGAGAAAGGTCAAATTCTTTCCCTGCCCCTAAAGAAGAGGCAACAGCCAGGCTCAGCTATGTTATTAGTTATCAGAGCATCCACGGGGAAGAGGATTTTTATGAACTCTCCAACCATGCTCAAAGCTTCAGAAGCTCACATTTTATTAGACACCAGAGACTCCAACATAAATCACAAGGCTGAAGGAAAACTGGCTGTGTTGCTCCTGCAGCTCTTGGAACTGCTTGTTCTACACTAAAAGGACATGGGAAGACAACTAATGTCTGAATATATAACTGTGGATGTGCCCTGGTGCCTGCAATAGTCACACCAGGGGTGGTCACAGCGATACAAGAGGTGGGAGAGCATCTCCTTATGCACAAACCCCCTCAAAATCAGTGAAATCAAAAGGGTTAATAGAGTCCAGAATGGCCTGGGATGATTTTCCTGTGGGCTGGCATGTACTTAAACGTCCTGATCTATCTTTGGAGCTCCTTAGCATATTTGCTCAGCTTATTTGCATACACAAATATAAACTGCGCTCTCCAAAAATTGCTCAAGCAGAGTCGGGAGCAAATTAAACACTCAGGCTGAGGGGAGAGAGAGAGAGAGAGAGAGGGAAGGAGGGAGTGTAAGAAAACAGCAGCTCTGGCATGTTCTGGTCCTGGAGCCGACACGACTTACAGAGAAGAGACTCGCAGATATCGAGTACTGGAGGAAAACATGACAGCAAAGTCATGCCAGGCTGAGAGAGAGAGATGCATGAGTAGTTTATTTCTGCATATTTTCCCAGCTAATATGGAAAGCTGGATCTGTCAGCAGTCATAGGGATTGTGTCTCGCTGGAGAAAAACCTGGGGGAAGATCAAGGGGTGAAGAAGAGACCCAGAGATTTTGGGGACCGCTTTCCATGGCTTCAATCAAGCTTAGGCTGGCAAGGAGACTAAATTCCATGGGCCAGCTTCAGAGGGCACGGACAGACTGCCCTGACTTTTAGGGTTGCAAATACTTGTAGTTTTTACCCAGAGGGGTGTGGGAAGCAAACTGTTAAGTGGAATTCCAGTGAACAGAAGCTCACCCCGGGCTCTGTATCAGCACCCTGCACATCCAGCTCGCCCAGGAGATGGATGGGAGGCTTAGGAAATGCAAGCCTCAAAGAAAGGTCAAAAGAAATTGGCTTGCTCAGCCCAGGTAAGGGTTTTCTGAACTGGAGACAGAGCAGGTTTCTCTTATGTAAAATGTTGTTCTGAGAAGAGAAGGGAGCAATTATCCTTCAGGCCATGGGAGGCAGGACAGGGAGAAAATGGGGTGAATCTGCAGGAGAGGAAACAGAAAAGGGGAGGTTTAAGTTTCCTGTTAGGATAAACGTTTAATGCTGAGGATAAATAACAGACTACTCAGTGCACTGAGTCCTTGTTAGAGGTGGATTTTGTGTGATGCAGTCAGTTGTAGAGAGGATAAAGGGATGGATTAGGTGACCTTCAAGTCCCACCAGCCCCATTTTTCCACGACTGTGCATCTCTTTTGCACACATAGGAGGTCTAAGAGTTGAAAGTGTTCCAAAGAATGAACCAAGAAGGAAAAACATCCCCCCCAAAGCACCTGCCAACACCCCACTCCAGCACTGCCTCACAGGCTGCTCAGCACTGAGGTTACCAGCCAACCTTCCTCTCTAACCAGTGAGCTTTTCGCTGGGAGATTCCAGCCAACACATCCATGGAAGCTTGGCAACGAAAGCAAAGACAACCCAGGACTTCAGATGGTGGGTTTGGACTTTTCTTTGCAATTTCCCCTCCAACAGGTTGCCCCAGGGCTGAAGAGACACCACCAGAGCCTCTGCAACCTCATCACCAGGAAAACCATCTCCATCTGATCGAGTGGCAACCACAAACCGAAGTTCTGTCCCAAATTTACAGCTTCTGACCGTTCATGTCTGAGTGGAGATGGTTGTGAACCTTCAAGGGCATTTGCAAACATATCTCAATGTGGGAAAACTCTGATTAGATTAAAAGTTGTGGCCAATGCTCAGCCTACTTGTTCCACCAGAGGAGTTTGTCCCCAACAGGGATTTTTCCTGAAGTTTTGAAGCCTGACCCTTCCCAAAGCTGCTTCTATTTTTGCCATACAAGGAAAAACTTTGGCAGAACAAAACAAAACAAAACAAAAAAAAAAAAGAACTGATGTGCCTGGGGGAAGTTGGGCACATCCAGTGACAAAAATGGGAAGAGATCCCAGCATTTCACTGCTGCTTGCCTTTGATCTGCTGAATAATTCTTGCACGGCCAAGGAGCGTCTTGGGCACATTTTTAAAGGAATTAGTGGGGAATCCTGGAGCTGAGATTCCCAGTGAATAGCACAGGATACACACAAAGGCTTCTCCAGCACTGACAGAGGAGCAGAGCGAGGAATCCTTTTTGTTCTGGGCATGTAACATTAGGAAACCTGTCAGCTTTCATTTCACTTGATGACTTGGGTAAATCTCTGTCTCTTTGTCTATTCCAGCTTCCCTTTCTTTCTCTTATTGTTGGTTTTTTCTTTCCCAGTAGACATGAAAAATGAGCACCAAGAACTGCATTGTCAGACAGAAGCACACACATGTAATGAATTGTAAGCTGGTTGACCCTTCCTGGGTATCGATCCTGCTCTTTAACTAGGAGGGGAGGAATGGAGTTCTTCACAGGAGCTGATAAAGGGAGAAAGAAATCTGCCAAAATAAAAATTGAACCCGGGATTTTCTCATTTTAAGCTTAAGCTTGTCACTCGCAGAGCTGCTGGAACACCACAATGCAGTGCTATCCTTTCACTGAAAAGCAGCTCTCCCCCAAAATACCATTTTCTGTGTGCACGAGAAACTTGCCTGCTTTCACTTATCACACTTTTAATCATAAGGAAAATGTAAATAATCGACACCACGAGCAGCAAAGCCAGTGTTCTAAAAAAAGAAAGCTCCAAACGTTTGGCTTTCTGGAAATTCTATCTCCCATCAAAACCTTAAAGATGTTCATGAAATATTTTCACACACTGAAGGAGCATTTTCATGAGGAAACATATTTCCTGGAAAAAAAAAAATAAAAAATTTGCATTTCTCAAACAGCTGCAGTAAATCCTTATCTCCCAGGGATGCTGAGAGAGGAATGCTAAGCTTTAAGCAGTTTTAGAAACAGATCTTCAGCTGGCATAAATCACAGTTCCACCAAAAAAAGCCTTTGAAAGCCCAAATGCAACTCCAGAAAGGCTCTCCTGGCTTACACCAGGTGACCTGTAACACCCTGCCCGTGCAGAAACAAGCATTCCAAGGGCCACATCCCTAACTTAAAGCAACCAAAAAATCAATCAATCAGTCAAACAAACAAACAAACAAAGATTGTGATTTTTAATCACTCCAGCAGAACAGCTGGCTGAACCCACACGGCTCACAATTAAAGCCTTAAGCGTATTCACCTGTGTCACAGCCACTCCTGCACGTTGTAAATGATTTGGGGCAGGTAAGGAAGCATTCCCAGAAATCCCCCTGCCACGTGAGGGACGTTGTTGGCATCGTGAGAGCAGCACCTGCCAAAGGACAGGGGCTTAAAGAAAGCCCTTCCAAACGAGAGCAGAAACACTGAATTACCAACACACAGATATATTCTGAAGTTATTTACACACACACAACCCATCAAGCCAGGCCTAAGAAAAAGAAAAGAAAAGAAAACAAAGCTCTTTAAATCCTTTTTAGCAGAGAAGTGAAATAATGAGCCTTGGATCGCTGCAAGCACTAGAACAGGGCAGGTAACTCCAAATATTCTGCTTCCAATAGATACTCAGCCTGCTGCTCTTCATCACTGCTGCCTGCACTGGTTAATGTGCTGCAGTTTTCCCCTCTTTTTTTGAGTAAAGACACATCTTACACCAATCTCGCTTCAAGCAGCGTGACCCAGGGTGTATGCAGAGGTGCAAAGGGCTCCCTGGCAACTCATTCACCCTCCAAAGCAAGGCCTCTCTTTGCTAATGTTTGACAGAATGTGACTGCAAATGGCTTCACATGAAGGCAGAGTTCCTGCTTTTAGTAAAACCAGCCCAATTTCAGTGGGTTTTTGTTCGTTATTAGGGACCCTCCCCAAAAGTGGGGGGAAGCTCACGGGATGTGAGGTGCAGTGGTAAGGCTGGAAGCCAGCAGGTGCAAAAAAAGCAGGACACTGGGATTTGGGTAAAGCATTAGGAATGCTTATTGTTACACAGAGTGACTCAGGGAATTTTAGTGGTCACAGGAAATGCCATCCAACAGAAAAAAAAAAATCACTGATTTATTCCCTGCCTCGCCCAGCCCTTCCCTGGGACAGCCTGGCTGTGTCTGCAGCTTCCAACACCCCCAAAAAAGCTGCTGAGCCCCACTCTGGGGCACCCTCAGTGCCCTGCAGCCATCTGACCTTCCTGCAAGGCAGAGAGCAGGAGCAGAGGGACAGACTGGAAATGCCAAGCCAACAGATGGGCATTGCTGGATGGATTTCGAGCTGTTTCCCCTTGATGCTCTTTACAGCAGTGCAGGGCCCCCTGTGGCACAGCCTGGGCAGAGCTGAACTCATCCACCACCGAGGAGGACAGCCCAGGGAGGGGTTTGGGGGTGGCTTACACAGGCTCAGAGCTTTCCCTGATTTTCTTTGTCCTTTCCTCGATGCATTAAAAAAGAAAAAAAGAAAAAAAACAAACCCCGCCACAACTCAAGAAACAACCTGAGAGAGGAAAGTGCTGCGTCGACATTTCTGGGGCAAGTCCAGGAGGCAGAGATGGAAATGCATCCCTGTGCAGCTGCTGCCTCATTGACAGATATCACCGCTCCTTAAAACACACTCATCTCCCTGAACGATCCACCTTGTTTTCCCCTCCCTCCCTCCCCCCCGGCACTCCAGGCTGGAGGAAGAACAAAAAAAAAACAAAACCAGAAGTAACCAAAAGTTTTCCGACTTTATTATGCGGCTCTGGGGGCGAGGGAGGCAGAGGAGAGCAGATGGGGAAAACCACCTTGCACCTACAGCCACGCTGAGAGGTAACTACAGAATAAAACTGCATAGACATACCTAAAAAAACCAAACCAAAAGCCAGCTAGAAGGTCTAGCTGAGCAGACCAGTTTCAGTCCCTTTATGAGACAAGACCGAGTGAAACTCTGTTGGATTTAGGGCTGGGAGGAGAAGGACTTATTTGATAATGCATTTTGTTTTGCAGAGTGGATCTAGTTCCCTGCTTGGATGGGTGGAAAAGATCCCCCCCCCTCCATGCCAAGCTGATTCTCAGCCATCCTTAGGGAACAACCACAATTATTATCCAAATTGCGCCGCGATGCAAATGACGATCGCGCCCTTGAAACTCCCCATCTGTTAACGCTCACTGGAAAGACCTGAAATCCCTCAATCCCAGCAAAAATACCTGGGGAAAATACTGGCTTGAGCCAAAAGTGGCTCTCCCACAGCGAGCTGTGCTGGCTGAATTCCTGAGCTGCAGCTGCAAAACTGGCCCCTAGACCTGAGCCTCAGATGAGCTGCAGTCCAAGCCCAGCTTTTGATCAAGCTTTGGAGCCAGGGAAAGAGCTGCAAGGTCTACATAACACTCACTGTTGGGGGGGTAGCAAGGGAAATGCTTTATGCTGATCACATGGAAAATAACATCAAAGCCCGAACAATAAAGTGAATTTATTAAATTGGTCCGAAAAAAAGTTTATTTTAAAATCGATTCGTATTGAGCCTCCATAACAAAGAAATCATAAACTCCTGGCAGAGTAATGAACTTGAACTGACCTCAGCAACTCATCCTGGGAGATTGAAGCCACCAGTGGGCACAGAGAACCCCTCACCTGCTCAATCCATACCTGCTCAACTTAGAAAAGCTTTTAATTTAGCACAGGATCCCCCTCCAATCTAGAAGCAAAATTCCCTCTAAGCATTAAAATTCAGACACCACTAAACCAGCCCATTCCCCATCAGGAGTGCACAGAACACAGTGACTGCTTCGAAGCAGTAAGTGGCATAAATCTAATAGTAAAATTCTCTTGCCACGCTCTCAGTTTGTCCAGTCCATCAACCAGCACCTGGAGACTCTCCAGCCTGGAATTTGTTGTCTGGAATTGCAATCGACAGATCTACCGTGGCTCCAGACTAAAACCACAATGCCCTCCAAAAAAAAAATGGATCAGCACTTTCCTATTTGAAGCACCTTCAGCCAGGTGCTTAAAAAAAAAGAAAAAGAAAAAAATAAAGAAGTGGGGAAAAAAGAGAGAAAATAGAGAAAATAGATATGCAGTGAGTACAGAGAAGAAGGACACTTATATCCACCTGCTTCTAAAATTACATTTCTTTCCATATGCTTCCTTTTGGAGATGAAGGAGACTTGGCTCCAGTGCCAGCTGCCCACATCCCAGATTTCTCCCAACACTGACCTTTCCACAGCCTTGCAGGTGTCCCAGTGAGCTTTCCCTTGCTCCCCAGAGGTGCAAGGCAGCACACTGATGCCCTGAGTGAGGGGCTGCAGGGATCCCCAGAGGAGCAGAGGGTCATGGATGTTGAGGGGCGCCACCAAATCACAGCAAAACTCTGTGCAAAAAGATCCTGGAAACAGCAATTCCACCCCCATTCCCAGCAGAAGTGCTTGGGCCATTGGTAGAGCGGCCTTTCCCCTCGATGTCCACCAGGCTTGCCTGGCTCTGCTTCCCAAGAAGTCGCAAAGGGTGGCAGTGGAAGTGGAATTTGATGAAACAGCTTGAAATTAAGCACTTTTCTAAGGCTTTTCTTCTCCACCTTCCACCGAGCCACCCCAGACCCACCGGCTCTGATCCCTTCTCCCGGCCAAAACCCTCGCAAGTGCCTCTCCCAGGACCGTGGCCAGATGGCTGATGGCTGCACATCACCAGGGCCTGGCTTGTGATGAACCAGTTTGAGAGGCTGATTTATTTTGCTAAGCCTCAGCCACTGGAACACAACCAGGGTGCTTGGGCAGATGGGATTTTCTGAAGCACGGGAATATCCTACCTTGGAGACATTTTCTGTGGGAGTTACAAGAAGGATGCCAGGGCCAGGGGGGATTAGTGGAGCACACCAGACCCACAGGCAGACAGCAGGCTGCACACACCTTGATTCTCTCAGGAGTCAGGCTTAACTTCTTAAAAACACCCAAGCAGCAGCACATTTTCCCCACGATCCCCTTCTTTATTTTTAGAGCTGTAATCAGGAGAACATTTTGTCTCCCAGCCGGATCAGCACGTCTGGAAACAAACAGGGGGCAGCTCTGCTCCTCTTTCCTTCTCTGTTTTCTTTTTTTATTTGCAATAAAAGCAGTGAGGAGAGTGGGAGGCAGGAGGCAAACGTGCAGCTCAGTGCTGAGATGGCCCAGCGAGTGTGGAAGAGCGGAGAGGAGCACGAGGCAGAAGAAAAAGCTTCATTTAGCAATGCATCTCATTTACATTTTTATGACAAAACTTCAAAGTTCTGATTGATCAGGAGGGCCTCGCTCAGTACAAAGAGCAGGATGATTAAAGCTGGCAGGAGCAGTGATTGGGAGGCAGCACTGGAGCCACTCTCCCTCCCCGATGGAGGTGTGTTTATCCTGCCAAGGTTTACACCTGCTCCTCAAATAAGAGCAGAGCTTTTTTGCCTCTCTGTCTTTGTGTTGCAACCACGGGTAGGGAGGTCTCCAAGGCTAAGGGGAGAAGGTGCAGCTTCATTTCCAGCTGTGTGCTGAACAAGTGACCAAGACATGGATGAAGCTCAGAAGGAAAAGCTCCCATGGGTGTTAGCAGGTGAACACTAACCCCAAGATTAAAAGGAAAGGCCAAAGGACCAGCATTGCCCATTGGGGCTGATTTCTGCCTGCTGGAGACTCAATCCCTCGTGTGAGCAGGACAAGGAAAACCCACAGAATTCCCAGCACGGGAAAGGAGTGAAGCACTGGACAGTGCTGTGGGCAGAGCACTTGATCCTGCTGTGCCTCGGAGCCCCCAGCTGTACAACAGGAGGAACAACCCTCCCCTACCTGCCTGCTCCTCGGGGTACCCCAGGCACCCCCATGACGAGACCTGGGTGGAAATTTATGTAAACCCCCCAATATTATATATATATATTTATATATATATGCGAAGCAGCCACCTTCTGGGTTTCATCCACCACGTTGGCACAGCCATCAAAACACCCACTCAGTGTTCAAAACGCCCACCACAGACCCACACCCCGAGGTGCTCATCACCCAGAGGCACAGACTCTCCCTCTGGCCTCTCCAGCACCCCGAGAAAGTCGTGTCACAGCAAGGCCCATCTCACCAGCCTTGCCAGGGACATGGACCAAAGCTTGGACAACAGCTCTCTCCTCAGCCTCAGGAGTCAGGTATTTCAGAGGGCTGATTTGGAAATGAGCCACATGATGTAATTAAGGGATCACGATGGAGTTAAGCTGGACTTGAATAGCTCAGAAACAGCATCAGATGCAGGAAAGCACAAAATGATTCTGCCCTGCAGCATCCTTTGGAGGTTCTGGCACTGAGGTCCAGGTCTGGCTTGTCTGTAGATTAAGTCAGGGCTTAAATTCCCCAACCAGACAGTCCTCTGTTGTTCTGTATGCTGTCAAGGTCCCTACAAGTCACTGCCATAGTGACTTCAGTGTCTACAAAGCCTTCACTTTCTCTTACAGACCCTCCAAATTCCCCAGCAGCAGCGTGGATCCAGCGTAGCAAATTAAAACCTGATAATAGTGAGCTTTGCTTTCCCTAATCCCTCTCACAGATCCTTGAAAAGGACCTCAGGCATGAAATTCTTGGCTTACACCCGTCCTGGAAATTTTCAGCCTGCATCAAGCAGAGCAAGAGTTAAATCATGTAATAAAGAGAAAATGTTACATGAGGGGAACTGCTTAAAATTAAAAATTGTCAATATTGCAATGAGCAATATTGACTGGCTTCACTGGTGTGATACTGGAACAAAAAGCTGGGGTTAAGTTTCAGAATCTGAGGCTTTTTGAATTCCTTGTCCCACTTGACAATCTTTCCTCGTTCCCAAAGTTTCTGCCTTTAACAGCAGTTGAAGAAATAGCATTTGGAGACCCGAATGGTTTAGAAATTGCTCCAATTTTTTATCTTTCTGATTCCTGAACATAAGTCACCTCTTGATTGAGAGTGGATCAGATCTCAAATTACATGTTGGGGTTTTTTTTCCCTGATTGTGGATACATTTGTGGTGAAAGGAGCACTGTGTGTTTTATTTACAGTGCTGTGCCTGGCTTTAAGGCTGCCCAAACACAGTGATATATGCCTGCTTTGTTCTCCTCACAGCATTTTCCTGGCTCTTTAGTGGGAGGTTTATGACTTTTTTTTCGTGTGTGTGTGCAATATGAACTCAGCAGCCAATATATATGTATTTTTTAATAATAAATACAGTGTTTACAAGAATAAAACCTCAATTCCAGATAGAAATATGCACCCGTGTGTGTGTGTCAGTGCCAGAGGCTCTGAGCTCTTCCCACTGGTGATACCAGGAGTAAACTCTTGACTTAAACATTCCTCAGCTAGTCCAAACAGCTGCTCCTGGGAGCTCCACAGCCTCTTCCCTGGATGAGAGATGTTCTGCCAGACCCGTGTGAGGAGGAGGGAGGATACTTCATCCCAACAATCTGTGAAGTCAGGGGTCATACCCTGGGAGGATGAGCTAATTTCTCTCCCAGTTTTGGTGCCGCACAAAATTCCCATTGCCAGAGTAAAAAAAAGGGGGGTTTAAGGTGTTGTAATGTCATCCTCCCTCTGAATTTTGGTGTTCAGCTCTGCTGGTGCTCAGGTGAGCCAGAGAGTGCAGGGTTTAACACACTCGTGGCTGCTAAGCACAGTTATAACCCAGCCATCATGAGTGTGACCCACGCTGAAACCTGAACTGCAGATGGGCACTTTTGCTGCCACATCTCCTTAAAAAAAAAAAATTAAAAAAATTGTATTTGGAATAGCAAAATAAAATATGTGATACTGCAGAAAATGACACCGGGGAGGCTACGGGAGAAGCCGTAGCCAGTGATCAGAACTAATGGATCACTATTTAATAATAACACTTAGCCCCTGAATGGGTTTGAAGCTTCAAAGGGCTGTGCAAACGGGAGCTAATTAATCCAGACAAAATCCCAGCCAGGTATTACTGGATTCTCTTCCTCCTTACACACTGCTCAGACAAGATCACAGCTCCTAATTGTCCCCACGGTCACAGGGATTGCTAAAAACGGGAGGAAGCACATCCAGGCTGATGTGAAGCCCAGGAAGAAGAAAATGAGAGGTTTAGACCCTTGGGAACATTATTTGACTAATGATTCCAGCGATTCTAAGGGTTACTGTTATTATTACCCTGATTTTCACGGGGGAAGGAAGGAGCGTCAGAAGATGAAGAGGCCGTGTAGGAATTTTGTAGGGGAGCAGGGGCAGGGAGCAGAGCTCAGGGGTCATTCCTGTGCTGCAGCAGCATGGCCCCACTGAGCAGCAGTGATGGGAAAGCAGCTGAAGCTGTTCACTGAGGTCTGCCTGGGGACAGGACACTCCCTCCATGTGCTGGATTCCTCACCTTGTGAGTGACTGTAAACATTCAGCCAGGCTGGGTCTGGAACACCGGCTGTGCAGGTGATAATAGAGCTAAATCCCTCCTCAAACACAGGGGCTCCTCCTCCCTCTGGAAAAGCCATTTGGCTAATGCCGTGTTTGCAGGTTAATCCGATCCACAGCCACCCGTCCCAGGTGGAGAGCTGCGAAACACCCCGGAGCTGCACCTGTGGGACCTGCTGAGACCTGTCTGGAGTCAGAAACCACAAAGCAGGAGCACAACATCCCATCTCCAAGGGCCTGGCAGCACAGGGAGTGGCGACCCACCCCCCCAGTCCTGGCACTGAGGGCTGTTCTCCCTGCAGGGAGACACCCTGGGCAGGGCAGGAGCTGGGCAAGGGGCAGGAGGATACCCCAGCCTGAACATTCCTGAGCCGCTGGACACCTGGGAAGGACCAGGGAGGGAGAAGCAAAGTGTCTTCACTTGCTTGGTGGGCAGCATTTGGGGGCTGTTTCACCCTTTCCTCCTGTTCTCACCTGTTCTGTGTGTTTGGTGTAAACTCCTGAAGGCAGGAGATGTCTCCTGAAGGGCTGTGTGTGCTCTGTCTCTGCTGGGCTCACATCCCTCCCTCTCTGCTGGTTCCCCCGAGGCTGTGGAGTCACCCCAAGGAGCAGGTACAGAGCTGTGTCCTGCAGCTGGAACACCCAGAGCACACAAAACTGCAAATGCTTCTGTCACACAGAGGACTTTTCAGCTCATCCCCTTCCCTGGCTGCTCTTCAGGACCAGCCCAGACTATTTCCACCTGCAGTCAGGAAATGCCAGGCTTGGTAGACCTGAGCTCTCCTGAGTCATCACAGACTTCTCCAGATCACTCACTGGGTAGTTCTGTAGATCAAAAAACCCACTTGTCTTTCCCTTTTAGCATGTGGTTTGTGATTATTCAGTTGGGGGTCACCGTACAACTAACTAATCTTCAGGCTTGCAGGGCATTTTGCCATCAGCAATTCAGCACAGGGGAGGGGAACAGAATTATTCCTTTCTTTTGTCACTGGTCCTCTCACTAATATCACAGCACTGAATGGGATCAATGAGAATGTGCTGCTACACTTCCTTAATGCTTTATTACAGGCACCAGGGTCCTGCTAAACAGCATAATAAAATATCAATAAATAGACTGTTTGCCGTAAAGGCTCCTTCTGCTTCTGCAGTTTCTCCACCTCAAGCACGATTTCTGCAGCTGGGGATGCTTCAGTGTAGCCACAGGGTACTCTGGTATGCAGGGAAAGATGGGAGTGGAGAGATGGATGAACGAGTGGATGGACTCTAGCAGGCACAGGGGCTTTTTCTAGGCTGGAAAGAAACGAGCACATCACCAGAGAAACACGGATGCCCGCTAACATTGTTCTGCTGTCAGCTTCCTGCAAGCAGCCAACCCCCAAAGTGTTCATGAAAGGCAAGATGGATTCCCCTCACTTAATACCGGTGCCAGAGAAAAAGAAACATAGCAGCGTTTTAGCTCCTGTTTTGAAACTGAGATTTTTGGGGACCGTGGGTAGGAAGGGACGTTTCATTGGGAAGGTGGTTGATGCATGTACAGAGGTAAGGAACACAATACAGAAAGGCCCACGTGAATCGCTGTGATTAAGCCCAGACAAAAATGGGTTTTGATGATTGATGAAAACCATCAGGATTTTCATTTTGGATTAAAAAAAAAAAAAGGCTTTGACCTTCCCCCAGAGCAGGAAATCCTTTATCCATCCCGCTCTCCTACCCGCTCCGTTTTTGATAAGCATCTTTTCTTTAGTGCCTCTGCTGGGAATACCTGAGCAAAGCTCCTCTGCTGAGAGACAGCTGGGTGTGTGATGCAGCAGGGTATAACACAGACCTCGTTTCTCATTAATAACTAGTGGCCTGCCCAAGCCTTGGAGTGAGCCAGGGCTCTGTGCAGCCTGAATCTCAGCCAGTCTGTGCCTGAGAAATCTCTGCTGACCAAGGTCTGTCCTCCAGCTTCCCCCGGGGCTTTGGCAAAGCACCTGATAAAGATGTCTTCAGCGTGTCTGACATGGAGCTATTATGCTGTTTACAAGAGATCTGTCACAGACAAGTGCCTTCTGTACAGGAGCCATTTCCTCCCCAGGCAGAGCAGAGGACGCCCTAAATTAACTCCCGAGGATGGAGTTATTCCAACCCCCCCTCAGACACAAACCAAGCCATGCTTCAGTCTGCATGGAGCTGCATCCCATAGTGAGTTTGGCTTATGGGCTGTAAACTGTGCCTCGTTTCTGCTCCCCTTCCTTCTCCCTTTGGCTAATGGATCTTGCAGTTTGTCCAACAATTCAGCTGGAGAGAGGGCAAAATTTGGAGGGGAGGGACAGGGGATGGCGAGGCCAAGAAATACCTGCTGGGAACGCTTTGGAAAGCACCCAGAACCGGGAATACATCATTCTGAAGAGGACTGTTAGCATGAAACAAGCAGACAGGAGTGGCTGCAGTGCCAGCCTGCAGGTCCATGGGAACTTTGGATGCCCAGGCTCCCACTGAAACCTTTCCCTGACCCCTTCATTTCTCCCTGCTAAAATGAAGGTATCCTCCAGGAACCAGGGTCTTCCATGGCCTCTCTCCCCACCCTGTGCTGTGGAGCAGAGTGAGGTGTGTACAGCAGGAGGTGGGGGTGGGCAGCACACGGTGGTGAAGGGTTCGTTTCTCTAATCATAAATTCAGCCTCCCGTAAATTCAATTCCGTGATGCTGCGCCTGTGACGTCAGTAAATCACAGCCATAAAGAAGGGAAGGCAACAGCAGCACGGGCAGGGAATGCAAATGCCTCCGGGAAGCTGGGCCATCACTCACAGCAGGGGCAGGACAGGCAGCTCTGGAGGCTGCAGTGGTGGCCGTGCCAACCCCTGCCCTGCCGGAGTGGCTGCACCCTGAATCCCTCCAGCGTCACCCAGCACAGCCTGCAGGAGCTGGGAAGAACCTCCTGGCTCGGCTGAATGGCTCCAGTGGAGGATAACCTCGCATGTCCAGGGCTCATCAGCTCTGTCTCGTGCATAAAAGCTGATATCCCTCTTGTTTTCCTCACCAGGTTTTCCCTGGAGGAACAGTGTTTACTGCCCGTTGGGCACCTGCTGTACAGAGCTGGGTGTGGAGCTGGAAAATGGGGGGTTGTTCCTGTTCCTAACGGGTGAGTTCCTGTCCCCAGCACCGTCCTGACACTCCCATGAAGGTGCCCCATATGTCGTGCCACACAAAATCCCTTCAGATCCCGCCAAGAGGGAAGGGACTGCAGATATTCTCAGAGATGAGTGAGGTATCTATGCGAGATTCCCAAAGACTCTGGAGGGTGATGGGAGCTCAGCCTCTCTCTGCACACTGAAAACATCCTGCTCTGTTCCCGTGGCTAAATTCACCCTGCACAGCTCTGCCCAAACCACTCGCTCCTCCAGAAGCAGATCACAACTGGCTCCCTCACCCAGGTGACCTTCTCCAGGGCCGCTTCCCCCTCGCCACGTCCCTGCCCGGCCATGGCATGTGTGGCTCTCGGCAGCACAACGTGATGCTGACCTGAGCTCCCCTCCCGCCCAGGCTGAGCTCTGCAGAGCCGGGGCCAATCCATCAGTGCCTCGCTGACAGCCCCGGGGGAATCGGGACGAGCAGGGAGAGCCCTCTGAGCCGACAGCACTCCAGCCTCCTCCACTGCCTCCCCAGCACCCCCTCCTCGAGTCCCCGCGGCCCCAGCACAGCCTGTTTGGGATGTGGCCCCCTCTGCTTCACCCTGTTGCTCCTCTGTCCCCTCTCAGGGTGGCTTTGTGACCCCCAGGGCTGGCACAGCCCCGCCGAGAGTGAAGCTAATGCCGTGTGACATCGCGCTCCCAGCGCGTCACACACCAGCTGAGGCTGCTCCCCGCTCCCTGTCCTGGAAGCTTCCAGCACCAGACACCTTTGTCTCCCTGCAAAAAGCTTTTCCAGCGGTGGAGGGTTTTATTTCATGCCGCTGAAACCAGCCTGTCACAGGCACCGCCGCCTCCTTTCCCTCCCCAGAGCAGGGTGACTAACTCAGCAGCGGCAGCAGATTGGGTCACAGCCTGATTCCTGCCGGGATCCAACCAAACCAGGAGTGGCAATGTTAGAGGAGATGCGGGACTGCCAGGAGCAGGCAGTCTCCACTGCTTCCCCGTGCTGGAAGCTGGCTGTACCGCCCTTGGCTGTGCATGGCAGAAGCCATCAATAAGGTCTGCTAGCAAGGAAGCTGGGTAAAAGATTCTGCCCTCCCCTCCTGCTTCCCTAGAAAAACTCATTTCAGCCCCGCAGGCTTCTTTCAGCTGTCTCCATCGCTCCTCCATGGAGGGAAACACGGAGTCACAGCCAGGCAGGGGCCGTTTCTATCTGCAGCCATCGCAGTGCCTCTGCTCCAGCCGCTTGCTGATAGAATGCCCCTCACCACAGAAACAAAGAGCTTCTTAAAAAAAAAAAAGTAATCTACCCGCCCTCCACCTCCAAACCACGCTTCCAGTCTGATTGACAGCTTGGGAAAGTTCCTAATTATGTCCCCTGGACACTTTGGAGGCGACCCACCCCAGAGCGTGATTTGATGGCTCAGCGACTGGATGGCCTCGTTTGTACTGATTTATATTACAGAGCCAGTTCGAGCCTCATCAGCCTGGCTTGACCTAGTTTTTCCTCTTGCATAGGTCAATAAAAACACAGCAAATAGAGCTAATCAGACACTGAGGATGCACAGTTAATCCGGGCTGGCCCAAACTTAACAGGAGCACTGCAAACTCTGCTGTCAGAGAAAGGAGAGAATAAATCTTTCCTTAAACAGTCAAAGGGAACTGTAGAAGGAACATGCCGTTTCCAGGGCAGATAATGCATGAGGCTTTTTTCTCTCTCTCTCTCTCTCTCTCTCAGCTTGCTTCCCTTTTGGTTTGGCTGAAGCTGGTGGATGATGCACGAGTCTCCTTCCCCTGGAAGCAGAGTGTTGGTCCCTTCTCTGCACCGGGGTTATAACCAATCACCAAAAGCACATGAAGTCAGACAAAAAGCAAACGAAAAAAATGTGTGCAGCTGGCTCTAGAGTGTCCAAACAAATCCTGGGTAAATGCCAGGCTGCCTTAGTCACTGGATGCAGCGGGAGGAGGACGACCTCCTTTAAACTGTGCAGTGAGGGGAAGGAAGAGCGGCCACATCCGAGGGCTGGCTGTGCCGTGGCCTCGTGCCACGGCTGTGGGCAGGACCCAGGCAGGGCTGGGCTGGGCTGACAGGCAGCAGACACACAGAACACACGCTGCAGGATGTGCCTCCCAGGACACACACGTGTTTGGCGTGTCCACACACCGTGGGGGACACCAGAACCGCAGGCTGGGCTTTCGTGCAGACACTGACTCACATGGGACGTGTTCTGCGGTGAATCAGTATGTGACAGGAGCAGAGCCTGCCAGGGGCGCACACACCCCCCGTCCCCCTCAGCCCCTCACCCCCAGGGACGTGAGGTCTGGTCAGACATCGCCACCAGGACGTGTGTCCCCCGCACATGGGGGTGTGCAGGGACCTGTGTCTCTGTCCCTGTGTGTCCCTCCCTGATCCCACCGGGAAGTGCTCTCCGTGCAGATGTGTGGTCACACTCCAACATCCATCTCAGCCCATGTGCTGGCCTGTTCCCAGCAGGAGTGCAACACCTATTCTGGAAACAGCAGGGCTGTGTTACACAGTACAACTAATATGCAGCCAGCACACCCTGATGCACCAACACACAGCCTAAACCTGCTTAATGCCTCTCACCAGCACCTTTTCCTCCCCAAAGCAGTCAAGTTCTACCTCTAACTACAGACCATACTGGGGTGCTCCAGCCCTTTGCCCTCCTGGGATTACATGCCAGCCTGTGCTCTCATCCCTCTTTTCTCCTGGCTCTTCCCTCGTGCCTCCCGTGAAGGAGCTCAGGTTTGAGCGATGACCTAGTGAGGGCATCTCAGTCTACCTGCTGATGAACCCAACAGAGTTCAGGGTTGGCTTGGTGTAGGGCTGAGCTCAGGTGTGCATTTCCCTTTGGAAAATTAATATTTGCTCACTCCCATGGCAGACACATGCCTTGCAAAGCAGGCAGGAGCCAGTGCCTTTTCGCAGGCAGCTGTGGGAGAGCCAACCGCCCTCGTGCAGCCACTGCTGCCATCTCCACTCAGGGACTGCAGCTTCAGCACTGCAGGCACTTGGAATCAGCCTCATGAGGGCAGGCAGTGGGGTCAAGGTCACCCCAACCCACGCTGGCACTCCAGTGAGAGCCGTCAGAGGCACTCCCAGGAGGATAAAAGCTGGCACCGACACGCCAGCAGTGATGAGGTCTCCACTTCTGGACAGAGCTGCGATGCTCTAACTGACCTCAAACCACCCTGGGAAAGAGCATCAGTCCCTGCAGGCTCTGAGCAGCTGAGTGCCCAGAAAGGAAACAGGGGGGAGAAACAGGGAGAAAAGCAAGGCTGGCGTGGGCAGAGGCTGAAGTGGCCCACGAGGGACCACGGGGCAGCATGGCTGAGTCACAGAGGACCACGGGGCAGAGCAGAGAGGGATGATGGAAGGGCTCCCAGCCCACTGAGAGGTGTGCAGTGCCCACCTGCACCTTCCCCTGAGTGTTGGCATGTGAAAACCATTCTCCATTCACTGCGGGGAAAGGCTTTACCTACCACCCACCAGACCTGCACCACACACCTTCACCAGAGAAGGCGGGAGAAGCAGCAGGCTCCAGCTCTGCCCTGCTCTCTCAGGAGATGCTCCCGTGTTTGCAGCGAGGGTGAAACAGCAGCTGACAAAAGCTATTCCCAGGCAATTAGCCCCCAGAGGCTGGGGAGGGCTGTGCCTGCTGGGCTGTGCTGCATCCATGTTTTACTGTGCCGTTGCCAGGGCAGGGGGAAGGAGCAGGAGCTGAATGCACAGAAACATGCCTCTGTGTGTGTGTAGGAGCTCCCACCGCTCTCTTTACAATGCAGGGGAATTTCCACACAGGATCCAAGGAAACTGCAGCCCTGAGACCTGGCTTTTGGCTTTGGCTCTCAGTTGCAGCGACTGGGAAGAGCTGGGTACTTTCAAAGGCTCATTCTTCTGGGAGGCAGTTGTGCAATCCCAGCTGCATGCAGGGACACAGCCTGGCCTTCCCTAAAGAACTGTTTATTCCAAGGATTACAGCATTCAATGGTAGCTTGGTAAGGAAAGGTTTATCAGCAAGGTTATGCTCCCAAGCCAACGTCCTTGCGCTGACGCAAAAGCAAGTGGGGTATGTCCACCCAGGAAAGATACAGTGGAGCAGTGCTTGAGATATCTGGATTTTATTTCCCCTGTTTTATCACCTCACGCCCCAGCACTGCTGTTGGAAAGCAGAGCAAGGCCAGGCACGGTGACTCCAAGAGCCAAGCGGCACCACCGGCTGATGCCAGCACCCACGAGAGACCTGCCTTCCCCTCCTGCCTCCAGGAAAAACCCTGCTCGGTGTGGATGCTGCCAGGAACTCCAGCGAAGAATCAGCACTTGCAGAGCAAAGCCATCCTCCTGCCTGCCTGCTGGCCCTCCCTCCCCACACCCCATTGTCCCCGTGTCTCCGGCGTTGGAGCATCAGCGTAATGTGATGTGACACCTTCCCCCACACTTTGTTATAAATATCATGTTTCGCTGTAACTGTGTCTGACACCCCCTTGGAGGCATTTTCCCATGCTCCCAGCCGGGATGTGGGCACGTGCAGAGCCCCCCAGCCCGCCCTGGCTCTGCTGGCAGGGGCTGCCCACCATCCCCTCTCCTTCCCCGGACATCGGTGGCGCTGGGACGGGGCGGTGCAGGGTGAGCCGTCTGGAACGATTCCTTCGCCCTCAGCCCGATCCTCCAAGAAATAACGCTGCGAGATCGCACCTCTCTCCCTCCCTCCTTCCGCGGGATGGACGCCGAGGTGCAAGGGATGGGGGCTTAGAGCTCCTGCTGATATTTATTTATATATTCCCACCGTGCCCCCCACCCCGCTCCCCGGGGCACCCCCTTCCCAGCCACACGTGCCTGTAGTTATAGAAAATGCCACTAGATGTCTGTCAGGGTCCTGCACATCGGCTGCTGGGGACAGCCCTGGGAAACGCGGGGGTCAGGGCTGGGGTGCAGGCTGTGCTGGGAGCTGCCACTATCCCACTCAGGATTTCTGATATTTTTTTGAAAAAAAATCTGCATTTGAAACTTGGTAGAACCACGGAATGGTTTGGATTGGAAGGGACCTTGAAGATCCTCCTGTTCCAACCTTCTGCCATGGGCAGGGACACCTTCCACTGGACCAGGTTGCTCCAACCTGGCCTGGAACACTTCCAGGGCATCCACGGCTTCTCTGGCCATTTAATTCCTGCTGAAGGGACAGCCACCTCTATGCAAGCACACAAACCTATTTATTCCCTGGTTGGCTTCTCCTTCCCCTCAAGGCACAGCAATCCCACTGGGATGGAGCAGGGGGGCAGTGCCTCTGCCCATGGAGCCACCCACAGGGCTGGGAGCAGAGGCCAAGTCATGGATCAGCTGCCCCAAAGCCATCACTGAGGCTTCTTCCAGCCAAAGGGCAGCTGCAGCTCCACGGTTTCACCTCTTGGGTATCTCTTCGCAGCAGATGCAACGCAATTACCATCACTGCTGAAAGGCAATTACTGCTCGAGCTGCTTGAGAAATGACAGTTGTTTTTTTTTTTTTCAGAGGAAATTTGCGAAGGAAATCATCTCTTTTCATGTTTTGGGGAACTTGAAGTTTCCACCAGCTTCTCTTTCTGCTCAAAAGAAAAGGATGGGAAAGATGCTTTTTTAAACACCGTTGATGTAAAAACATATTAAAGGATAAAAAGAGAAGAACGTATTTTTGAGCAGAAAAGACAGCATTTCACATACTTTATCATTTTTTTCATCTATAACCAAACATTTTAATTTTTTTTTCCTATTACAAGAGTAATATAGTTTGAAAAAATACTAACCAGCTTTAGGTCCAGGTCTCTCCTGCAGAGGTCAGGATAGCACAGGAGCCTCTGCATTCAGAGATGTCCCTCCCCATGGCTTCACAGCCCAACTCCAGGCCAAAGGAATTGTGACAGTCATGGAGCAGGAAAGCAATTTCCTTCCCTTTCCTTCACAACTGACAGCCCAGTGTGGCACCGAAGGTAAAACCCCGCTAAAATCTCCCAGAAAGGAGCTGGCTGGAGGGAAAAGGCAAAAGGCAGTTAAAAAGCAATGGAGAGGACAGAAGAGAGAGACAGAGGAAGATCCTTGGCTCCCAAGATCTGGGGCTGTAAGGAGCACAAAGCACTCAGAAGTTGTGTCTGAAAAGCTCCCCTGGCTGATGTGTCAAGGAGCTTCCAATCGCCTTTCGAAAGCTTCCCTCCTCTCTGCTGCCTTTGTAATGGGTGGCTGTTTCTAATTATCTGTAAATGTTAAATGTTCTCTAATTCAATCAGAACAACTTGTTCACAGATGGCAAACCCTTCATCTGCTCCGCTTTCAGCAGAGTCTCTGACTCAAGAGCCATTGATCTCTCCCTTCCCGGAGAGGCAGTGGCTGGAGGTGCGGAGACCAACGGAGCGCTCAGGAACAATTCCAGGTCTTTCCCTTTTCCTTGACAGCTCTCACACCGTCCCCTGCTCCCCTGTAACCCGGTTCTCTCTCCTGGGCAGGGCTCTGCAATCACCAGGCTGGCAGAGGCATGGCTTGGGTTCCTCTCCTCACTGTGTTTCTCCTTGTCTTGCCCGTGCAGTCCCGCCCAGTGCCACCTCGTCCCAGCCTGCAATAGGGGCACAGTGTGGATTCCTGGATCCTGATGCTGTTATGTCACAGGCTGGCAGTTTACCTCCCCCTGCATCCCAGCTCCTGTCACCACCCCGCCAACTCATGTCACGCTCATGCCCAGCTGATGCTGATCCCGTTGGACTCTGCGTTCTTATCTCATTGCCCGCTGGTGAATGGCACATGCCAACACTCTGTCCGTCCTCATTCCCTGCTCCCAGCACATCTATCCCCCTCAGCCACGGCGCTTTGCCCCCTGCTGCTGTCCAGGCTTGGTGGTTAGGGCAGAAAACTGCTGCCCAATGCCTGGGAACAGCTGTGACAGGGATCCTAAATCAGGTATCCCCATTCGTGCCACTGAGATTTCCAATGCACACTGCACAAACCCAGGGGCACGGGGACAGAGGAGGGGGGTGGGCTGGTTTTCTCCTTAAACCCAGAGGAAAACTCTCTGCTGCTGATTCCTAATGATTTATTGAAGCATCTCGTCTTCCGCCCAGACCTAGAAAAGGGGTCTTGCCTTTGATCAACTGGTGACTCACCATCTGCAGCCGGGGTGATTTACGACAAACGAGAGCTATTTCTGCACATGGAAGGGGAGAAAAATAGGCCTCATCATCACCAAGGGGGTGGGAAGGATGGAAAACAAGCCGCCCACGGGATAAGGGTGGCTGGGCCGCTCCCCCAGCACCGCGCGGCTCCCCACGGCAAAGCCGCTGCCAGGGCTGCGTGGGGGAGGCTCTGACGTCTCACACAGATGGCTCCATGCCAGGGTGGGAATAGAACTGCTCAAATTATCCTCCCCACGTCGCATGGTGGGTCTCCATCAGTCGTGATGGGAGAGAGGGGTGCGAGCGCAGCCCGCGGGGAGAAGGGCGTTGACAGGCACAAATCCTGCTCGTGCTGCCAGGGCCGAGCCTGCTCTTTTCCATGCCCACCCTTCCCTCCCTCGTGGCACAGCCGCCATCTAATCGCTTCCAGATCAGGAAACTCTATTTCCTGGAAGAGGTTTTCTTTTGAAGGCAAATCCTGGCCCAGAAATGAAATCCCTAAAGATCCCTGTACGCTTTCTGTGACGTGCCTAAAAGCTGGAGCATCACCTCCACCAACCCCCCAGACTCCACCTGGTGAATAAAATGCCTTTAGCTAAAAGACCATCCTCTTTTAAGAGGAGGAAGATGTTTGGTTGTTGAGGACATGAGCAGATTCACAGCTAACATCCAGCCACCCATGAGAGACTCTGCAGAATCACAGCTCCACGGCCTCCACTGGCTAAGGAGAAGCAAAGTCATTAAAGTGTGTGTTATATCGGCTGGAAAAATCCTTGGGAAGAAGCTCCATGCAGAGCCCCAGTGGGCAGAGTGCTCTGCTGCTCAGGAGCAGTGATTAGGGAGAGTTTGTTAATGAAGCAGATTTTAGTGGCTAAAGGCAAGAGGGGAGAGCAGGCTGTTCATCAAATGGTGTAATGTGGGCTTGCTGCAGCTGATCTTCAGTGGCCATAAATCAGTTCAGTTCTCCCAGCTTTTATCAGCTGAGGATCTGACCCAGGGGATGTGGGAATCATTGAAGGCCGCAGCACCATCACATGGTTATAAAACTGCTCAGCTTTGGCCACTGCAGATCTCAAAGCCTTTTGCAGACATTCCAAAGCTGCCCCAGAGCCACAAAGGTTTCGCTCACTTCTCCAAACGTGCCTTTTTTTTTTTCATACAATCCCCGAAGGTTCAGCTGCTTCAAAGGAGTGAGACCCCTCAAAGCAGAGGAGAGAGAGGTGTAACAGGACCCTGAGTAAAGGCTGAGTCAGCCCTGCTGTTCTGAGCTCGCTGGGCCATCCCCCTCTGTGATGAAAATCAGCATTTTTTCTGCGGGATATCAGCAGAGCGTGGCCACTTTTTCCTCTGTCTGAGGCTCTGCTCCCAGCTCCATGGTGCATGTTTTGCCCTGTGGGAGAGAGATGAAAGGGTGGATCAGTGCCCTTAAAAGACCCAGCAGGGTTTTCAGAGTGCACAGATGGTGTGTACAGGAGGGTTGCACCCAAACAGGCTGGAAAATATGCTTCCTGTTCCCTATTTCCCTCTTCTAACTTGTCATCCTCCTCCCCACCTTCACACCTTTCCCTTTGAGCAGGAGCAATGGGTTTCCACAGCCACACAGGTAATAATTCCCATTTCCAGCAGCAGATTCCCAAATGTATGAGCCTCTTCCCTTCACCTCTTTCCCTCCGCGATGGGCAAGTGTTCCAAAGTCAGTGGAAAAGGAGTCCATGGGAGCTTTCTAGCCCAAGGGAAGACCAGGACAAGCCCTGCCCCAAAATAACTCCCCTTGGATGGGTGAGAAATGTTCCAAACCGCTTCAGAGCACCTCCCAGAGGATCCAGGCATTTAGAGCACGACTTTCCAGTGGCTTTCTGCACGTGCCAGCCTTTGCCCTCTGTGTTATCCACAGGGTGAGCACACCCAGGAGTTCTGAGCTCCCTCCCCATGCTCAATCTGCTGTGACAAGAGGCAATCAGGTTTGCTGGGAGCAGGGGTGGGTGGGTTTGGAGAGTTTTGGAGATAGGGGGTGTACAAGCACGGCAGGCAGGAGCAGAGGGACTGCAATCAGCTCTCACACGGGCTTTCCACGTGTCCTCCAGGCACGAGTACCTCAGTTTGGCAAGCCCTTCCAAATCCCTGCAGCGAGCAGTGAAAACGAGGCGCTTTCCCAGCCACCATCTGATCCTCCTCATCAATCACTGCTCTGCACTGCCCACCCATCCCTACACATCCCGAGGATGGAGCCCATTTAGCCAAGCCCCTTCCCATCCAGCCCTTCATCACCAGGGATCGATATCCCTTATTGACTAAGCAGGGCCCAGCCATTAACGAGTTCATTTTCCATCACTTAGATGCAGATGGATTCCCTCAGGAGCCCCAGGGTCACCAAAGTTTCATTAACAGAGGCTGTAAAAGTATTTAAATACATTTAAAAGAATCACTTGACAAATGGAGTGAGCCCACAGTCCTACTCCTCTCAGGTTATCTTAAAAGAGAAAAGAGACCTTTGGTACCCACAGAAGGACAAAAAGCCCTTAACAGCTTGTCCCTGCTATTATCCATCTCACAACACATCACTTCCAAAGAGGTCCAGTTTCCCAGAATGCTCCAGATGGAAACCAGCTACTCATTTATCCCAACCCTGGCTGAGCCTGTTCCAGCCACAAAGGGCTTTTGGCCTCCAAACTTCCCTGCTGGCTGTGACATGTTTGTTGGTAAACTGAGGCACGAGATGATGAGGACTCAGCCCCAGATCTGGATGCTCAGTACACTGGTAGAACAGGAATTACAAACAGGCACTGGGAGATGTGCTGCAAAGTGAACTCTCATCCCAATCGTTTATATCAGGGCCAAAAAAAAAAAGGTAACTGAGCTCAATCTGAATATTAAATGGGGGAAAAAAGGTGTCAGAAATGCAGGCTGAACTCAGGAGACTGTTTCTGCTGCTCAAAGTTTTCTGTCCCCTTGCCAGAGATCTGTAGAAAGACACGTTGAATTTTACTGCCACAAGACCCCATGTAGATGCTGGCTTAGGTGTTGGTCCATGAGAGAGGGGTTTGGAACCCAGCAACATCACCAAATGTCCACCAAAATGGCCATGGAAAACACAGCCTGCAGACAGTTTCCACTGTGAGCTCATTTCTGCCGAGAGCAGGAAAACAAAAACGTAATGTGACATCTTTTTTCTCCCCATTTGGCAAGAGATGACTCATTAAGTCACTTCACAAGTCTTGGTGGGTGCCCGGGGTGGCAGGGGCTCACAGCACTTGGAGATAGAGTCACACCACGAGGGAGGGCAACTGAACTCGGCTTCCCCAAGTCCAAAGCCTGCACAAATCCTTTCTCCTCCTGGGAAGGCTGTAAAGCACCACAGATCTACCAGTGTTTAACCAGTGTCTTTTTCCATCATAAAAAAATCCCAAACCCACAGCTAAAGAGGCAGTAGGAATTAGTAGACAGAGCCTGGCTCTTTGGCTGGCTGAAAGTTTGGATAGACTTGCCACGGGGACAAGTGCTCATCCTCAGTGCCAGGCCAGCTGCTCTCCCAGGAGATGGGCAAAGCCATCCAGTGCCTTTGGAAAGGTCTCCTGATTTCCAAGGAGCTCAGCAGGAGGAAGGTGACCTCCTCCCCCCAGCACCTGCAGAAGAAAGCAAAAAACTCTTGGATGGAGGAGAACTCCCACAGCGAGACAGGAGGAGGGAACTGGTCCACGAGGAGAGGTTTGTCCTCTGGGAGAGAGCAGTAACATCATTCCACTGGCCCCTCTGCAGTCATTCCAGGCTGACAGAAACGTTTCCCTTGGAGCCCCTCCAAACTCACATTGCTAACTCCTCAGACTGCAGCAAAATCCCTCTGAATAGACATCAGCCAGGCCCGGTTGGCACTGACAAAACAGGCTGTGAGGGGGATTACTCTGGGCTCACACAGCATTGTTTGGAGTAAAACCCCTTCCCTTCCTGGGATGGTGGAGGAACGTGCACAGGAAACCTCCACTGGCTGCCCAGCCTGGCAACAGCCAACAGGACATCCATTAATGCCCACAAGGTAAACTCAGCCTTTATTCTTCCTATCTCTGTTTATCAAGGATTTATGTGACAACCCCAAGAGTGATGACTCAGCATCCCCGGGGATGCGTTGATTCCCACGGCCCCGTTGGATGCTGCCAAGGCTGATGCCCACCTGGCCTGCCAGAGAGGGGCAGAGGGTCCTGCTCACCGGGAAACAGCTCGTTTGGGGCAGCCAGGAATTAATGGCATGGCTGGCAATGAGGGATAGAGAGACTAATCTTTGCTGGATGTGCCTTAGAAACAAATGGCATCGACTGAAAGGGGCACAGGGAGTGGGGCTGCTCCGTGTTCACAGAAGTGACTGGGATCAACTCCAGTGGGTCTGGCCCAACTCCATGGGTTCCAGGGCAGGGGTTTTACCCTGCTGATGGCAGTGTGCCCCTCCACACTTGTGATGGCTGCAGGATCACTGCTCCCCTGTCACAGCAGCAGCCCCTACTGCCACGTCACCAAATTCACACCCTCGTGCTGCTGACCTGACAGCCTGCAAATGAGACAGGCCCTCAAACCTCTCGACTTCCCGCCCCGTGATCCTGAGATCAGGTCCCAGAAGAGCTTATGCAAGAGAAGAAGCCTATTTGTCCGACTACTGGAAGCAAAAGGCTTATTTCCACTTGTAAATTTGCAGCGTGTCCTGATCCTGACTCAGACCCAAAGCGGAGCGTGTCAGTGCATTTCCAGCGCAGCAGAAATCCTCTCTGTGGCTTTTCCCTCATGGATGGCTGCACAGCAGCTCCTAACACCCTCAGTCAGAAGGTTGTTGGGTTGGGACTATGTGTCCTGCCTTCCTTGCCACGCATGGGCACTGCCAGGGCCCCTGGGAAGGCAGGGTACAGTGCTGCTCAATAATACATGCTATTTTCTAATACAATAACTGCCTGCTCTGCACGGGCCCTGCTGGTGCTGGAGAGCACATCGTTCAGATGCTGGACCTGAGAGACGAGTCTGAAGAGCAGGGAGAGAATTCCTCTTGCTGGACCTCATCAGCAATACCCTTTGAAGTGTTTCTGCTGATTTCATTTTTTATTTCTCCTCTGATTTCTCTTTCCCCCCTGCCCTGTGCCATCGGGTCTCCGTGGATGCTGTGCCTCGCCTCCTGCCCTCCATGGACACACACACACCATTCCCAGCGTGTTTGTGTGCATGGAAGACAGACCTTTTAATTCCTTCTTCCATGTCAGCTCCATCTGGGAAGATGACAGCTCCTTCTCTCAGGCATTTCCTCAGCTTTGATTCAGAAATGGTTCTTTGCTGGTGGGAATAGGCTGACATGCACACAGACCCTACAGCCTTTGTCCAGTCTGCCCCTGTGCCCACCTCTAGTCTGAGCAAGACATGGGTGATGTCTGCAGCAGTTTTACCCACGCAAGAGCCCAAAGTCCAGCCCAAATCCCCCCACAGTTTGTGGCTGGCTGGATTAAAAGCTGCTCAGTCCAGCCCTTGTAGGACATTTCCAAGACATGGGTCCTCCCAAGCCCACCAGCCTTGCAATTCCACTGAAAGCCCGGAGCAGAACTCATCCTGCCCTCTACCAGGCTGGGATTCCTAATCTCCCTGGGCTTCTTTTCTCCGTGTGTAATGAGGATTACGGTTTAATTCGAGCCTCGCAAGGGGGTGCTGTGGGGATTGCGAGGGTTAAGGCACGGCGAGAGCACTGCAGCGAGGCTGCTACAAACCCTTCCACCGAGGGGGCCACAAAACCCCCACTGCCGTTTGCAGGCTGCTTACAGCTCGCATCAGCTCCCATTAACTGGGAGGCAATTTTCTCACCAGTTCAGGCTTAATTCCTTCTCCAGCTGCTGGCCCTATCCAGAGAACAGCAGGACAGGACTATCAGTGCTGAATTGCCTTATAAAATAGGATGGTGCTTTGAGGTGTGCAGCAGTGTCTGCTGTCTGTACAGCCTAGGTGTGTGTACGTCTGTCTGTGCATGGAGGAGGCTGTATCAGGAGAGCTCAGAAGTGAAGCCAAGCAGACAATCAGCTCAGGAAGCCCTTTGCACCTCTGATCCCTCATTGTTGACTGCGCTGCAGACACATTACGTGTGTTTACAGATGAAAAAGCAAAAATAAAACTGGTGCCGGCTTTAAAATTCTGTTCAGCACAGCCTTCTGCACGGATTCCAAATGTTTATAAACACAGGAGTTAATGTAATCAGCACTGCAGCAAATACACACCAGGTACACGGCGGAGACAGGAGTGTCAAACGCGCCCCCAGCTCAGAATGACAGGTCTCTGCTGTGGGCTCTGCATCAAACAAAGGCAGCTGAAAAACCCCACTGAGGAATGTTTTAAAGAGCAATTCCTTTCCCCCCTTCTTCCCTCCTCACGAGCCTCTCTGGTAATCATAACTATAAATAACTAGTATAAGATGTCCATTCCCACTGAGCCTTTCAAGTCGTTGGGAGCCACTGGGAAGGGGCCACTGCTCGGGAAGACACTGAGGGAATTCCTGGGTCCCCTGAGGGGTATCCATCAGCCCAGCCCTGTTGTTCCTGTGCTCATCCCAGAGCAGACAGGAGCTGTTTGGACCAGCCATTCTTCCCTGACTCCAGCCCAGCATCTGTTCCACCCAGAGGAAGGATGTGCAGCAGCTCGCCAGGGAAGACCCCGTCCAAAAGGATCTGTGTCATTGCAGAGCCCTTCCCAACCCCATCCCGTGTCCTGCTGCCAAAAGGCCACGCTCAACCACGTCAGGCAGCGGGAAGGATTTTGGGAGGTGCTGGTGGAACGTCCCGTAACAGCAGGTTGCTGAGGAGACGTTACCTCACATGGCAGCATCAGCAGAAAACCCTCGTGCTGATGGAGCAGCCAAAATGCTGGGCGGACAAAACACTGCAAGCCCGGGGTGGGTTGGTTTGTTGTTTTTGTTTTTTTTTTTCCCAGCCAAATGTTGTTTCATGCTTTAATGGCAATTTTCAAGAACGATATTAGCGTGACAACTTATGTAAGTGGCAGCCAAGTTCCTACACCACTTCCAGTATCTGTGCCTAAAACACATTTCACAGGGGTGTGGAGGAAGGGGCTTGGATCTCTGTTCTGATGGCTAGCTGCCACCTAAAATGACTTCCACCATCCCTAAAAATCGAGAGGGGTAAATAGCACCATATTAGAACTTATTTTCCTCGGAGAACATGGGATTCTCAGACTACCTGAGGCACCAGGTGGGCTGTTTTTTCTCTCTTTGTTTCTAGTGGAATATGTTTATAGATTTATGAAAGGAATTTCTGAGCCTCAGAGCGGTTCATGTGTTGATATGGATGGGGAACCTTTAAAACCCTTCCCCTATTATTGCAGGCACCATGGTATATAAAATAGTTAGGGGTCCTCTTCCACGTCTCTGGATGTGATGAGCTTTAGAAACCATCCCAGTGAGGGTTAGAACAAGGAAAGAAAAAATTGGCTAAACCAGCTGCTCTGGCAAAACAGAAGACAGTCCCTGCAGCCCCTCAGAGGACATGCACACAGAGACCTCCCCAAAGCCAAAAAATAAGTCTGATGCAATTAAATATGTTACATATTACAATCTCCCCCCCTAGAAATAACAAAAAACTGCCAAACCGAAGTACTCTGCTCCTGCCTTTCCTCCTCATGCAGAAGTCCCCTTGGGCTTCACGGAAATTTTGGACTCACAAAATGCTGCAGAACAGGGGCCCCATGGCACTGTGTAATAAATCTTAGAAGTTAACAGCCAGAACTGTGCCAAATGTGATGGGTTCTGCTTTGTGCAGGATCATGAAAATAACACATTCTGGCTCAATAAGTCAGGCCTGATGCACCAGGGTGAATGGTCTACTGCTGCTGCTGCTGCTGCTAAATGGATTTACATTTTTTGTCTCACACATTTGAGGGCTCTGATTTGGGAAGCCAAGGCCCAAGGCTCCATCTCAAGGCCAAGGCCCAAATCTCCCCATATTCCTGAAGGGAAATCTAAATTTTGCCTTGGACATGGCACTGCAGTGTCACCTGGAGTGCAGAAAGCTGAGGTGTGGCTGTCCCAACATCTCAGCAGGGGCCAGTTCAGGGGCAGTGACTGTACATTAAATGGGAGATGGGAGAGTGCAACACTGGGAATAATGTAAGATGGAACACTGATAACAGGGGGGACTCCGTGGTGACTTAGAGAATCCTGCCCAGGGGAGCAATGTCTCATTGGAGGTATCTCTTTAATGGAGCTGGGAAAAGAAATAATGAGATTTTATGGATTAAAACTGAAATTAAACAGATAAACATTCCAAAGACAGGAAAAACAACCATCCCAAGAATACTGGGAACACTCCACAGCCTGCTTGGCCACAAGGACAGGGGGTTGCACTCCTGAGCTCAGGTCTGCAGCTTTATGGAAGAGGCAGGAGGCAGAAATCATCAGGACAAGCTCAGCAGCCTCAGCTCCACAAGCAGGATGTCCAAAGGAATCCCAGCGGCCTTGCAGCCTGTGAATCTATTAACTAAACCTCATTACTACGTAATAACTTTTGTTATTTCGGAACAAACCTTGTATCTGGCTAATCCGCTTTGTTACAGAGCTGTCCATCCTTCCCTTGAACAGGAATTAACTTCTAAAGGAATTAAAAGGAGGAGGAGACTGCTGAAGGGGTCCTCAGGGGTATCTTTATCTAGCTGCTGGCTGCCCCCACCTCTCCCTTCTCCACTCTGTGTGGTATCCTTCCCCACTGGTTCTGTCCTTTTCTGCTTGCCAGGCATTGATTTGTTCCCGTGTTGTTCTAATGGAGCTTGAAATCAACATGACTTTGTTGTTGGTTGTTGTCATTGTTGTTCACATCTTTGTTTGGGGTTCAGCATCCTCGCAGAGGCCAGGGCAGCTCGGGAGCCCGGCGATAGCAGGCTAAATACCTCCTTAGCAAAGGATCCACAAAGGCTGTGTCTGTGTCCGCATAATAAAGGCTGTTACAAAGCGCAGCAAACCGCTGCCTTCCCTCCTCCAGCGCACCAGCCCTTGTGCTGGCTCTGAATCCCCTCGCTTATCAGCGCACACAGAGGGTGTCCAGAACAAGCTCCCTCTTTCAGCAGGCCCCGTGAAAAACGCTCTCGCAGCTACACCCGAGTAACTGAGGAGAAAACGCTGTAGTAGCTACACCCGAGGCATCGAGGAGGGTAAATTTAGATCCCCCGTGCGACCGTCGTGTCTATTTGTGAGGGGTGTTTTTGCGTGCTGCATCTGGTAGGTGGGCATCTGGCACTGACAGAGGCACGGCCCTAAGGGAATTCAGGAACAAGCCTCGAGTCCACAAAACCCGGGGCGCTGAGGCAGGAGCACCTCAGGAAACCCACAGAGAGGCGCCCCTGGGCTGCGAGATGCGCCCGGACACGGCGAACAAAGCCCAGCTGCCACCACAGCCGCCAACATCTGCCAACAGCTGGAGGGGGCGGGAGCCGCGGGTGGAGGGAAGGGTGGGCGAGCCCGGCCACCCCTCCCTCGCCGTTTTCCCGCATCCCCGCATCCCTGCAAAGGGTTAAGGCTGCGCCCTCCTTCCACCGAGCGCTGACATCACGCGGGACAGGCTCCGCCCGCGCTGTGTGCGTGTGTTCTCCGTGTGTGCGAGTGCGAGAGCGGCCCCGCCGAGCCCCGCCAGCCCAGCCCGGGCACACGCGCCCCCCGCCCCGCGGCCGGCCCGGCCCCCGCGCCCCCCGCCCGGCCATGGAGCACCGCAGCGAGCCCCGCATCCCCCTGTGAGCCCCGCCGGGCCCCCCCGGCGCCCCGCGCAGGGCAAGGGCAGCGGGCGGGGGCTGCCGAAGAGCCCGGAGCCACGGGAACCGCCGCAGCCCGCGGAGGGCTCTGCCTCGCCGCTCTCTGTTTGTTTTGCCTCCCTTTTTCTTCTTCCTTCTTCCTTTTTTTAATTTTTTTTTTTTTTGAAATCGCCTTTCCCCCCCCCCCTCCCCTTCCCTTCTCACTCCGCTGCCCCGCGGATGTGCGGAGCTCCCCCCCGGAGCCCTCCCGCCCTCCCGCCGCCTCTTTGTCCTCCCGCACCTACATTTTTTAATATTTTAATATTTTATTTTTATTAATTTTTTTTTTTTGCAACCAGACCTGAGCATCACCGCGGGGCGGGGAGGGTTTGGCGGGGGGGGGAGGTTTGGGTTGGACCCCGCGGCGCTGCTGCCAAGACCGACCCCTTTTGCCCATCGCTCCTAAGGAACTCTCATGGCTTCACGGCTGCAGACAAGTTGCCGTGCATCGTGGTGGACTATCGGAGTTTGCATCCTGGCGGCCGCGCTCCTACCAGGTGAGACGGTCCCCCCGGAGGGCGGTGGGGATGGGGGACAGCCCCGGAGGGGGGATGCGGGGTGCCCGCGGGGGAGAAGGATGCGGGGAAGGGCGGGACCGGCGTTTTGGGGTGCGCGCCCGGGTCTGGAGCAGGTGTGGGAGCATCTGTGTGAGGGTGGGAGAGGGTCGGGGCCGGTCTGAGCCCCGGCTCGGCCTCGGAACAACACGCTCGTTTGTTTTGGAAGCAGCTGCAGGCAGCGGGCTCCGGAGCCCGGGGAGCTGAGGCCGTTTGTTTGGTTTTTTGGATCGAGCGGCGTCTAGCGAGGCACAGCAGCCAGGCTTCCCGGGAAAGGCGGCCACGAGGCAGGGCACGGAGCGCAGATGTTTCGGGAGGAGCGATGGAGGGTTCCAGCTCTCCAGCATCCACGAAATCCTCGCTCCCCTTCACACACACACACACACGCTTCCCACGGGCTCCTTTTGCGGAGGGGCTGGACCGCTCCCAGGTTTCAGAGCTTCCTTTTGCGCTTGGCTGCCTGGTGGCACCTTATCCATCGCTTTGGTTCTGATCCATCGCTTTGGTTCTGATCCATCCCTGGAAAGGAGGAGGTGGTGGGCAGAGCTGTGGATCGGCTGCTCCCCAGCTCGTCGGAGCCAGCCGGGCGGTCGCTGAACAGCCCGTGTGTCCCCTCCCCGGGCTCGGTGCTGCCCTGGGCTCCAGCATAGCTCTGGGAAGCGGGAGAGTGACCCACTTTGGGAAGTGCCCTGCGGGGACTCATTTGTTCTGCTCCAGTGCAGAGTGGGTTAATGCCATCCTGGAGGGCTTTCCGGAGTCGGAGCCGTGGAAAGGGGATCGGCAGTCTGGGTTTGCAGTTTGTGAATGAACTGAGAGATGCAAATAGAGCCGGTGTTTGCCTTTTTGGGACTAGGCTGCTGGTGGCTGGGGCTGGAGTGCTGGCAGCGGGCACATGTGCCACCCCGGGTCGGTATCCAGCCTTCTCCAAGGGTGAGAGGCAGTCTGTGCCTGCTGCAGGAGTGGGATCTGCAGCTGGAGAGAAGTTGCAGTGAAGGCAGGGTGGAATCGCCTCCACTCCTCCTCTCTTTGGGCTGGGGCTGCGTCTGAGAGGAGCAGCCAGGCTGGCTGGGCTGTGACTCTGAGATGTGGCTGCAGATAGCAAGGTCTGAGCCAAAGGACGGGCCATCAGGGGAAATGCCAGGGCCCAGAGTTTCCTGGTGCTGGCAGAGAGAGATGATAACACCCAGGGCGCAGGAGATAACAGTGCACAGTGACTGGATGGTCCAGCTAAAATGGGTGAGGACAGAGGTGAAATGGGAGGAGGTGGTGGTCCAGGAACCAGGGAGACTGTGAGAGGGAAAAGGTTAACAGGGTGATGAGAAACCAGGGCTGGGTATGCCTCTGTGTTCCCGGGACAAAGGGATCTGCTGTGCATTGCAAAAAGAGGTGAGGGAAGGGACAGCCTCGGGCTCCCTGGTATCCTTGTGCTTCCAGGCAGGTGCCTGCCTGGGCTCTGGCTCTCCTCAAGACGTCTCAGAACTTTCCATGCCATTCTTCACCCGGTCTTCCCTCCTTCTCATCCTTCCACCCGGCAGCCCCACGCAGGAAACCCTCCCCACAACCCCTGGGAAAGGCACAGGAGGTGGCTTAATGCTGTGGTGACTGTGCCGGGCAAACCAAAAGGCATTTATGCTCGCCCTAGTCCGTCCAGGAATTGCTTTCACCAAGGAGACGCGCAGTGACCCTGACACAGCCTGGCATCTCACCTTGTCCTGCCAAGAGGGACTTCTTTTTGCCCCCACTCATCCCATTTTTGGCTGTTCCCAAGGCTTTGCTGCCAGCAGCCGAGCGGACCCGTCTGCTGCCACTGCAGTAGCGTGGTAGTTTGTCTTGCACTGTCCCGCTGACAGCTCTGCCAGGATCAGCCAGTGGTGCATCTAGCGGTGCCTTGCCAAGCCAAGGGGACAGCCAGCTCCGCAGTGTTCCAGAGGATAGTCCTTCCCAAACCCTGGCCGGGATCACCGGGTGCCCTGCAGCATGTGTGGGCGAGACTCTCGGCTGGACCAGTTTGGTGGTGGGTGCACCACAGCTGCAGGAGTGTCTGGTGCCGTGTTACACATTTATTCATTCATTTATTTAGCTCGTTCGGGTTCATTTTGGGCGCGTTGGGGATGGATCCAGAGCTGCAGGGAAGCACCAGCACAGTGCTGTGCTCGGTGCTGCACAGGGACACAGCAGACTGGCAGTCCTTGCTAGACCCCAGGTCTGGGTGGCTTTCTGAGGCAGGTAATTCCTCAAGTTCACATTGTGCATTGTGCCAAATTCAGCTGAGGAGATATATATATATATGTTTCTAAAACAAGCCATATGTAAGCTTTGAATGCAGATAATCTTGCTTTTCAAGAAGGGGACAGGGGAGCTTAGGATCCTCTCCTATAAATGAATAGGAGCTGTGGAATTGTTGGCAAATGGGGTTTCTCAGCCTCCAAGGAGGATGAGAGAAAAGCAGGAGGCACTGCTTGCTTTCTGGGAAACCTTTCATGTCCGTCTGATCAATGCCATTTCATTCTGTTCCCATCCACGTATGCTGCCTCCCCCTTTGGATAATGTTAGCTTTTTTTTTTTTTTTAACTGATAAGGAAATAAAAGTTCCCCGCTGTAAAAGCTGTAAGGAGTCTCTTATAAAAATCTGCTTTACAAATTATCTTTAATGTGATCGGTTCAATCGCCCAGAACGGATTCAATTCATGGTTCCTGCAGCCTTCCGTGCACATCTGCCCATCCATTTGGAACCAGGTGTCAACTCATGCTGCACATTAGGGCTTCCAGGTACTGATATCAGCAGGGGCTCCTGAAAAGCCCTGGGGGAAGGGCAGGAGGGCTCCACTGCAGAGTTTAAGAACACTTGCAGTTAAATTTATGCTTTACAGGTCGTAACAATCTGTCTGTTTAATCCCTGCCCTGAAACTCGTACAGCTGGAGATGCAGACACCCAGAGCGGAGGCTTCGTCCTGTGCTCGGTCCTGCATCTGCACATCTGGGCCTCTGTTTCCAAATGCTGCCCTCTGTCTGGGGACGAATTCCTGTCTGCTGTCACTGGGCTGCCTCCTGGGCTCCCAGAGGGGCCTGTGAGAACACTTTGCAAAGTGCTTTGAGGTGCTCTGCAGGGGAGAGCTGCAGAGGTGGCTGAGGCTTTGACACACGGTTTTTCCATCAAAAGCAGCGTTGCCTGAGCTGTAGTGACCTGGAGGGCTGAGGTCAAACTTGGCTGCAGCTGGAGGGAGGGTTTGTTTTTGGGGAGGTACAACAGCTCTCTGGAGTGCTGGGAATAGTCAAAGTGTGTCATTGCAGGATCTGGTCCATCTTGTACTTTACAGAGCTGCTTTAATATCCCAAAGCAACTTCCAAAATGCAAAAAACCCCACAACTTGCCAGAGTCTTGTTCAGCCTTTGGTTTGAGTTCTTGGTTATTTTTTGATTTCCCCCTGCCTGTCTCCTCCCAAAACTCAGAAACAACAGCATCGGGCTATTTCAGGAAGCCAAAAGCGTGTCTTTTGCCGGTATTTGCTCGTTAAACCTGGCTGTCTGCAGTGGAACCGACCCGTCGAGTTTTACCCCGGTGTGCTGAGCTCATGAGTGCGTGGGTGAGGCGACAGGCTGTGTGAGAGCCAGCTCAGCCCACGAGCAGGAGGGCGTCTGCCCCGTGGCCAGGGCCAGGGCTGGCCCTGATTGCTGCTGTTTGCTCCGTGAACCAGCAGAGTTAATCAGGCACGAGCTCCCAGCCCAGTGCACACGGAGCCATTAGCCAGGAGACCGCAGGAGCAGGGGCTCCCCCACATCCAGCAGCACATCCAGAGCGTGCTGGGATGCGGATGCCCGCCGAGCCTGGCGCTGCAGCCGGACCAGCCACAAAGCCGAGCTTAGAGGGAGGCACCGGAGGGATCCTCTGGGCACCGCTCACGCCTCGGCTGAATCACGAAGGGAACCAGAAGAGCCGGTTGTCGTGACCTGCTTCCCAGGCCTGCGCTTCCACGGGCACCTCTGGCCCTCTGCTACTGCCACTAGGGCTGGGGACAGCCCGGGGGGAGAGCAGTGAGTGGCCACCACTGGCCAGGGGGAGGCTCTTTGCCCTTCTCCAGTGCCCTGAGGAGTTACACAGCACTAGGGCAAAAAGGTTTTTTAATCACCGGATCCCAGAATGGTTTGGGTTGGAAGGGACCTTAAAGACCATCTCGTTCCAACCCCCCTAGACTTCCCACTAGACCAGTTTGCTCAAAGGCAAAGTCTTTTGGAAGAGCAGGAGCCAGTCTGTCTGTGGGTGCTGCGGGGATGAGTTGGTCAGTCCTCATGGGGATGGCCACAGCCCTCAGGGCTGCTGAGAGAGGGTTTGCCTCTTGCAACATCAGTGCTCGAGGTGGTGGTGGTGGCTCTTGCTCAGTGCCTTTCTCAGCCCAGCCAGGCTTATCAGTGCAAAAAGCAGAAGAAACAAATGAGGGAGGGATGAAGGTACTCCAATCTCACAGCCCCCAGAGATCCTGCTTCCTCAAATACGTCAGATTAAATCAGGGCAGCCCTGATGAAGGGTGAGCTGGTGCCGCCAGCCACTGGAGCTGGGACCCAGTTTGCACTGGGGACACTCATTGTGTTAATTACCAGAGCTCAGCCATCCCAGCACGGAGAATTCCACATCCAGGGCTCCCTAACCCACATTAGTGTGCCAGGTGAAAGTTTGTTTGACTAAGGAGGGAAACCTCTCGTGATACATCCTCCTGCTTTCCTCCTGGCTGCTGTTAAGCCACAGATATTCTCTGGGGTGTACACTTTTGTTTGCTTCTCCCAGTGAAGGTTTAGTCCAGACTAGGTTGATGCACACACTCGGGTACCCTCCCAGCTGGGTGTTCAAGGGGAACCCATAGCGGAAATTTAACCCCTCCCCAAGCTGCTCAAATGCAGAAGCACCACTCATGGGAGGAAGGACAGTCTCCCCGCAGTCTGTGAGTGAGAGCCCGTGGCAGCCAGGCAGTCACCTCCCTGTCCTTCCCCTCTGCCACCACGCTGGGTTTAAAGTCCTGCATTCACAATCCCGTCTCCGTCACACGGAGAAACGGGAAGCGAAACTTGCAGGCTCATGGGCTGCCCTTCCCAAGCACTGTGTTATTTTATCTGCCCTGTGCTGTCACTTCTGCGTGTCCCAGGCTCCAAGGGCACCCGGGGACACGCGGGGAGCTCAGCACCTGCCGCCCATCCAGTGTTCCTCCCCGTCTGGGCGCTGGTGCAGCCGCTCACACACGCTGGCTCCATCAGAGCTGCGGCAGCTCTCGGCTCTGCTGCAGTCCCAAGGCAGACAAACAGCAGCTACTGGGCATGAGAGGGGGAGAGAGCTTCAGTGCCTGGCTGTTCCCCAGCCTGGGAGGACGGGAGGTCCCAGACTGGGGAGGCACAGGGGAAATCTGGCTCAGCGGTCCCTGGTCCCTTCAGCGTCTCTGTGGGGTGCTGGGGATGGGTAAGGAGGAACTGACCCAACTTGATGAACCATCTCTTCTCCATTCCCGCGCCATAAAGCAGCCCCTGCAGGAGGTTTATAATCCTCCTCTGACATTATTTGCTGTGATGCAAGAGGGAAGCCTTTCTAAGCACTATCCACCCAACTCTGCCTCTCTCCCTCGCTCTGCTCCTGGCTCTGAGCCAGACCAGTTGGGCACTGGTGTAAGCACTGCCTTCCACCCCCATTCAGCCTACAGGTGGGCAGGGAGAAGAGCTTGAGAGAGGCAGGATCGATGTGGCTCTCCTCCCTGGAAGTTAAAACACAGGGATGGGGTTCTCTGTTCCCATCCCAGCCGGTTTACCTTTCTAGCTGCGGGAAACAGCAAAGTGGCTCCATCTGCTCCCGACCATGCAGGGATGCTACAGATGCAGTGCAGGACCTGCAAATCACATCCCTGCCTTGGAGCAGCGGCAGGCACCAGATGGACCACCTGGCTATGAGACAGCAGGTACTCCCAAGCCTGGTTAGTCAAGAGGACTCAGCCTTCATCTCCTCAGCACTTCTCTCTCTACCTGGGGAAGCCCTGTAATCAGGCTGATTTGGAGTCCATTTTTCTTTTCTCGTGGAGGTTCCATTCCTCTCCTCTCCGTGCTAGAGTGAGGCAGCCAGAGGCTTATCCAGGAGTGACAGAGTGTCCATGCAGCTCCCAGCCAGTGGCCAACATCCAGCCTTTCTGCTCTGATGAGGGGAGAGAGCCATTCCCAGCACAAAGGCCTGTCTGTGCAGGAGATGAGGGGGCTGGAATGAAGTGCTGTGTGGCCACCTGAGAGCAGAACCAGCTTTGTTCTCTGTGTGAGGCTGCAGACAGGCTGCTGCAGTGGAGGGTGTGGAGCCACATCCCATGGATCCAGTGGGGATGCTGGATTTCAGCTGGTGTCTGCTTTTTGCACTGAGGATCTCACACGTGGCAAAAGCAGGTTTCATTTCTTAACCCCTGGCAGGAGACCTTCTGGATGGAGGGGATACTGCTGGAGAAGCTTTTCACTGAACATTCTCACTGTCCCTAGGAAGGACAGCCCAGGGGGACAGTCTGGGGGCAGAGTTCTGGGGGAGGATGCTGATATGGACTCAGGGTCTGATGCTGATGTGTAGAAGAGGTTGCTGTGACTCAAGAGCTCAAGCAAAGGCCTGTAATTAGAGGTGGTTGTGCTGAGTGTCCTGACAAAGCCGGGGGTTACAAGCGGTCCATGATGGGCAGAAGTCGTAGACCCAGGGGAGAGTTTAATATGATGAGCAGGGTTCACTGGGAGGCACATACAGAGGGCTGGAGAGTTGAGGAGAAAGGTCAGGGTTTCTGTCACCATCTTTTCCTGATTTCTGTGTAGAGCAGCTTTATGCAGCGTGGTTATGCTGGTCTGTGTGAGGAACTGTGGCACTCAGGGCGGGGGAGAGCAGCAAGGGAGCAATGAACCCTTGCCCTGTCCTTGAGTAGCCCAAAGAAATGAGCCAGCTCAGCTCAGAATCCTGTGCCAGAGGAGTTATCAGTTCTGTGGAGTCATAACTCACCCCTCACCCAAACCCATGGCCCTGATGGAGGCTCCCCCTGCCTTGAAACATCTCCTCATTCTCCCACTGAACTGGGACTAGAAATAACACCATACAAAGCCTGCAGTCAGGAGGATACTGTTTTCACTGGAGAATTAAAGCTGCACCAAGATGTGGCTACTTTTTTCTTAGGAAGAGGCATCTAATGGGCTTTTCTGGGGCAGGATAATCAGCAGAGACGCCTGGTAGGTGAGCCCAGAGTGACATTCCTGTCAGTGCTGATGGCCTTCCTAGCCTGGGGGTGCCAAAACTGGAGGAAATGTTAAGGACATGTTAATCAAGGTCAGTTAAGGAGCTCTAGGAAGACCTTCTCCATTCTGGAGAGGTTGTATTTCCTTGCTGCTCTTGCCTGTCACCTCCCTCAGCCAAGGCCTGTGCCATGTGAGAAGCAGGGCTGTTTTAAGAGCTGCAGCAGAAGGCAGCAGCGAGTGATTTGGTGGTGCACAGTAGAGACAACTGCACAAGCTGTTCATCCCTGGGCCTGTTTGTGCTCTTCCCCTTGCCAGCATGGTGGCTGGGGACCGTGCTGTAGGAAGGGATGTCTCTGGATATGGGGGAGAACCAAGGCTGTGCCCATTTATGGCCATGGAGGCTCGGGGATGTGTTGCATAGCAGCATCCTTGCCGTGCTGTGATTTCCATCAGCTGCCAGTTTCCATTGGATACAGGTCCCCTCTTGGCTCTCCAGCTGGGTGCTCTTAGTCTGAGCACCGCACCCCACAGCTGGGCAGGATGGGATGTTTCACTCAGGAGGGGTGAGTTCACTTTGTGCACCAAGGGGCTGAAGAAAGGGCAGTCTCAGAGCCCCTTCCTGCAGGGCAGGGGGGCTGGGGCAGCCCCCCCTGGTATCTGTGTGCTGAACTGGGCTGCTGTGGGAGCAGGAGAGGCCAGGAGCAACGTGGGTGTGAGTTTTGTGAAGAGACTTTTACTGGTGGTGGGGCTGAGCTTTGCCAAACTTATCTCATGCTCGGGTTCAGCAAGAACCCAGGGAAAGTGGGGGAGGGCTCGCTGGGATCTCCTCGCAGAGGGAGTGATTACAGTGTGCTCTGATCCTTAGAGGCAGCTTGTTTGGGGATTTGCTTGGTGCTGTGATGCCTGATGGGTGTGCTGGTGTATCCCTTTGATAGGAGCTGAATAGGATCCTTTTGGGAGGATGGCAGCAGTCCTGGCAAGGGGTGGGAGGGATGGGAGGGAGAGAGGCTTGCACAGAGCTCAGCTTGTGAAAGGGGGAACGTTCTCCGTGCCTGGGAACCCGGGAGGGAATGAGGAGCAGGACTGAGTTTGGCAGGAGGAGGAATGCAGTGGTTCCAGGGGAGGGCAGTTCCCTGGCAGTTCATCTTTGGGGTCCTCCAGGAGAGCCCCAGGCTGAGAACTCTCACCTCGTTGCACCTCCCATGGCAGACCTGCCATGCAGCCTCATCCAACCCGTGATCAGGCAGCTGGTGGCAACATTTCCTAGATGACCACCAAAAAAACCCACCCCACCCTGCACAGGGAAGGAACAGAGAACCAACTAGAGGATGGCAAAGTATCGGTAAGGAAAACTGGCCTGGAGATCCTGCACAAGGTGGTGGATGGATCCCCTGCCCCAAAGCTCAGGTGTCCTCGGCACATCAGGGACACCCCGTGGGCTCTGCCCTGGCTCTGGCTCCAGTGCCATGTCCTTCAGTTGACACCCTCCCTGTCCTGGTGTCCTGGTGCCCATCCCTGCTGTGCCTGGCTCCTGGCCTGGCAAACCAGCCTGCTGCTCCCGGGAGGGGACGTGCAGAGCCACGTCGTCCCAGCTCCCATGGGACATTGTCCCAGACACCAAGAGAGCAGGGACAGTGCAGGAGTCGATTCGCATTTGCTGCTGGTTCAGTCGGGAGTGGAACCAGCAATTTGCCAGTGAAGGAACCTTTATCCCCTGACTCCCCCAGTCCTTCTGGGAGTTTGATTTCTCAGCTCACAACAGAACGACGGTGGTAGGAATGAATTCTCCGGGGCCAGTATTGCCAGCTATCACACTGTGGAGAGGAAATTCTTTCTTCCATGGCATGGCAGGAACAGACTTTCGAAAATGTACCCTGATTTTTAAATACCCTTTTTGCCTGTGGTGTAAATACTGAAATGTGTTTTTTCTCTCCCCTCTCTCTCTCTCTCTCTTTCGGAGTTTAAAAATATCGCTAGCCCGGGGAGGTGCATCTTTCAGTGAGATTTATAACGGCTGCTCTCAAGTGATGTGGAAAATGAGCCTCCCTCTGCCCCATCCAGCCTGGCACCTTCCAAGAATTTATTTCCTTTATTTGCGTGGAGCCTAGGAATACTTAGAGGCTGCATCTCCGCCCAAGCACTCTAATTATTTAAGTTTTGTTTATGGCCAGTCTCGGGGGAGCTGAGTAGGCCCGGGCTGCTGATCCTTCCCTCCTCTGGGTAATTCAGCCCTGCATTACTGCCGTTTGATAATGATCAACAAATCACAGCTGCTGTATCTATTGCCCACGATGGATCGCCCTGGCTCCGTCAGTCGGGGCTGGGGGGGAGCAGGACACGGTGGCCTCCTGTGTGAGCACGAAGCTGTGGCTCATCCAGTCCTGCTCAGTGCTGTGCCTGTGCCAAGCTGCCTCGTGGCTTGTCCAGTGATGCCACGCTCAGTTTTGGCTCTGGCAGCTGGTGGGAAGCTGCTTCCCTGGGGGTGGCTGAGCACTGCTGGGCAGGCAGGGGCTGGGATAGGGAGGAGGAGGAGGGAGGCTCCTTTGGCACGGCCAGGTGAGTGTTTGGGCTCTGCTGATGGCCAGTTTCCACCTCTGTAACCAAGCTGTGGTCTTTCCCTGACGCTGCACCCCTTTCCCACAGCACCCCTCCGTGCCCATCTCTGCCTCCCTACTCTGCCCAGCTGGGGGGTTCAGGCCATCTCTCCCTTTAACCTGCTTGGCCAAAGGCAGGCTGGAGGGTTTTGGCAGTGAGGGGCTCATTTCCCACCCCTGTGGAAAAGCTTCCCAGCCTCAGGAAGGCTCCCTGATCCGAAGGAATCTGTAGTCTGTGGAAGCCTCGTGGCTGCCGGCGCCTCTGCTCCCGTCACGCTCCGTGATAAAGAGAGAGAGATTTTGATTACATTATGACAGGCAACAGAGAGATGGAGTGAGAGCTGCAGTCTGCCTATTGTAATTCCAATTAGGAGGGGTAATGTGGCCAAAGCCTGACAGCTGTATTGATCCCAGCTTTGGATGGGGAGGACCTAGAACAGCAGTTTTCCGAGGTCCCCGGGGCACAGGGCCGAGCACACGGACAGCTGTGGGGCAAGAGGAGGAGGAGAAGGGCCTGTTTTTAATGGAGCACAGGAACAGGCAACTGCATCTCACCATCCAAAGTGCTACAGCCAGCCTGGTGGTTAAGCTCTCTCTGGATTTACCTCAAAATCTGTGCTGCAAAATCCCCTTGAACCCCTTTGGGATTCCTTTTACACCTGCGCGATGGAGCAGGTTCCTTCTTGGTGTGCACGTGGGCCGAGTTGGTCCAGCCTCAGTTTCTCCTCTAGGCACAGTGTACCCAAGGAAAATAAATCAGCAGTGATCTCCCTGCCGGGGAACAAAAGCCCGGGGCTGCACGGGAAGGGGGAGGAAAGGGGAGTTTCCCTCTCACACTTGAAGGCAACTCCTCAAGGTCAGAGCTGAGGCAGGCTGGCAGGGACTGTGGGCAGGCTGTTTGTGCAGATGCTGTTCTGCTATACCCTTTCTGTGGCGAAGGGGAGGACTCCAATTTGCAGTTTTGCTGGTATTGATCTGAGACCTTTCACTGCCTCTAAACTCACTTTGGAAATAAAAGGCTGAAATCATTCTCTCTAAGTATATCTATATATATTTTGGTTTTTTTGTATTCTTGACATTTCAAATGCTGTACCTTACAGTACCTCAGTGGAAATAGGAATATCTGCTGCCTCACACCGACTCCTACCAGGCATGAATCAGCTTTTACTTACAGGGAAAGAATGGCCTGGAGGTGATGGCAAAGGCAGGCTGAGCTCAGAAGGGCTGGCAGCAGTTCTTGGCTTTGCCACAGGCTCCCTGGAATATCCTTGGCCAGCTCCCTTCACCTCTGTGTGCCTTTCCTTGTCAGGAGCTGCCGGTGGCCGTCCCTCTCCGCTGTGCTCACATTGCCCCGTGTCTGCAGGGTGCCTTGCACAGCTGATCTTCCCAGCCTCGCTCCATCCGAGCAGGAGACCATTTACAAAGCACAGGGAAAGGCGGCTCTCCTTTATTCTGGCATTTTCCAGAACAGCTTCCTGCCCGGGGATTTTAGAAGACGGGAAATGCTTTCGTGTACAACTGTTCTGTCAGTGCAGACACTGGACCCAGTTTCTGGCTGCTCTGAGTGTGTGATGTGTGGGTTGACATCATGGAAGTGGGTGAACGTGGTCCATTGGCTTCCCTGCCTGGTTTAATCCAAAGGTCTCTCGATTTCTCGCTCTGCTGCTTTTGCATTTGGGTCACTTCTGGTTTCCAGCCGCTGTCTGGGAAGGCTGCAGGTGGGTGAGAGGTGTGGGGTGGGCATCTCTCCACAGCCCTGCTGCCCTCCCAGCCACACCCTGGCTCTTTGCTGGACAGCACACCAGGAAAGGCTGTGGCAGGTTCACGTTGTGCCCTGTGCTGGGTGGCTGTGTGGGTGCTGAGGCAGGAAGGATGCCATGCCACCACAGCAGTGTGAGTCTTCAGATACCTGCAGTGTGTTTTGCTTTTGCCCATGATTTCCTACATGGCTGTGAGCAAGATTCCTGACACTTCAGTCGCCCCGTGCAGGTAACAGAAATAGCCTTTGTTCCAGGAACAAGCACTTCCAAAACTCTGTGGTCCTTCCATCAGAGGGGACTACGGGTAGCAGTGCAAACCCAGGCCTGAGGAGCCATGCCATCACATGGCACTGATTGTAGTTGCCTCAGACAGCAGATGGATTTAAACAAGTGTCTTTGTGCTAGAAAAGCTCTCTAGTCTCTCTCCTGGGTAGATCAGGATTTTAGCCATATGCAAGAGTCTGTGGCATTCCAAGGCTGGGGGGAACTTCCCTGGGAGAGAACCACAACGAGCCATTGTGGCCAAAGGAGCTGCAGGATGCATGGAGGGAGGGAAAGGAGGTTCATATCCAAGCTCAGAGCAGAAGCAGCAGACTCAGCAGCTGCCTCCAGCCTGCCCACGGAGTCTGTCTGCACCCTCCTCCTCATCCCTGCAGCCCCAGTGCACCCCAGCAAAGCGGGCTGGGAGCGTTGCAGGCGGGGTGAGTTATTGCAAAATCAGTCAGGACAGAGAGGGAGAGAGAGATGGAGGGCCTGAAGTTCGATAATTGTTAATTATTACCCAAGCTTCCCGTGAGACCTTCTGGGAAGAAGACATGGCTCTCTTTTGCAAAGGTGTTTCGTGGAACATTAGTCTCTGTCCTGGCCACGCTAAACCCTTTCACTCCTCTTCTTTCTGCCTCCAGTGGGATTAATAAAGAGCTGCTGGAGAGCTTCTTATCTAGCAGCTGAATAATGTTTGTAACACAGGGAGGGGAGGCAGCTTTGATCCGGGAAAGGGAGCAGAGGGAAAAAAACAAGAGATGGGCTACTGGGGCAGGGGGAGGGTGTGGGCCAGGCTGGGCTGTGCTGGCGCGTGGGAAGCGGGCACGGCTGCTCCTGCACCCAACCTGTTCTGCAGAGAAAAGATGTGGGTTTCCAGGGCTTGGTGGGGCTGGGGAAGAAAGGGCTGAACCCAGGAAAAAAAAAAAAATAATAAAGTCTGGGAACCCTCTGTGACGGAGAGGAAGCGCTGGAAAGGGGTGCTGTGGACAGCGCAGCCCCATCCACACCGGGAGGCTCCGCAGCCTCCCCCGAGCCGCTGCCCTGGCACGAAGCTCCCTGGCACAGCTCCCCTCCTCTCTCCGGCAGAAGTGGCCACATCCAAGCTGGCACCAAGCGCTCTGGGAGCCCCGGGGCGAAGGGCCACACCTGAGAGGCAGGACGGGCTCTGGTGCTTCCCACGGGTGTGGGCTGGGAGCCGGTTGGGCCGGGCTGGTTCCCCGGGGCAGCATCGCTGCGAGCGTGCCAGGGCTGTGGAGAGGGAGCAGCTTGGTGCAGGGGAAGGGATTGCTGTGAGGCAGGAGGGGTTCGGCTCCCAACATGTTCGTCTCCCACCCTGGGACTGCCTGCTTTCCGTCTCCTGGCTCCGGGGCCCTGGGAAACGCTGCTTCCCAGGTGGGATGGAGTCTCCCCGGGACTCCGTGGGCAAGGAAGGCAGCTGTCTGGCCCCCTTGGGGCTGGGGACAGGGCTGCAGAACTCAGCCAGCATCCACAGGGACTTGTCTGGAGCTAGGGAAGTGATAATGGTGGTAACAGCTCCAAAACTGGCTCTGGAGAGCGAGTGGTGCTCTGGGTTTTTCAGGAGGGAAACGGGCCTGAGCAGATGAGACAGCCTGTGCTAAGGTTCCTAAAGGAAAAGCCACTTCTTGTATTTTTTTTTCTTTCTTGCAAGAGTGTTTCTTGATGTCTTTACCCTGTGTTTCCCCACAGAGAGTCCTTTGCCTTTGCAGGCCCAGGCAGCTCTGTAGGCTTTGAAGTGTAGCTTCACACTTGCTGTTTTCCCCAAAAAAACAACCAGTTATGGGGCTGAACACAACAAGCTGGATCAGGTCTGCAGCAAATCCCATGAGGAAAGACGAGGTTTTTGCCCCTGAGAACTCCTTCTTCTGCCTGGGTGCCTGGGACATGCCTGACTGCTCCCCTCAGATATTCCAGAGGAGCCCTGGGGATCTCCAGGAGGACTGGGATGTTGTTTTCCTGCTCCAGAGCCCCACACCACGGCCCCACGTGGTCAGGCCTGATGGTTAATCCACGGGGAGATTAGTGGCTGAGTTTTATCTTCACCCACCCCGGATCTCATCCCGCTCTGGTCAAATGAATCCGTCTGGGAAACCCAGCGAGGGTGGGACAGCTGAGCCATCGCTTCAGGGGTGACAAGGTCTGTCCCCTGTGCAGTCCCCTGGTTCAGGGGTGAGGTGGGCAGGGGGATGCTCCAGATTTGCTGAGAAAACGTGGCTCTTCCCAAACCAGGTCGTGGATGGTGGGTCTCAGAGGGTTCAGACCCCTTGGCATGGGAGCATCCATGTCCTTCCCTCCTGTCGGGACATCCAGAGGTGGCACCAAGCCTGGGAATGTCTCCGTGGCTGGAAGATGAGGGGGAGCAGCCTGAGGGGGTGTCCTCCCTGTCCCCAGGCATGTGGCCCCGTGTGCTCCCCTCGAAGGGAGATTTGGTTGCCAGGACCATCTGTTCTTTCGGCCCGTTGCCATGGCAACAGGGTGGCTGGAGATGGGCTGATGATCAGCAGGGCTGGGGGGAGGTGGGGGGACACGCCGGGGAAAAAAAATCCAGGCAGAAAAAAGTCTTCCTTTTTCTTCCTGGGCGGAAATGACTGGGAGAGAGAGGGATCCTTCTGGCTCCTCCCCGTGCCCCCCTGCAGGGCTGTCCTGTCCCCTTATTTCCCTTCCCACCTCTCCCTTTCCCTCCGGTTTGGCTCTCCCGTGCAGGTGTGTGGCTGTGCAGGTGAGGGCTGGGAGCTGACCTGGCTCCCCAGCGTGGCAGCAGGCAGTGGGGATGCCATGAGAGGGGGCTGGGGTGCCCCTCGAGCAGCCACCCCTGGCTCTGCCTCTCCCCCAGCCCTGGTGCCGTTCCCCCCGAGCACCCCCGGAATCATGGAATGCTTTGGGTTGGAAGGGATCTTAAAGGTCATCTTGAGCCAACCCTCTGCCATGGGCAGGGACACCTTCCACTAGACCAGGTTTCTCAGAGCTCCATCCAACCTGGACCCGTGGGAGAGCTGTTGGATCCCCCACGAGCCACGGCTGTGTCTGTGTCCCACCACTCTCTGTCTGGGCTGGTGTCTCATCCTGAACTCACCGCCGTGGTGCTGAGCACAAGGACGTTCAGGACGTCTGCTGGTGGTTGTCCTCACGTCCTCATGCTCAGCCCAGGCAGTGGGAACAGGATTCTGGGGTTCCTCCTTTCGGCTCCTTCCTCTCCTGTTGCAAAACTTGTGGCTGGTGAGGGCTGGGATCTGGCACCACCTGGCCTCGTGCTCTGCCTCAGCACCGCCTGAGCCCAGCCTGTGCAGGCAGGCTGGGCACATCCCCTCACCTTGCCCCTGTGTGCAGCCAGGAGGAGTCTGGCAGCTTGGTTTTAATGCAAAGAGTCACTTGTCAGACCAAGTTACTCCCAGTCTTCCCAATAAATAAGCCCGGAGTAGAGCGAGCCTGGTGAAAATGGTGCCCTGCTATTTGTGTGCGTATGGCTCTGCCTGCCTGCCTGTATTTCAAGTGGAAAAGGCTTTAAAAAAAACAAAAAAAAAGCAAACAAAAGAGGAAACAATAAATAACTCTCTGCTTGTTGACAGTAAGATCTGGGCTAATGTTTGACAGACGAAAATGAAATGAACGCAAGGTGACAGATTGACAGAAAGACAGACATGTTTTTGTGCTGGTTTAGCATCCTGATAGAAACAGAAGATAATTCAGGTTGCAGAGGACCTGGGGAGGTTACCTACCTGCCTGCTGAGGCAGATGGGTGTGCTAAACACCTGCTGTCAAGAACTCAGTACCCCTAATCCCCCCTCACCTTGCAGCAGACAGCAGGGGGAAGCTGGGGGAAGCTCTGTGGTTTAGGGATGTGATGGTCAGAGGTTGGGCTCGATGGTCTTGGAGACCTTTTCCAACCCTAATGATTGTGTGATTCCAAACACAGAGCTCCTTTTGGGCAGGATACTTGCTGCAAAGGCAGTCTGGGGTTTTTGATGATGAGGCTGTTTGTTTGTTTCCACTGAATCTGGGGAAGCGGGATCGATGCGGAGAGTCGTCTCTGTGCACTGTGTGGTGGAGCCTCTCTGTGCTGGCTGCAGTCCCAGCTGGGAGATTTTCCCATCTCTGGCTTTACCCCTTCTCTGGACACGTCTCTGGCTGCTCCCCCTCATCTACCAGCCACGGAGACATTCCCAGGGCAGGAGACAATAGGAGGCATTTCAGGTTGGATGGGGCCTTGAGCAACCTGGGCTAGTGGAAGGTGTCCCTGCCCATGGCAGGGGGGGTTGGAACAAGTTGATCTTTAAGGTTCCTTCCAAGTCAAGCCATTCCATGATTTTAGCATTTGGGCCCAGCGTCAAGCCTTGAAGATAAGTCTTGTTTTCCCAGAGAGAGCTGTGGGAAATAAAATATCAGATCTGAGGCTTCGCTGGCCTGTGCTGGGAGCTGAGAGGAGAAACCAGAGGCTCACGTGGCCCTTGGGAGTGCAGAGCTGGCTTAAAGTCACCTTTCTCTTCCCCTTGTATCCCAGATCCGAGTGCAGCAGGACTGAATGTCACCTGTTCCCTTGTGACCAGCGATTTACAAGCTCTCATCCTGCTCCTTGTTTGCAGAGCAAATGCCCTTTTCCTGTTGGCTCTGCCCTCCCTGCAGTGGGGAATCAGCATATTCTGGTCTTGAAGCTTCTCCCAGATTTATGAGCTCGCTCTTCACCTTGAGAGAAAGGCTCCCTTGCCCTGGGAAAGCTTTGAAACCCAAAACACCAATTGCTGACTTAAGCAAACACCATTGATCCTCCTGCAAATAAAAATTCTTTCTTTTTCCTTTTTAGGACACAGGTGGTTGAGATTCTGTTGTTGTGTCCTCTCTGAATTTCTCGTTTTCTCTGGAGACCTGAGCCCCAAATAGTTCTGAGCAAAATCAATGCCATATGAAAAGAACTCGTCAATGGTTCTTATGGGGGGACATTTCCTCTTTTCCAGAGACCAAGAGAAAAAAACCCACAAAAACCTCCTCTCAGTTTTTCTGCTCTCCCCTTGAAAAGCAAGGTTCTATAATTGGCTTTTAATCTGGGGAAGAGGAGAGCTGTTTGCATCGAATTGGTAATAGGGGATAATATCTTACCCTGAGTGATGGGTTATTTGATCCTGTGCGTCAGAAACCTGAGCACATGGCCGTGAAATCAGGTGGGGAGGGGGGATCCCAGCGCTGGCCCAGGGCCCAAACAGAAGCAAAGCTGCTTTTTAATTCCCAATAATAATTGGGAATAAGATGGGGGAACAATCACCTCTTGTCCTGTTGCTCCAGGGGACCGAGTGATGCAGGGGAGAAGGCGGGGGAAGAGCCTTCAAAGGTGCTTTGAGTGCCAAGGGGGTTCACACGGGGCAGTTTTGGTGTGGGGACGTTGTTTTGACCTTGGTTCCCACCAGTGTCCCACAGGGACAAACACCCACCTCTGTGGCTCTGTGCCCCCTGCACACACTCACCATCCTTCTGTGTCCCTAAAAATCACTGTCAGGCCCCTGCCAGTCCCAGAGTGGGCTTTGAGAAGGGTGACAAACCAGCCAAGTCACCGGTCCCCCCCCTCGGAGCGCGATCGGCTCCGTGAGCACCACGGAGGGGTTGTGGCGAGATCCAACGTGAGGAGCATTGACGTCACCAGCTGATGGATTTGGGATGGAGCTGGTGCACTCATGCAGGAGGTGCTGGGGGGCATTTGGGCCTGGGAGAGCCGTGCTGGCTCCCTGAGCTCCGAGCCCAGTGAAACGTGCTCTTAAATGCCTCCTGGCTCCAAGCTGACTCAAGCACACAAGGGAAACTTGTTGATGTGGATGACACCGTTCGTTCCTGGCTGGTTCTGTTTGTTTGGTTTTTGTTTCTTGCTGCAGCTGCCTTTGGAGCAATAAATAGCTGTGGAGCTCGCTTGTGGTCTGTGCAAAGTAGTTAATATTTAATCACAGGTCTGGAGCTGGATTTGTTCGCTTGGCGGAAAGATAAAAATTGCTTTTTCTGGGTTTAGAGCTAGGCAGAGAAGGGGCCCAGACTTTCCAAAAAAGCCCAGGGTCAGCTTTTAATTAATCAGTTTAAGATTGGAACACACTGACCAGTGACAGATTTTCCAAACACCTCAGCTCCCGGCAAACCACTCTAATAAATGCCAAAGCATCTGAAATGACTGGCACTCAGCACGCCACTGGTGGGAAATATTATTTATAGAGTAAGTCCTGCTGACACATGCTAGCAAAGTGTTATCTGCATCCACTCCCCCTCCTCCTGCTCCTTCTTGGGGTTTTCCTCCAGGTCTGTTCCCATGGTTGGATTTTGCTCCCCCAAGAAGCAGAAGGTGAGAGGAATATCCTTCCTACCACAGGATCTGGCTTCCCTCTGGCTTTGTTTGTGTTAGAGATCCAGGCCTTTGATGACTATTCATGTAGAAACTCCTGAGGGAGAGAGGTTGAGCTTTTATTCCCCCATTAGCAATTTGTGCCACCTTTCCAGCACGTGTCCAGTTGGACTCCTGGAAGGACACTGGTACACCAACCTAAGGAACTGGCTGTTCCTCCTCTTCCCAGGGAGGGAGGAGTGAACCCTGTGTGCTCTCAGAGCCAGCCAGACCCCACTGCACTGTGTTAGCAGAGAGCTCAGTCCCTGCTTGAGGGATCCCAGGGCTGGATCCCAGTCGCTCCCACTGGCAACATTTCCACGTCGACCTCAGCTCGCTGTGAGGATTTGGCAATCCGTGGGGTTCTCCGGTACATTTTGGATCATTATCCCTTGGGACTGAGCAGTGGGATGGCCAAGGCTTGGCCAGCTGGTGTTTTCCCTGTGTAGGAGGGCACAGCTTATCTGTGAGGAGGACCAAGCACCAGCACGTCAGCTCTGATTCCCGATGGTCGGAACAGCGCGCCGGCTAAAACCCAGCGACTGGATGAGGTCATGGATCCAGCTGGACACCTCCAGGGGCCAGAGCCTTGTCAGGGCTTGTTTCTGAGGGTGCTGGACAGTTGTGCAAAGGATGGAGACAGGATGGAGGTGTGGGGAGTTCGGGATGGGGATGGGAGTGCTGCCGGCTGGAACGTGAGGGGTGAAGGATGGGGATGTGGGGGGGGGGGGCAGGATGAGGATTGTAGGGATTGCAGGATGGGGATGTGAGGGATGCAGGGTGGAATATGAGGGTTGCAGAGTAAGGATGTGAGGGTTGCAGGATGGGAATGTGAGGGATGCAGGGTTGGGATGTGAGGGATGCAGGATAGGGATGTGAGAGTTGCAGGATGGAATGTGAGGGTTTGCAGGATGGAATGTGAGGGTTTGCAGGATGGGGATGTGAGGGTTTGCAGGATGGAATGTGAGGGTTTGCAGGATGGAATGTGATGGTTTCTAGGATGGGGATATGAGGGTTTGCAGGATGGGGACGCCGAGGTTTCAGGATGGGGTTAACGCTCTGCACCAAGGCATCCTTTGTTCCGGGGCGGGCTGCTGAGGTTTGGCGATGGAGCGCTAAGGAGGGAACGCCACAGAACAGATACGTCCGCACTTTATGCTGCTGATTTTCAGTTTCAACAGCTGTTCCATTTGGAACGGCTGAACGTGCACTCCGGCTTAGCGGGAGTCAATTAAAAATAAACCGGGGCAGAGCATCGGTGTCGGAGCCCAGCGACGCTCATCGGCCATAAAAGTTGCATCCTCCCAAGCCCGGATTTTCGCTCCAATTTGCCACGGGCGGGCAGGGTGGAACCGGGAGCTCTCATTAGCATGGAAATGCTGTTGGTTGTGTTGAATTCCCGGCCCCGGCGCTTTGTTCCTGCTCCCGGCGGGAGCGGGGATGAGCCGCCCCCGGCCCCCTGACCCCCCCTTTGTGCCGGGGGCGGTGGGGAGGGGACACGGCTGTCCCCCCGCGGGGTGACACTGCCTGGCTGCCCGCGAGGATTAGCCAGCAGCCAGCGGACATCTGCAGGCAGCGGGGAGGGGGCAGGGAAGCGCTGCTGCCTTTTGTTCTTGCTTTTTTTTTTTTCCTTTTTTTTACCTTCTGTGGCCAGAACGTGGCCATCCCTGTGGGATTTTTCCCTCTGCTTCCCCAAAACAACGAGCAAGGGAAGCTCTGGCTTAGCCCCCTCACCTGCACAGGTGAGCATCCTGCTGTCAGGGATGCTCAGGTGAGCATCCTGCTGTCTGGGATGCACGGGAGAGGAATGCTTTGAGCAGGAGGGTTTAATTATAGATAGGACTCCTCTAATGTCCCTGCTGTTATTTCTGGTCTGACCACCTTGGCTTTTTGGGTTTTTTTTTGCAAAAAGCCCCTCTCATCTTCCTGCCTGTGTGTTTGCCAGCAAGGCAGGGGATACAGAGTCATTCAGGGATGTAGGACGAGGTGTGAGGAATGGAAAAGACCTGATGGCCCCGGTAGGAGCTTAATTTTCCCCCCCTTCCTATTATTGCTACATGGATGCTCCCATTGAACGTGTCTCTGCCGAGATGGGAAACATGGACAGGTCCTTGCAGCATCAAAGCATCAGTGCCTCCTCCCCTGCAACAAACCCATCTGGGTTTCCACTGCCTCTGTCTCATGGGAGGGCAAGAGGGGGTGGGACCAAGCATCGTTTTACAAGGGCTGGACTGAGCACCGGGCCAGGATGCTTCATCTTTAAGTGATGAGTCAGAAATCTGATCCACAGCCAGTGTCACTTTTCACAGAGGGGGAGTTTGCAAAGGCAGGAAAGACAGGTCCTTTGCTTAGAAATTTGGGCAAGAAGTGGTGCCAAGGCAGGAGGAGGAGCCAGGTTCAGCTGATGTTCTCCTTTGGGCTGGTGGTTTGGGCTGCCCAGGTTTGAGGAGGCACTTCAGAAGTGATCTCTGGAAAGGAGAGGCTCTCCTGAAATGGGGTCTCCAACTCAGCAGCTCATTTAGAAAAGGTCCCCTGAAAAAGTGTTTGAGCAGTTGTTGGGTTGGTCTCTGGATGAGCAGAGTCCAGGTCAGTGGCAAAGGCTTGATTTCACTGGGCGCAGTTTCCTGCAAGACCATGCCTTGACACCAAATGGGAACGTGGAGCTCATCATCCAGACTCCCTCATGTCCAGGGAAATAAATAGGCACTCTCAGGCTCAGATTTATCCAGCCCAAGGTGGATTCCTTATGCACACTGCCTGAATTATTATGTGGTAGGAATTCATTGAGTCGGCAGTGAGTGCAGCCAGCCAGCCAAGATGAAGATGTCTGCACTCTGAGCTGTGTTTTTCCACAAAGGGGGGCTGCTTGTAGATCAGGCAGAGTTTCTGCTCCTCTCACCTTTCTACCACTGCAACTTTAGGAGCCATTTCAGTAGCTTGGAGATGCTGAACAGCCTCACAGAGGGGAAGATGGCCCTTTCTTGGAGCCTCTTTCTCTCTTTCCCTGCTCCTCTCAATCCCTGCTTGTGCCTTCCAGCCTTTTTTAGCGGAGTGTTTGTGTGACAGGAAGGGAAAACACAGGGATTGGAAATTAAATCTGGAGAATAAATGAGAGACTTATTAATTTATTAATATGACAGAAGTAATTACTGTCTCTCCAAGATTCATCTCCGTGCCTGGGTTCCCACACGCCAGTGGCTCAATCCCAAGAGTCACATTACTGTGACAGCAAGGCTGGGAAGAGCTTCCTGAGGGGGGTGAAGGGCAGAACACACAGCCTGGGCAGGCTGTGCACCCTGGCACTCAGGCTGGGTGGGCACAGAAGGCTAAGACAGGGCAGGGATGACTCGGCTGAAGCTAAACCATCACCTCCCTTTCAGCTGCCTGTGCTCACTGCAGGTAATTCCCAGCCCAGTGCTTGCTCTGGGACAGCAGCTATGGTGTTGCAGGGGACAAGCCAAGCCAAGTGACCTGGCTGGAAGCTGGTGTCAGCACTGCAGGAGTTACTCTCCAATCATTTAAAGGAGGGCTTGACTCTGAAAGCCGAATTCTGGCACCGGCTGCTGAGAGTCTTTGCACTGCTCTTGCACTCCTGCTCCTGCTAATGTGGCATTTAACACCGGTGTGGGCAGAATCCTGCAGTCCCACGGGATGCCAGAACGTGCTGATGAATCCCCTGGCTTCAGCTCCTGGCATTATCAATGAGAAAGCCATTTGTTCTCAACGTGTGCATTGAAAAATTCTCAGCTCGTTTTATTCTTCCTCACCCCCAGAGCGGGAAGGCCTGGGACTCCATTTAAAATCTGTTTGAACAGAGGGTTCAGAGGTTTCACAACGCCCTGGCCAGGCTTTTTAGGCTGTGGGTTCAGTCAGTGACTTCTCTGAATCCCTCCAAGACCTTCTGCTCTATTCTGCCACCTCTTTGCAAAAAGGCAAAGGCAGAGGATGGAGAGGAGCCTTCAGACAAGCTTTGTGCATGCTTGGGCCTGATCCTTCCTTGGCTGGCAGTGGCAAACAGGGACAGCGGGTTGTGGCTAAAAACTGCTGTCGTGGCGCTTCCAGCTGGTGGATGTCTTTGCATCCACGGCTCTGAAGTGGCAGAGGTTTCAAGGCAGAGGTGAGAAGGAAGTGTTTCTGCAGTGAGACGGGGTCAGGTGAGGCTCCCCAGCTGTCCCCTTCCCACACAGCTGGCTCCCTGGATGCCAGGGCTGGGTTTTGCCGCTCGGAATTTGTCGGGTTGCCCTCCCTGGCACAGAAGAGCCATGCTGTTGTGTGCAGAGGTGCCAGAAGGGCAGAGCAAACAGGGTGGGAGGGTGGGAGAAAAGGGAAAAGGAGCAGACAGCGCGAGTCAGGTGGCTCTGTGCGTGCCTCTGAGCCTGCCACTCCGCTCCCCTTCCTCCTGGGAAGGCAGAGCTGAGAGACAGAGGGGGAGCCGGGGCTTTGCTGGCTGCCCTTGACACGCGAGAGGGAAATCACCAGGCTGGCAGGGACCCCAAGGCAAGCAGCTCCAGCACAGCCTGCCTCCCTCTCACTCCACCCCCCAGGAGAAGGCAGGGCTGCTGCCAGCAGGCTCTGACACCACAGCCACGCTGCCAGCTCCAGGGAGAGAGAGCCCAGGGCTTCCCTTGGTGCAGGGCGGCTGCTGGAGCTCGGGACTCTGGCTCCCAAAAAACAGCTGGAGGGGAGCTGGAGCTCTGCTTCGGAGCTGAGCTGTGCCATGGGTTGAGTTCAGCCAACAGGGGAGCCCAGCACCTCCTAAAACAGTGCCAGGATCTCCGGGCTCTGCGGGTGCCTGGTGACAGTGGGGCAATTTTAAATGCCCGGGGAGGATCCCAGCTGTGGTTGCCCATGGGGGTCACTCACCAAGTCACCCTGCACAGCAGCCACAGAATCAAAATATCCCGAGCTGGAGGTTCTGGGTGTATTGGATCATGGTGTTCATCAGGCTGCATCCCAGAAGGATGGTGTGAGCTGGCAGGAGCTGCTTGAAGTTGCTCCTTCCTGGGATATAAAACAGTGCAGTTGCTGGAAGGCAGCAGGGTTTGAGCCCCACTTTGGCTCAAGTACTGGCTTTGGACCTCAGTCCTGCCTTTCAACACAGAGAAAGTGGTTGGTAGGAGCAGGAGGAGAGAAGGGACAGTAGGTAACATGCCTTGGAGGGGCAGTTCCTCCCTGGCATGGCAAGCCATGATCAGCTCCTGCCCTGAAGTGCTGCCTGTGTTCTCCTCCAGAGCTAAAGGTGCTTGTTTAAGGGGCCCCCTGTGGAAAGAGCCCTCTCCATGTGCTCTGCCCAGGGGCAGGGCTCCTGTGGGGCAGGGCAGACCCACCAGGCGCCCTTGGGGGCTGTGCCATCCCAGGCACTTGGTACAGATGACAGTGCTGTGCTTCCAGCCCGAGGCAGCTCCGGCACAAATGAGGTCAGGCCGGGAAGCCTCATCCCTGCTGTCCTCCTGCTCTGCCCAGCTGCTCAGCGCTTCGGGAAGGGGTTCTCGTTTCTGGGCTGGGCTCCTCTTTTGGCTGCTTTGTTTACGGGGGAATAAATGACACAATCAGGCGGCCTGATCTTCTGTGCTGGGAGGGAGGAGAGGGCTGATGCAGATCTTCACTGCTGTTGCAATCAGCTTAGCCCGTTCCCAGGATCAGGGGCTGTGCAGATCAGCCTTGGGAGGGAGGCTGAGACCCCGCTCTGCCAGCGGGAGGGGTGGTTTTGTGGGAGCACGACCAACCCCACTGTCACGCTGTGGCTGAAGCCAGGCTGCTTCCCCAGCCTTCCAGCCCTTTTTTCCTCACTGCAGTGCCATGCTTTTCAAGGCCTATCCCCGTGGAGTTCCCGTTCCCTGCGCCTTTGTGCTGGCTTGCTCCGTGCCCCGTGTTTCTGGGTGACACTCCTTCTCCTGCTCAGCTCCTGGCGCTCTTCCTCTCCCCGTATCTCACATCTGGTGTTCCTGCTTGCTCAGATGTGCTATGGCTGGAGGGATAAAGCAGAGGGAACAGGAGCACTGCCTGCCTACCTGTGCCTGCCAGCCCCTGGGGGCTGCCACAGTGGCCATGGCCGGACGTGGGATGGGGAAGGTGGATAAGGGAGCGTGGGAGAAAAGGGCCTGGGCACAAAATATTCCAAGTGGGGAAAATTGGCATGGCTGCTAATGCTCTAAAGGAGGAGGCAGCCCTTTCTCGAGCCCTGGGGCAGATGGGTAGGCAATAAAGGAGGAAAAAAAAACCACTAGAAATAAGATCCGCCAAGCTGACGGCCCAAGCAAGCTGAAACCTGCCTGGTGAGGCAGCTTGTTCCAGAGTGGGAAGGGGCAGATTCCCTGTCAGGACTGGCTCTGCACGGTGCCTTTCTCATGGTAATAGAGCCCAAGGTTTCCAGGGAAAACTGGGCTTTCAGTATCTGGAGGGGAACTCTGCCCCCAACCCTTAACCGTGACTCCAGGCTGGAGGAAGCCTGTGAACCCAGTTTATGCCCAGTTTGAAATGCAAGCCCAACTCAGCAATTTCTCTGTGCAAACCACAACTCACAGAGCTTATCTGGGTCCAAGCTGAAGCCACGCTGGGGCTAATTTACAGTGACAGAATAAAAGCAGGCTCATTCCAGCACCACGCCAGGACCTTTCACTTGTGCTCCAACACTGAGAGCCCACCAGAATAGGAATGAGAAAGGAGACCTTTTTGGTGGGTCTGCTGTGGCAGCTGGGTTTTTCCTTTGCAGGGGAAATCACCCCACTACCAGGCTGCACTGGTCATTCCCCTGCTCCACATGGAATATGTGCGACTGTCCTTGGCTCTCCCACCAGCTGCACCCAGCCTGCCCACCCTTGCTGAGGCTGGAGGAGAGGAGGGCAGTGGTTTTCCTGCACATTGCCCTGTTCATTAGGGCTGGGAGCCCGAGCACATTCCTCAGCAAGCCAGCACAGACAGCGCACACCTTTCCCTGTGCTCAAGATGGCCCTTGTGTGAGAGGTCCCAAGCGACAGGCGCTGGTTCTGTGTCCGTCCTGCTTTCCCGCGGACATTTCTCACTGAAGCTGCCTTTCTGGGGCAAGTTGGAGCAGGCAGCCCAGTCTTCTGGTTGGACAGGCTTTGTTTGTGCTCTGGGAGAAGCGGAGAGGTTGGGAGCTGGGATGGGAGTTGCACGGCTGCGGCCCGGGAGAGAGAGGGGACGTGTTGCAACTTGCCGCCCCATCGCTCCCCTTCTCCCGTGTTCTTCCCTCTCGGGGTTTTTGAACTTTGGAAATGCCCTCCTGAGAAAAGAGGGGTGTGAAATGGTGCCAGAGGGGGAGGCAAAGGATGGAAAAGGGGAGCAGCAGAAGCAGGTGATTGTCTCACGGGAGTAACCGTGGTAGAGTCTGAGCACTGGGTGCCGGTCGAGGCACAGGGAACACCAGCCATCCCCCAGGAGCTGGCACTCCAGGCTCTGGAATTAAATGGGGAGTAGACTCCTGTCCCTTTGGAGGACACCACCCCAGTGCCATATATAGCACTCTGAGATCCCAGGGCCCAAACACAGCTGGATCTCTGCCTTTGGGGCCTGGACCGTGGGAGGATGGTGGGAACCAGCCTCGCCCTTGCCATGTTGCTGGAGCACTGAGAGCTCCGTGCCATGACAAGCTGTTTCATGGACAGCTGGACATTTGATGGACAGAGGAGCATCATGGGGCACCTTGAACGTGTGGCTGAGGGCCCTGTTTTCCCTCTGTCCCATGAATCAGCCATGGGACAGGGCAGTGCTCAGGCATGATGAGAAGGAATTGTTTCCCTCTCTTCTGCTCAGCTCCTTCTCCATTTTAGATGCTTTTTTTCCCCCCAGTCCATTATCTTTCCATCACTCTCCTCTCTCTGCCATTCTTCTGTCTTTCTCTGTGTCATCTGCATGTCTGCAAAGTGCTTCTGCCCAGACACAACAGATGCTGAAGGGCAAGACTGGAACCACTCTAGATGCAATCTCCATTTTGCTCAAGGATCATTAATTACCTTGATGATTAAATACAATTAAAGATCCGTAAGACCTTTCTGATATCAGAGCCCTTAGCAAGGGCAGCTTTTAGGGACCTGCACCGACAGTAAAACAAAAGGAGGAGACAGACAAGTAAATCAGGGAATCCCAATTAAAATCCGTGCTTAGCTCATTAACCTAATTACACATTGTGTCTCGCTGGCCTCGGCTCCACTGAGGGGGAAGAGAGGCAGCGGTGGGGGCAGGCTGGGTACCGTGTGCTGATCCTACAGAGGTTGTTTATGTCAGATCTCTATTGTCTCCTGGGCTGAGAAAATGGCCTTTGTGGGGGATTTGGAGCCGGGCTGCGGAAGTCGAGCAGGGGCTGTGCCAAGCCCTGGAAGCCGTGTGTGTACATGGAATTACAGCATGTGTTTCCTCTTCCCTGAAATGTTCTTTCTGCACACACCCTGCTCTGTCTTCTGCTTGTCAGGTGGCTCCTTCAGCCCAGCTCGCCCTCATCCCTTCCCCTGGGAGAGGCACTGGAAGGAGGAGAGAGGCTGAATGGGGTGATCATGGGGTTGAGGAGGAGAAGGGGTCTCTGAGGGGGCTGGTGCTGAGCAGGGAGAACCCTTCATCAACTCCTTTGCTGTGGAGCTGAGGCTGAAGCACGCCAGAGCTCCCTGAATTTGGGCTTGTTCTGCAGGGAGCTGCCTGCTCTGGTCACCTGCTCTGGCACCAGGCACCCCTGTCCCTTCTCTGCTTCCCCCTTCTCACACCGGGCTGCACAAAGCCCTCCCCTTCTCCTGTTGTGACATCTGGGTCCAAGATCCTGCTCCCAAAACCTGGCACAGAAGTTTCCCCAAGAGTTCATGCCACTTTTTTGGGGAGGTTTGGTGTCCTGGGAGCACGTCTGTCCCGCCGAGAAGGGGAACAGGGACATTCCCAGGCCCTGTCCGTGCCGAGTGCAGGTGACTCATGGAGTTGTGGTTTTTCCAGCCCGGAGTGTGAGGGCTGGGTGCTGCTGGTGTGTGAGGGCTGGGTGCTGTGGTGTGCAGCTGTGCTCAGAGGGCCTGGCTGCCTACGTGTCTGCCTTCAAAGGGACGGGGAGGAGGCGGCAGGTCCCGGCACGTCCGACCCAAAACCTGGCGGATTGGGAAAAGCAAGTCGGAGCTCGAAGAGGTCAGGGCGCGGCTTCCCATGTGGAAGCGGGATTGCTGGAGACCCTGAGTCCCGTGGGACCAGGCTGGCACTCCCCTGGTACCTGCAGGGAGTCAGGGAAGCGTGGTCCCCTCAGCAGAGCATCCACGGGGGGGTCTGTGTAGCAGAGCCACTGACGGCGGAGACGGGACTGGATTCCCTGGATCGCCGTGAACTGCTTGGGAAGCAGGCAGGGGAAGAGCAGGGGGGAGTGAGGCACGGGCAGGGGTTTTGACAGAGGCCCAGCACAGCTTTCCAGCGGGCTATTTGAGCTCCTGGTGGGGAGCCCTGCCATGGCTTCAGGTGACTTCACACAGCGTGGCCCAGCTGGCAGGTGAACGGCCATCCCTGCGCTGGGAAGAGCTGCTGTTCAGCACTGACTCCCATCTCAGTCTCTTGGGAAAGATCTGTGCCTTCCCTTCCCTCTGCCCACATCCAAACACACCCAAACACCGTTTTCTCTCACTCTGTGGGCATGTGAGAGAGATGGCAGATGGCAGGGATACGAGGGGACCACAAACCGTGGGGAACCGCTGGGCGTTGGGTAGGGCTGGGTGGGATGGGGACAGATAGAGAGACCAGGGATCTGCCTCTCTGCAGTGCCAGGAATGGAAAAGCAACAGCTTTAAACCCTGCTGGAGTTGTGGTTCCTTGGCTTTTGCAGGGTGTGTTGTGAGGCAGGTGGGAGGTTTGCCGTTCGCTGCTCTGGGATCACAGGCACTGCCCCAACCCAAACATGGAGAGTTGTCCCCATTGCCATAAAACCACAGGCCAGCTCTGCAGGAGAATTTAATCTAGCAGAGGATCAGCAGGCAGCCTCAGTGAGACATCCCAGCCCCGCTGGGACAGCAGGGCTTGCTTTACACATTGACCACTCTTTGGCTGCTGCTCTGCTTCCAGGTAATTAAAACGGCTTAACCCTGCAGCCCAAACAGCTGCCTGCAGATAATTTGTCTTTATGCCCAAGGGACCCTTACCTCACTGTCTGCTCCAGAGAACCCCTTCTCTGCAAGGCATGTTTGGAGGATACAAAGATTTCATCACACAGTGAGAGAGTGAAGGCAGGAACTCAAATACCTTTTTTTTTCTAAGATCAGGGAGATGGAAAGAAAGAAGGCAGGGGAGAAGATAAAAAACACATCCTAGGCATGTGAAAGAGCAGAGGGTTTGTAGATCCTGCAACAAGAGGATTTTGAGTCTATTTCTGTGTTATGCCAAGTGTGTCTGGAGTATTCCCAGAGCAAACAATGCAATTACTTTGGATTCACACTATGCCACTGAGTTGTCAGGCCTGAGGTTCCAGCTCCCAGAGGATGCTGTGCAGACTTGCACAGGAGTTGTTATGCTTTCCCAAGGGATATGGAAGCTCTGAGAGGAAAGGCCACGCGTTCACTTTTCTGAGGACAGCTGTAAACTTCCCCTTCCTCTTGGGCTTCCTGTAGCTTCCCTACCTCAGTCCTTCACTGGAGGACATCCACAGCAAAAAAATCCCCATCCTTTCCTCGGTGCTCGTGGAGCTCGTGAAGCCCCCGGGGTTGGGAGCACCTTGGGGAGCACAGGGGGTGTCCTCTCAGCCCGCAGAGAGCCTGTTATTTTCCATTTCAGGGGTGTTCCTTCTTCCTGATGGGATCTCTCCTGAGGAAGGTGTCTGTCCCCTCAGTGAAGGCTCTTCATTTCCCTTTGGGGCACATCATTCTGGTGCTCTGTGCTCTGTTCCCCCCATCTCATTGCCCCTGTGTTTTGCTGGGTCAGGGCACGGGGTGACTGCAGATGCAGAGCTCATCACCCTTGCATTCTTGGACTGGTCTGCCCTCCACACTATTGATCTGTTTAGAGTTCCCTGTGACTGCCATAGATCTGGTGCTGTGACAGCATCAGAAACAAAAGATTCTCAAGTCTGGTGCCTTCCCAGAATTAGGAAGAAACTTCTGGTTTGTTTAACTGCCTCCTCTCAGAGTTTCTGCAGACAAACCTCTGTTGCCAGACACAGTCCATGAGACCTCTACCCTCAAGACCGAGCCTTTGAACTCTCTTAACTCCTGCACTAATAGGAGTTAATGGCATTTATCTACATGCTTATCTTTCTTTCCCCTGCCTGCTTGTCACTCCCCACACTGAAGTTTCTGGGTACCTCACCACCAGTAAGGGTTTGTGGCATCCAGGTAGCATTAACCCTTTTTTCCATGATGGGAAAATTACTGTTCAAACAAGCTAAGAAGCTCCTTTTAATCTCTTTTTCCCTGGTTTCTCTTTTCTTTTAATTCATTTTCCATTCCTTTAATACCCATGTGGTTATTTCTGGAAGTCTTTCTCCGCTGTGATTCTGGTCGTATTTTTTACCAAGTTGGAAATGGGACTTTTTGTCCTCTTTTCTCTTCCTGTTAGCTATTTATATCCTTCCATCCATCCTCTTAGGTAGTCGAGCATCCAGCTGTGTTATATCTGTCACCTTGGTACCCGAGCAACAAGTAAAGATGTTTCTGGACAGCTGTGAGTTCAAGCAGTGGCTGCTCTAGGGGTGGCCAGCGAGTGACACTGGAGCTGCTGTGCAGCTTGTGAGCAATCCAGGCACAGCTGCCAAGTCCAGAGGTGGTGAAGCACCCAGGGGAGCCGGGACCAGGCTTGTCCCATCCTTCTGTGGAGCACCAGCACCATGGGGGAGGTTTCATTCTGCAGTTTCTCCTTTGTTCCTCGTGTGGGGCTGGTCCCCAGCTGGGACACAGCGTGGTAGGTCAAGAAAGTCAATGGTTTGGGTTGGAATGGGCATAAAAGACCATTTAGGGAGACCTTCCACTAGACCAGGTTGCTGCAAGCCCTGTTCAACCCTCCTGGCTGCCCAGCCACATGCTGAGAGATCTTGCCTACTTGTTTCCAGCTTTTCCAAGTTAAAAATTCAGGTGCAGACCTGAAGGACCCTTTCATTTCGTTGCTTTTCCTGCTACCAGGGTTGCTGGCTGACGTTTTTGGGGTGAAGTTTGTCTTAAAAAATGTACAGTGTTCTGCAGGAACTGTGTCCATATTGTCGTGTCTGCTGAAAAATGTAATAGTCTGGCTTGTGTTCTCTCTCTCTCTCCCTCTTTATTCCCTCCAGTCTGAAAAGAACAGAAGTTCTCTTAAATAGTTGTTAGTGAGTGGAAAGACACAAACAGCAGAAGGAGGAGGAGGTGGGCACACCAGGCAGGTGGAGGGTGGGAGCAAATCCGTCTGTCGGGAAGGAGGAAGAGACAGGGAGTGGAGGGAGAGGTGCTGGGGTCCCACACAGCTTGGGGGGTGGCCCAAACCCCCAGAGAACTCCTAACCAGGGTGGGGTGAGACCAAGAAGAGAATGAATCCATCTGGACTGGAGCCCAGAGTGGGCTGTGGAAGATGAAGGTGGGCAGATTCACAGGGATCTTTCTCCTTGGGTGTTGGAAAGGTCGGTTGTGGGGATGACTAAACACAGGATGGGCTTGCAAGTGGGGATGCTGGGTGTTTCAGAGGGAGTTTTCCTTCTGCTTTCAGACTGTCGTTTGAAAAATTTCCACAGAAATGAGATTTCAAAAGAGAACCTTGGCCTGGCTCAATCCAGAGTGTCCCAATCCATGACAGGCAAAGCATTCCCTTCTGGCCACAGCTCTGGTCAGTGTTTTACCATATACCATTTAAAAGAAATGAAGATCCAAAAGGAAAAACCATCTCAACCTTATCAAAAGGCTTTCTGGTGGTTTGTTGTTTTTTGGGTTTTTTTTAATTGAATTTTGCCAAAATCAGCACGTTCCAGCGGGTAGTTTTGGCTTGGACTAAATGGCACTTTCCATCAGAAAAATACGCTGTGCCGGAAATTTTTCCACTAGCTCCAGTTATTTTTCATCACATGCTTTCCATTTTTGTGGCTGCTGTGTCAGTCCTCAGTTTTGAGCCGGGACAGAGCACACAGGAGTCCCCAGAGAGCAGTTGACCTCATGCTCTTTGAAGACGGGGATGATTCACTGGAGCTCTCCCCAGTGGCACAGGAAAATCCATCTGCCCTGCTGAGCATCCACAGCCTTTGGAACATGGCTTATTCCTCCCTGAGAAGGAAACAGTGGGCCTGGTGCTGATGTAGTTTAACAGGAGTCAATGAAATAACTATGAAAGTCAATGAAATATGTCAATTGAGGCCAACTGGGCAGTTTAACCCTCAGACTCAGGGGCTGGTTTCTCCAGCACGAGGCTGGAAAATGGGGGGTTGGCTCTTGGCTGGCTCCATGCTGTTGGCTGTTAATAGATCTTCGTGGGGAACTGATTGCTGTTGGGTTCTGGCTTGTCTCTCAGCAATCAAGACTTGGGGAGCAGTAGGTTCAGAGCAAATCTGTGATGGAAGGGATTCAGGCCTCGGAGCTGCCTGCATCTCCCGTCAGAGCTGTTGGTATCCCAATCTCCCTGCTCAGGCACCCCCCCAGATTTGAGATAAAAGTGAAAATGTGCTGAGAGAGGCCCCCAAACCCAACCCAAACAGCAGCAACCCGAGTGCAGATGGGTGTGTTTGAAGGGACACCTTTGTACCTGGGCATGAGAGGTGGGGTGAGTCACTCAGCACAGGGTGTCATTCCACCCCCTGAGTGGCGTTTGTCATCGAGTTTCCCCGAGTGTTGCATCCCAGCCCAGCTCCTCCCTGGGGCTACCTGGAAGCACAAAGCTCACCTTGTTTGAGAAGGAGATGATAAGGTGTGGAGAAACCCTTAGTTTCTCTTCCTGGAAGTTGATCTGTGCCCCTCACTGCACTGAGGACGTACAGCTCTTGAGTCTTCATCACCAGTTATCCCTGTTAGCCCCCCAGCAAGAGCAGTGCTCCCACTGAGAGGTGTCCAAACTGAAATGTAGTGTGCTCTGCGTTTTTTTGTTAGCTAAAGAAGGACAAATCAGCTTTTTTCCTGCAGAAGTCCTGCTCCTCAAGACTTGCCCTCACCTTTCTGGGCAACTATAACTGTGTTGGTCTCCCAGGAAAGCAGAGTATCCCAGGGCTGTGACCAGACAGGAGCATGACCCCGGGTGGGAGGTCTGGGCTCTGACCCTCTCTGCCTTCCCCCCCTTCAGATGCTCATGCACAGGCTGCCTTTAATGGGTGGTCTTGTCACTTGTTTACAGCCCTGGCTCTTACGGGCTCAGCAGGCCCCTCTGAGCCCCAGCTGTGCAGCCCTTTTGAAGCTCAGCAGTCACTCCCCTGGATGGAGGCTGTGACCTCAAGAGATATGGGAGCTGCATCCCCACCCAGCGGGGGGATCTCTCTGCCAGCCACCCTCTGCGCAGCTCCCCGATGACTTCGCCATTTACATGAGTGGTGGGTGGGGCTGTGGGACCTTCCCAGAAATGCCTCCATCCCTGCTTCCCGAGGTGAGAATTGCCACCACAGTATGCAGATGCCCGCATCTAACCAAGCCACCCAAGGGAGATTGCCGGTGCTTGCCTGGGTGGCCTTGGGCACATCTCTTTGTCATTCAGCACCTCTGATTTCCCCATCCCTGAAAGCAGGGGTAATAATGCTTTCCTGCCTCTCAGGGTGTTGGAGGATTAATTAGTTACTGTTTGAATGAAAGCCTTTTGAATTTGCAAAGCTTTCCATAAATATGCAGAGCTGTTCCTACAGATGGGGCCCAGGTAGGACTGAAGCCCTGTCTGCCTCTGCACTGTGGAGAGGTGAAATCTGTGGAATTAGTTCCTTGCACAGGGACTTGGTGATGAGAAAGCTGAGCAGTAGCAAGGCTGGAAATCAGGCAGGGCACTGAACTTTGTTGTGTTTGTGCTCACTGTCCTTTTTACGGGCTGTTGTTCATGGGCAGGAATCCTTGAACAACCCAGAGAGAGTTGGGAGGTCTGAGCCTCTTCCTCTTCCCCGCAGAGATGTCTCTAGGGCAAGATAAAAACACATTAGGAGAGAAATCACAGGCACTCAGCCAGCCAAGGGGGTCTGTCCCTTGCATCTGTTGGTGCCATGTTTGCATTCGTGCTGTTTGCAAAGATTTCTCCTTAGTTGTCAGCCACCAGAACGTACATCCCGTTTTTCTGGTTACCAAAAAACTCGGCTGTTTCTATCTTGGACCCAACTACAGAAGAACAGAGCCGTGGCATTCCCACTTTTGGTGGGAGAAAACATTCCTCTTTAACTCAAGGAGGATAGGGAAATCCCAGCAATGTGTTGTGTCCTGGGACATAATGGGAGGAATGACAAAGGGAAAGCAAAACCACGGAGAGAAAGCTGTGACTGTTAATGTGCATTTAAAACTGGAGGAAAGTGGGAGTTTTGATCCTCTCCACGAAAATTACAGGCCTGGCCAACACCAGCGTGGTTTGGCGGGGATGTGTTTCTTCACCATGTTTTGGACAGGAGGCCGCAGTTTGTATCCTTTGGTGATTTCCCGTGGCCTGGCATCTCCCCCTCTGATAACAGAGGCTGGTTTGGGTAGGGACAGAGGGAGCGGGGCGGTGGGGGCAGTCAGATGAAGGCTGGCTGTTAACCCTGGCTGAAGTCACGCCTGAGTCAGCAGAGTTTCGGCTTTGTCGCGTTCCCACTGTGGAGGCGAGTGAGTCATCCCTGATCCAGCCCGGAGAGCTCCCCGATTTCCTGCTCCAGCTCTGAGCCCTCAGCCCAGGGAGGGAAGGAAGGATCTGCTGTTCTCTTTTTCTGTGCCGTCAAGCTTATTTTTGTTTTTATCGAATCTCTTCAGTCTCAAGTTCCTTCGTTTCGGAAATGAGGTTCTCTATGGGTTGCTATCTTGATCCCTCTTCACAGCTCCTCATTAAATCCCTCCTCCTTAGCACCTGGAGAGCTCTAATGGGGAGGATGTTTAACACTGGACCAAAACTCCTTGAACACCATCCAAGGCTACAGGGAAGCCCAAGAAAGAGGCAATGCAGAGAAAACACTCAGGTACAGGTGGGGACTCAGCCCATCAAGATAAGGGCTCAGGACAGTCTCAGCTTAATTAGCTTCCCTCTGCTCAGTGCTCCAGCTTCTTTCCCCTCCTCCACACTTGATTTTCCAGCTGTACTGTTCTTTTCTTCCCCACCCAACCACCAAAATAAGCATTGGCTCTGCATGTGGTCCCCTTTCTCAGCCTTCTCTCTTGCTTACAGGTCAGAGTTGGTAAGCAAAGGACACCTTGGTTTTCTCCTTGCTGGCAGGCAACTCACTCTGGAGAGAAAGGTCTTGGAATTTTTTGTTCTTTGCCCTTGCCTGACCAGTTGGTCACTTTTCCCAGTGCAGACTTATGATCCTGGACATATCCATTGGTGCATCTCCAGAGAGGAAATGGTGGCTAGGGATGAGAAGAGGCGAGTGAGAGGCCTGGGATGTGGTGGTGGTGTTGGAGAGGCACAAGAGGGGTGGGAAAGATTTGTAAGGCTAATATGGAAGGAGGGCAAGTCAAAGGAACAAACATGACAGACGCCAGGTGGAGAGGCAGTTCTGTCCCTGCTTGTGGAGACAGGCAGAGGGGCAGAAGGAGATGTGACTTGGCTGCAAGAAGTTGCACAAGGCCACAGGAGAAAGGAGATGATAGCTGTGAACCCAGGCACTGGACGGGGGTGAGTAAGAGAGCACATGGTGGGAAAAGAGCTGAGGAAGGAGCTGGAGTAAAGTCCAGTCCAAAAGGCCTCGGGGCGGGGGAAGAGGCAGCGTGGAGGGGAGAGTGCTGAGCAGTGGTGCACGTCAGGTGGAGGCACAGGGCAGCCTGCTGAGCTGCTCAGGTGTGTGGGAACTGGCAGCTCTCTCTCCCGGGATTAGCTGACGTGCTGGTGGGGCGGGCCGGGCTCGGGCTGCTCCGCGGGGACGGGGAGCCTTTGTGCTTTGTTGCTGAGCATGGGCTTTCAGAGCTTTATTGCAGGAAGGCCTTTCCCAGCGCTGTGTCAGCTCTTTCTGCTCTGCCAGCCTCCCTGCTTTTGCCATGGGGCATGGGTCCCCTCCCCTTGACTTGGGGGGTGAAGCAGAGCAGCTGTGTGAGAGCCAGGCAGAGAGGGAGAGCCGGGAGCAAAGGCACGCAGTTGTTCCCATCCCACTGCTCTGGTTTGCAGCCCTTTTCCTGGAGAACTAAGAGGCTGGCTGCAGCTGAGGCTGTTTGCAAGGTTAAAGCACAGGCAGCAAGATCTTTTGGTCTGGTCTGGTCTGGTGTTCATCTCTGGTTTTTGCTGTTTGGTCTGTGGTCCATCACTGGGCTCTGCTTTTCTTTCCTCTATTTCTGTGAGGAACACCTGGGACAAACAAGGCCTTGGTCTTGCTTAGGGCCTGTGTGTGAATCCCAGTGGTGGCTCAATGAATAGGCTTCCCAAACCGTAACAGAGAACAAGTGGAGCATCAGCGGATCAGGCCCTTTGGGAAGGAGCTTTCGTTCAAGTGGATCCCGAGGCTGCTTTGTGCTCTATTTACCCGAGGAGGAAACACTGCCCAGGCAAGAGAAGGCAGCCCTGCTTTATCCCAGAGGCATCTCCACTGCCCTGACCCAGTGAAGGGCTGGCTGGAGACCTGGCTCAATGCAAGGCATTGACTGGTCCTGGGATCACAGTGTCCCTGCTGCCCCTGCTGTGTGCTGGCTCTGGGGATGCACCAGTGACCCCGAGGAAAGGGCCCCGTGTGTTTTCCATTTGCAAGCCAAAGCCAAGCCCGTTTTGGTTTTTTTTTCCTCTTGTTTGAGAGGGATTTGGCCGAGAGCCAGCCCCAGGACAGTTGTGTGCTCTGCCATTTCCCTGTCAGATCCCATACAGCTCCCAGCTGGGGAAGGGGTGCTTGGGTGGTGCAGTTTCTCTTGGGGTTCCCCCCACCCCGTCCTGGTGTTATCTCAGCCCTTTCATGTGCAGCCATGTCACCTGGAGCTGTAATCTTGCCTCATCTCTCTTCTCTCTCACCTCTCCCTTCTAAGGCCCCTTCCCCCTGTGTTGGAAACTCAGAGTCCTCTAATCCCTGTGGTGCTCAAGCTCCACACTGAAGTGGGGCAGGGCTGAATCAGTGGATGACAGAGAGACCTCCAGTGAAAGTCTGGATGCCACAGGAAGTTCGTGGGGGTGACTCACAGGAGCCCACTGACTCACTGGAGACCACTCCTTCCCAGCAGTGGGCTTCAAGCCATCGAGTAAACAGGGTGAGGCAGGCACTGTGCTCTTGGAAGAGCAGCACAGCACTGATTTAAATGCCTGGCAATCAATACAAAGTCTCCCTGGCAAGAAGAAAAGGTACCTAACCCCAACATCTTGGCCAAGCGCCACCTCACACCTTTGCTTCTTGCCACCTGAAATTCCCCCGCTGGGATTTTTAGGAGCTTCTCTCCCGTTTCCCACCCTGCCTGTAACGCACCTGTGGCGTTCCTTTGGGCTGTTGGAGGCAGCTTGTGTGGCGTTTCAGACCTAGTTTTCCACTTAAAAATAGGGGGAAGACTTGAAAGGTGAGCTCAGAAATACCAGGGGAGAAATCTATAAGTGCCAGCAAGTGGGAAGTTCTGAGCTCCTGTTCCATCCCGTTTTTTCCCTCATAGAAAGTTCTTGGACATCTGTTTGTAGTGTCTGTGAGGCATGTGAGGCCACGTGTGGGACATCATTGGCCATTGCCAAGGTGCTGTCTCGAACTCAGGTGCTTTCTGCAGGATCTTTGCAGGTTGAAGCGATGCGTCGATTTGTCCTTCTGTAAGACCCAGCTGCTGTGACCCTTCCGTTTGGTTCTGAGTGATGCAGAGACTGTCAGGAGTGATTCCTCTGACATTTGCATCAGTCATGATATTGCCACACCAAGGGGTGGCTCATCACACTCCTGCCAAGGGCTGTTTCAATGCCCTGGGGGGGGAGATGAGTATCAGGGAACAGGAGGGAGAGAAGTTGGTGAGAGGCTCAGCAGAGGCAAGGTTGTGCAAAGCAGCGTGGAGTTCACAGGGTTGTTAACAAAGAGGCATTGAATGGAGGCTCAGTGTTGTGTCAGAGCTCACAGGTGCCTGGAGATCATTTCCAGAGCTTTCTATATGGGGGAGCAAGAACCAGATCTGCAAGTGTGGGAGCCTCGATGTAACAGCACCTGCCGGGCTCTTGGGAGAAAGGGTTTTCAGGGTCAAGAGCCACCACCTGCCACTTTGTCTGCTCCCTCCCCACTGCCCCTCACACCCGGGGAGTCCAGACCTTCCTTCCCAGCCCTCTGCCTCTGGGCACCCCCAGCTCTGCACGGTGCCCCCAAGGCCTTGCACGACCTGGTAAAATATCTGGGTTTGGGATCGTGGGGAAAGGCATCGACACAAACCACTTCAGAGGCCAAAGTGGAGGAGTAGGATCTCAGAGGTCTCCACTAATGAGGCCTTGGCACCAACATGTCTTTGGCACACAAGCTGTGCCTTTTTGGTCCTCGACAAAAAAAATAACACCACAAAACCTAATGAATAAAAACGCAACCCGGGCAAGCTGCAACCCATCCAGCTAATCCTTCCTCGTGTGCTGGCTGCCCCTGGGAGGTGTCAGCACGGATTGGTGGGCACTGGGAGATCTGGCACAGGACGTGCCAACAGCAGGATGCATCCCAAGCCTTTTCTCTGCTGCACCAACCACACACAGATCGCTCAGCAGGGAAGAACCGAGGCGAATCCCAGCCCTGCACTCACACACACACACACACACACACATCCAGTTTAATGTGTTCAACCCTCTCCAGAGGCTGATTAGTGATTTTATTTTCCCCTCCTCTCCCGGCCCTGCGTGCTCATTGCCATCAATTATCTATGCATTTGCCCTGATGAATTACTGAGTGTGTAACGGGGCGAGGGAAGACCTGGTGTCCCAGCCCAGCCACCTTGCAAACAACTGCTCCCAGGAGCGTGGCAGCACTTTTGGTTTGCCCTCTGCCTTCTGCTTTAGGGTGGGGAGCACGGGAAGCTGAACATAAAGAGTTCATCCTCTCTTGCAAAAGAGCCATGAGTTACTCAGCCACCTGGAAAGGAAACATGATTTCCGTGCAGTGTTTGGGGTTTTTCAGGGTATTTTTTTGTTTGTTTTGTTATTTCTTCTGCTGGGTGTTATTTATTTATTTTTTTTCCTCCCTTTTCCCCTGAAGCCTCGAGAAAGTTTGGAATGTGTTTTTGTTGAAGCTGGTACGTGTAGGGGCCTGAATCCCAGCTCTGGCAGCATTTGGTTGTTGGCAAGCAGCGCTCACTGAACTGGCACCAGCTTTTTCCCTGGCCGAAAGTCTGGCTCTGTACACTTGGGGAGAGGGTTCTGCTGGACCATTCTGGGGTCTGGTTCAGGATCAGCTCCAAAATTTACTTCCTCTCCGATTTATGTCCAAGTCCAGTCTACATGGATGTGTGGATCCCATGGCAGGGAGAAGGTGGAAGAGGGAGGGCAGCACTGGGAATTGTTGCTACCACTCAAGGTCAAGAAAAATCACTTGATTTTTAAAAGGGTCAGTTCATTAATTTGCAGGGAAATCACAGCATAAAGGAAGGGCATGGTAATGATTGAAGTGAGGGTGTGGATTGATCTTTCCTGTGCTGTATATCATATTCCCTGCTAGGTTGGCTGACTGTAACCTTATTTAAGGGGCACAGCTTAGGTGCAGTTAGATGTCCCACGAGGGAGAGACAGTCTCTCTGCCTTTCTCCAAGGAGAAGCTGGTGGCTTTCCATCCTCTCCTCTCTGGAGTTTTGCTCATCTCTTGCTCTTCTGGCACCTCGAGGAGATGCCGGGGCCACTGCTTCCTGGGCCTCTTTATTGGGATGTGGAAATCCCAGTTCAAAGGGATCCCCTGGGGCCTGTGGGGGGGTCAGGGAGCTTGTGTGGGAGCAGAGCCAGCTGTGCCATCGCCCCAGCCCCGGGCAGGCTCTGCCTGGGGGCACGAGCCCTTCATGAAAGGGGTGCTGATGAATCCGCTCTCCCCCAGCCCTGGGAGAAGGAGGGAGAGCTGAGCACACCTCCAGCCAGGCAGTGCTGAGGAGGGTGGTGGGCTGTTCCCAAGGCCCTGGCTACGTGCTGGGATTGCTCCCCAGCAAGCTCCCACATGCTCTGGGAGGCTCTGAAGGCTGCAGAGCCAGACTTTGCTTGGCAAAGCTGTTCTCACCTCCACGGGTGTGGGCAACGCTGCAAGAGGCTCGCTCACCTCCAGGGTGCAAGGAGCAGCATATGCTGCAGGGCATGTTGGAGACATGTCCCCCCTCCCCATCCACCCATTCTTTCCTCAAATCCCAGCATGACATCATCTAAACACAACCCATGCCCTCATTTCATCAGGAAGGGCATTGTGGGCACAGACCAGACTGGTGTCAGAGAAGTCCTTCACCGTGTCCTGCCGCTGGGACATCCTTCAGCGGAGAAACATAGTTCAGATATGACTTTTTCAGAGCAGCAACATCCCTTCCCTCTGGTTTCTGGAGGGAAAACCATGGCAAAAGTGTCCCTGGCTACACTGGGAGGGGAGGGGGCACCCTGCCAGCTGGGCTGAGCCTCACAGGACTCGTGCATGCAGGCACATGAGGGCACCACTGCTTTGCTGTGGCTGTAAAGCAGCTCTGGAAAACATTCCTCAGCACCCAGCTGCGGTGCTGGGGTGTGGGGCAAACCAGGGCTTGGCTCAGGGAAGGGGGCAAGTCCACACAAAGCTCTGGAGGCCGAGTTTCGGTCGGAACTGCTGATGGCTGTGGTCAGCTGGTGGCGTCTCCTGGCCGGGCTGGGCTGTTGAGGCTTGTCCTCGGGGTCACAGGAAGGAGAAGGGGAGAGGGAAGAGGCGTAGATGAGCTGTGGGGATTGGGATGAGGCTGAGAGCAGCAGTGAGGGGGCAACGTGGAGCCTGCGTGTTTGTGGGTGAGAAGACTTCTGTCTGCCTGCCCTTGTGCGCGTGTGAAGCTGCGGGAGGGGGAGCCTTGCTCAGGTTCGCCGGAGAAGTCCCAGGTACACCTGCCAGGGATCTGTGGGGGCTGACACTGAGCAGTTCATCCTGGCCTGGCACAGGGAGCCCATTCATCCGCTGCAGGAGCAGGGCAGGGTGACATTTCGGTTAGAAGATGCTGTCTGGTTTCTCTTCCTGTGAGTTTTTCTTTCCCCAGCTTCTCTCTCTTTCATTACCCCTTCGTGTTGCTCACACTTTGTACATATTTCTCTCTTTATTTTCCCTTTCTTTCCTTTACTCTCAGGCTCCCAGAATACATCCAATTCCAGATACTGCCAGAAGCAGGGAGCAAAACCCGCTTTTCTTGTTCTTACCACCTTGCTTCTCCGTTGTATTTATCATATAAATACTGGCTGTATAATTATCAGAGTATTATCTCTAAATATACAGATTGGGAAAAGACACAGTGGCAGCAAAGATGAATGTCAGGGTCAGTCTGGTGGGAGACATTTTTCTCCATGTGTCAGGGAAGGAATCAAGAGGCAGGACTGTCACAAACTCCAGCCACCACTTTTCCCAAGCCCCTTTCATCTTTACTCCACACAATCAAGATGGAGGGTTCCTAAATTCTGCCACTTTTGGGTTAAAAAAGGGGCACAGAAATGATCTAGATGGTGCAGGTAGATGGTGCAAGGTGTATGGGCAGTGCTGTAAAGTGATTCTTAAATGGGAATTACTGCTGCCCTGAAATGAGGGCTGAGTCCTTGCAGCTCCTTTAATTACTGATGCAGTTCCAGTGGGATTAAATGGATGTGTGAGTGTGTTAGCATATGTTAGGATGTGCTGTGCTGATAAATATCAGCCCTTTAACATGCCTCCAGATACACATGCCCTGCATATTTACCATAACTGAGCTGGTGTTACCCAGAGCTGAAGACAAAAGGAAGGAAAGCATTATTGATCCAAACTTCTGGGGACTGTGAGCCCTGGTTTGGCTGACTGTGGTGAAGAGTGAGCACCAGTTGTGGGGAAGAAGGTGTTTATGAACACCTGAATGAAAGGAAAGAAGGTGCAGGTGGATGCAGAAGGTACTGAGCGCCTGTAGCCATAGGCTGTTCTTGTGTCAGCCGTGCCAAGAAGCAGCAAACAGGATAAATAAAGGATTTCATGAGCCTGATGCCCCATAACCTTGTTGTTTCTCTCTTTCTCTGTCTGGGCAGGGCACACACACTCATGTCTTCCCGTTCCATTGCAGGGCTGCAGGCTCAGACCGTCCTGGTCAATGACACCGTGTCGGGGTTCATCGGGACAGACGTGGTCCTGCACTGCAGCTTCACCAACCCCCTCCCCAATGTGAAGATCACGCAGGTGACGTGGCAGAAGGCCACCAACGGCACCAAGCAGAATGTGGCCATCTACAACCCTGCCATGGGGGTGTCCATCCTCTCGCCCTACAAGGAGAGGGTGACGTTCCGGAACCCTTCCTTCAAGGATGGCACCATCCAGCTCTCTCGGCTGGAGCTGGAGGATGAGGGGGTTTACATCTGTGAGTTCGCAACTTTCCCCACCGGCAACCGGGAAGGGCAGCTGAACCTCACTGTGCTGGGTAAGACTTTGTAGGGTGAGCCCTTGCCTCCAGTTCAGCAGGTCTGGAGGAACCTGAGGCTCGTGTCCCCGGAGCTCGGGGCAGAGGTGGATGTCTGGGTGTAAATTTTGCCTGGGATGATCTTTCAAGCTGACTGGGAAGAGGTGGACAGCAGGGAGCCCAGGGCAGGTGGTTCGCTGAGCTGTCACACCTCCTCTCCTCCCCAGGCCACAGTTCCCCTTTTCCCCCCATCTACACTCTTAAAGCAGGTGCAATAACAGTGGCCAGTCCCCTGTGGGAGTGGTGAGTTTTAATGAGCTTGTAACTGCCCAGTGAACAGAAAGAAAAGACGAGAGAGAGATCCTAAGCACCAGCAGAGCTTGTCCATGGAGCTTAGGGTTGGGAAGGAACAGACCCACCCAAGGTCTACATGACTTGTTTGCTCTCCAGTTTCAGCTTCTTTTTAACACAGGGCTGAAAACCTCTGGCAGGGAAGGATTGACTTCCCACTGTGGGCACCTCCACCATTCTTTCCCCAGAGATGCTACAGGTGGATGGTGCAAGGTCCATAAGCACTGCTGTAAAGCAGCTCTTATAGGGGAGTAATTGCTGACAATTATCGTGGATTCACCACAAGGTCTGTCACAGTGGTGCCAGATGTCTCTTGGGATGCAGCAGACAGGGTAGCACTGGTTTGCTGACCATCTCTTTATTGATAAATTGTAATTATGCCCTTTTCTTTCTGCCCTTCCTCGCAGCCAAGCCCACAAACTGGATGGAGGGCACCAAGAGGCCGCTTATTGCGAAGTCTGGCAGGACAGAAAAGATCCTGGTCGCCACCTGCACCTCCTCCAACGGGAAGCCCCCCAGCACCGTCACCTGGGACACCAAGCTGAAGGGGGAGGCGGAGTTCCAGGAGATCAGGAACAGCAACGGCACCTTCACGGTGATCAGCCGGTACCGGCTGGTGCCGAGCCGGGAGGCCCATCGGCAGCAGCTCATGTGTGTGGTCAACTACCAGCTGGACAGATTCACTGACAGCATCACCCTCAACGTGCAGTGTGAGTGGGGCTGGGCAGGGCCTGGAGCAGGGCTGGGGGCAGGGCTGGGGGCAGGGGTCAGTGCCCAGTCGCTGCGGTGTGTGCGGGATAAAGTCTGGGACAGAGTCTGGCAGAAGAGAGTTTTCTGAAGGGGTGGTGTTGGTCTGGTGGATGATGCTCTCTTTTATTTTGAGAGTGAAAACTGAAGTGATCCCTTGGAATAATCATATGTTTTCTCCTTTTCACACCTTCTCTCTCTGCCTCTGCCACGTTCCTTTTGCCCCCCTCCCTCACATTTCTTGTCCTGTCATCTTTGCCTCCTTGCAATCTCTCTCCTTCTCCCACCCCTGCCCCCTCATCTCTTCCCGTTTCATTTTCTCCTGCCTGCTTTTCCACAACTCTTTCCTTCTCCCTCTGTCCTCTCCTTTTTTTCCCTACTGCTTTCCCCTCTCTTCCACGCCCCTCTGCAGATGAGCCAGAAGTCACCATCGAGGGCTTTGATGGCAACTGGTTCCTCAACCGCAAGGATGTGAAGCTGATATGCAAATCTGATGCCAACCCCCCAGCTCACACCTACGAATGGAAGCTGTAAGTGCCTCCAGTGCCTCTGCTCTCAGCAGCACATGTCACCTTCCAAGAGGGCCAGGGAGCCTCTGTAGACACCTCACTCACCCTCTGGTCAATTAGGGCCCGGTCCCATTAGTGTCAGCGGTGTCACTCCAAGGTAGAACCTGTGCCTGTGATGAAACTTGCTGCCAGCAGCACTGCAGCCTCAATATCCAGGAAAACTTCCTGTTCTCACCTCAGTGGGATAATATTCTGCCCTGGTGACGTGAAGCAGCTGAGATGTGACAAGGTGATTAATTTGCCCAGCCACCACCAAGTGCTTCGGTAGCAGAGCTGGAAAATAACCCAGGATTTCCCTGCCTTAAAGGGGCACAGATAGCACAAAATTTGTCTGTGTGTGAACAACCTGTCCCTGGAATCAGTTCCAGGAGATCCCCACGTGACTGACATTAAACAGAACCAATTCCTCATCCTCCAGGGTTTCAGCTTTTGGCTGAAAACACTAAAGAGACATGAAAAGTGAGTGAGGGGTGTCTGGGGAGTCAGATGGGAATTGATACAACCTGATGTGATTCTCTCTGCTCTCTCTCTCTTCTGTAAGCACTCATGTAGCTTTAAAAGAGAAAGATCAAATGGATCCTTTCTTCTTTTCAGCTGGCATTTGTCATCAGGAAAGAGGCTCTCAACATGGCTTTGCAAGGAGCATATTCTCTCTCGTTTCACTTCCCAGATCAAACTGTTCAAAGTGAAAGTCTGAAGAGGATTGTTTTTCTTGCCTTTTTTCTAGTCCTCATCCCCAGCTCTCTCCATCTGTTGGTTCTGCCAGTCTGGCTTAAACTCCAAGGGGCTCTTTGGGCTCCTCACAACATTTCCAAGAAAGCCTCAGAGGCCAAGATGCACCCACGGCAGAAAAGGTGCCACTTGAGGCTATTTCTGTGCTGAGATGTTCCTCTTCCCCTTCGTGGAGGTCAGGAAGCAATTACTGCTGCTGCTGTTTTGCTCCTGCCTGGAATGTAAAACCCAGCAGTGCTTTCCTCCCCTCCCTTTTGGATGGTGATGAGCAACAGTCAGGGGAGCTGTTAGGGGAGGCAGTGGCTTTCTTTAGCATCCCACCCCACAAGATGTGCCCTTGTCTCTGTAGATTCAGGGCTCTGTGGGACCAAGGGTGAGGTGTTCTGTTCTTCCATCATTTCTGGGATCTTTGGATTGGTGGAGCTGGGAAAGACTGAAATGTTTGCTGTAGGTGTGCCTGTGTGTGTATGTAGACATGCAAAATAACTGCATGTGCATTTAGGCACTTCTTTACAATCCTAATTATACCCCCGTTATTCCCTTTTGTTTCTTACAAATTGCTGACAATATGTGCACATTTGGGTCGGGAGGAGGGGAAGGAATTACTTGAGTAATTTTTAATTGCCTAAGAGAAGTAATTACTTTACTTTGCTTCAGTAATTAAGAATAACCAGGCCATGTGTGTCTTTTCCTAAAACACAGGGGCTTTTTTATTATTTTTTTTGTATCTGCCTTTGTTCATTTATTCTAGTTTTGCATTATTCCAGCCTCACACTTGCTGTTCTGACATGGGCAGGTCATAGATGGCAGGGCTTTAAATCAACACTGTTCTTTTAGAGCCTGAGTTGTAATTAACACTGGCTGATGAGCTGCCCAGGAGTGTTACATGGGCAGGAAATTGGAGTTGAGCAGGGTCAGGTTGTGTCCTTTTCCTGGCTGCATCAGAGGGTACCTTCCAGACAGCACCCCCAGCTCCTGGACCTGCCCAAAAGCAGACCCAGCGTGTCGGTGCCACCTCTGCGACACTGGGTGTCACCTCTGGGGCCAACCACAGTCTTTGTCCCCCCCCCAGGCCAAACGGGACTCTGCCAGGGAGTGTGGAAATCCAGAACAACACCATCTACTTCAAAGGGCCCGTGTCCTACAGCGTGGCCGGCACCTACGTCTGCGAGGCCACCAACGCCATCGGCACGCGGTCGGGCCTGGTGGAGGTCAATGTCACAGGTAGGACAGCGCCTGGTGTGCTCTGGAACACGGTGACGAGGAGCTGGGGAGGGAGAGTCACATCTCCTCAGTCTCCAGAGTCTCCTTTCGAGCGGTGCAGAGGGGGCAGGGGGGTTCTTTGCTCTGTTCTGGTGTTGCGCTGGTTTGCCGTGGGTTTCGTTTTTTCTCCCTTTCCTCGTGTCGTCTTTTCCTTTCTTGCACCAAGGTACGTTCAGTTTGTTTCCCCCTTGTCTTCTGCTTCGGATTCGGAGAGATCATTGGGCGTGTTAAAAGCGAAGACATGTCAGGGAGATATTTATTGGGAGGGAGAAGAAGGGGTAGGATGAGGATATGGACTGCCACTGAGGCTGCAAGGCGTGAGATGGATGAGTCATTTGTGCAGGATGATGGCTGGTGTTTCTGGTGTTAGGTAACTCTCATGATTTTTCATTTGAGCTCCTTCCAGTGCCCTGCTGGTCTGTGCACTTGCTCACCTGCCTGATTTCTGGGAGGCTGTGGGCACTGGAGTGGCTTTGTCTGGGCTCCAGAAAGGAGTAACATCACAGGGTGCAGGCGGTGGGACAGTGGTGCTATGTGATGTCGTCTGAGACAAAAGGAATTTGATGACTTGCGAATCAGTGTAGCCACAGGAGCAAGGAAAAGACGTGTGGAGAAGTTTAGGTAGTGTCAGGGAGAGAAAGTGATGTCAAGAAATTGCTGAAAGAAAAGAAATGCCATATGTCAGTGGCCTCATTTCAGAGAGTCAAAGTGACATTGCAAGGCATCACCAAAGGGGAAAAGTGGCTGTTGGTGCTTTGAGAGCAGGAAGGGGAAATTCACCCCATTCCTTTGGGGTAAAAGGACAGATTTGGTTTATCAGTGGGTTAATGACAGGCAGTGCCCAGCAGTTGTGGGTCTCAGGAGAGCTGGAAGTACCTCAGTACAATGAGGTCTGGGCTGCAAACACCCCGGTCACCCTGTGAGCTGGATGGGGCCACTGGGGGCTCCCCAGGGAAATACAGGACAGGTTCCTGGGGTTGTTAGTCCTTCCTGCTACCCAGCCTGAGGCAGTCAGAGCCCTGCTGTGCTGCCAGCAGGCACCCCTGGGAGCCACCCCAGTCCCTGGAGAGTTGTTTAACCTGAGGGTGATGGAATGGGGTTCTCAGGGGGGCTGAGCTCCAGCCCCCTCCACCCGCTTGCTATGGTGGTAAATGCTGTGCAAGCATAAATATGAGCCCAGGACAGCTAAAATGAGCAATAACTCTGTGTTTGGCACCCTCACCACCTCAGTTCCCCTCTCTGTAACATGGGTAAAAACCAGGCTAATCTTCCTCTATCCAAGTGCTTGGAGGTCAATGGATGGGATGTGCTAATTAGATGCTAATTACCCACTATTTATTTATGATCATTATCACTGTAGCAGACCTTTAATTCACACCTCCTGTCCTGGATCCTTGCCTGCTGAGTGTTCTTGGTGCATGCTTTTCTCTGGGGGCTGTTTCCACAGCTGAAGGCAGTGGAAGAACAAAGCTCTCCTTGCCCAACCCTCCCAACTGCCTGAAGCCACGGGAAGGTCATGGCCAAAATCAGCTGCTGGCCGTGCCATGGGAGTTGCCACCAAAGGCACAGCGTTCCTGGGACAGTGCAGGCACTGCCTGGTACAAGCTGAGCTGACTCCCTTCAGCGATACAAATGCATCCCACGCAGTAACTCGAACACTGGCTCACGTTTGGAACAGTGAGCAGAGGGCAAAAGCCTCCAAACCCAGCCCCCAGTCACAGAGAAGGAGGTGGAACAGGTATTGCAGAAGATTTTGAGAGTGTGTCTCAGCACCACAGCAGCACTGCAGCCCAGCTGGGCTGCACCAACTCACCTGCACAGGCACGGGCTCCTCTGGGGACGAGAGGCTGTGGGTTCCCCCTCGGGGTTTTGGAAGTGTGTCCCTTCCTGGTAGTGCTTCAGAGGACTGGCAGAGCGCTGTTCCCACGCTCCATCAGCACAGAGCTGGCAAAGGAAGCGGGGACTGGCAGGATTTTGGGGTTTGGGTTGGTGTCTGCCTGCCTGTAATCTCAGTTTATTCCCAAAGGTCCAAACTGTGGGGTTGAGGTTAAATGAGGGGGAATGAAGGGCACACCCACTGCTGCCAACCCAGCAGGCCAGGCTTCCACCACATTAAAAAAACACAAACCTTTAATAATTCATGGGATCTGAATATGTTTATCCAGCTCTCCCTCAGGACCGATTAGGCCAGTGCTGGGGAGGGCTCAGCCCTCCTCGCTCAGCTATTACAGGTACATTTGTTTGGGTCTTGCAGGCAATTTAGGGATTGTCAGTGGACCACGAAACCTCTTTCAAGAGCTGCATGCAATAAATGGAGTTCAATCTAGCGAGCAGCCAGCCTTGGGAGGAAAAAAAAACAACACAGAAGGTTGATGCAGAGAAAACCCTGCAGCAGCTTTTCCCCCTTCTTGCCTACTTATATCCCCCCCTCCTGCCACCCAAAATCCTTCCTCCAGGCCCCAGAGAGGAGGAGTGCAGGGCTGGTTCTGGCCCCTGATGGGGAAGGAGACTTGTTCAGAGGGAGAAGGCTGAATGCTTCTGTTAGAGTTATAGCGCATTAAAGAGATTGATAAGTGGAAATTTAATATTTTATTCCAGCAATCTGTTCCTATAATAGCTTCCCCTGCCTTGCAGGACCTTTGTCAGTCGCAGCCAAGCCATGTAGTGTGACATGTCACTATTTATTGCAGGTGGGTGGGTGACATAATAAAAGGCTGTGGTTGGAGGCTGCCCGTGTGTGGGGTGTGGGGGTCCTGCACAGGGGGCTGGTCGTGGCCATACACACCTGTATGACCCTCATTTGTGTCTTGGCCATGGACATACACGTGTGTGACCCCAATGGACTGCTGGCCATGGGCACACACAGTTGTGGCCCCCATTTGTACCCTTGATCATGGACATACACCCCTGTGTGACCCCGATGCTCCTCCTGGCTGTGGAAATGGGCTTCCCAGAGGGAATGCCCTGCTGCACACTCACGTGTGCGTGCAGGAACAAAACACCAGTGCATTTGCATGTGTGAGTGTGCATGTGTTTATGAACCTGTGCTTTTCTGTGTGCAGCAGAGCAGGCACATCCCCTGTGCATGTTTGTACATATGCATGTGTGTGTGTGTGCAGGGGATGTTCACCCACTTGTGTACTGGTTTCAGCACAAGGAGAGAAATGTTACAGCATCTCATCTCCTGATGGACCTTCAAAGGAGAGCTGGGGGAGCAGGGAGAGGCTGTGCCAGCCCTGGATGTGCTGCAGGCTGGGGGGAAGGAAAAGCTGGCAGGGGCTGATCACCACCCCCCCCTTTGCTTGGCTTGCAGCAGGGAGTTATTTACACACCAGCAGTGTTCTCATCCCAGCAAGGTCACTGCAAACAGCCCCTGGGCTGGCTGGAACCCTCTGCCGTGCAGCAGCAGGGCTTTGCTGAGGCTCAGAGCACACAGGGAGGGCCCTTTCTGGGAAGTCCTAAATCCCAAGCCTAAAGCAGGTGCTCCCAAAGCCTCGCCACCGGCCAGGCAGCTTTAAGTGGCAGGATGTGTGGCTGGGGGGCCGAAGAGGAACAAGCCTGGGGGGGGTGTCTGCCTGATGCTAATCTTCCGGAGTGTCTGCTGCATCCTGTCTGGTGGCATCTGTGCCAGCGGCCCCCGCGGGAGCAGGGCTTGACTGACAAGCGATAGGTGACCTGGTGGAGAGATTAGAACCTAAGACACGTTTGGCATCTGGCCTGGAAGCCGTCACACTCTGAAATGCCAGTGGCAGCTGCTGAACTCCTGGATTAGTTGCCAGTGGTTTTTCCACACCACCCCCCCCCCCTCGCCCCGACCACCTCCTCTCCCTCCGTCTGCACAAGAAACCCCTGGAAGGGAGAGGAAAGGCAGGATCCCTTGGAGCTGGAGGTGGGCATGCAGAGGTGCAAAGGGGAAGGGAAGAGGGCAGCAGTGCTATGGGCTTCTCAAATTCCAGGCTGAGGCAGGTCCAGAGGTATCTCCTTATCTTCACTCGTGTGCACAGCGCGGGGGCAAAGTCCTGGGATAATTTGGCGTGGACTCTTCCGGCAGGGAAAGTTTGCCATCAGCAATCTGCCTCTTAAAAAAAAAACACCCACATAGTCACTGCTGTGTTTGCTGAGGCCAGCTGGGAACTGGGAAGCCCCATGAATTCATTGGAATTAAGGTTCCTGCTCCTCCCCAGAGCTGCTGCTCTCCCTGGCTTCCCGGTTGTGGCCGCTGTTTGCTTTTGCAAGATAGAAGGAAATCCAGAGCCTTCCTCTGGAAGAGCTTCATGCAAGGAGCAGCTTGGGCTGACACATGTCCAGAAGGTGATTTCTCGTGGAGTTTGACGTTCTCCTCAGTGCCCATGGCTGGAGGGAGAAGTTTGGCTGGTGCTGGGTTTTTCCTTGGTCTTTATGATTGAAGGCAAAAGGATGGAGATGTGCCTTCAAGAAGAAACGTGTCCACAGGAATTAGAATCTTTTAAAATACCCAAGCGGTGTGATGAGCAGAAGGGCTTTTGAAAGCTGGTTTCCCGTGGATCTGCATATCACAGAAGAATTACTTGGTGTCTAAAAATACACCTTTTCTGATCTGGGCCTGTCCTGCCTTTGGGAGCAGCCTCTTGTCCTTGTGGGTTCTCTGATGTCTAATGAGGTTTAGCTCCCACCTCTACCAAGGATCCCTCTCCAGCTCTCGCCAAGAGCTTTATGAGAGGGCTAATTTTGGATCATTCTCCTTCTGCCAGATAGCACTGAAGTTGGCCAGCAGGTTCAAAAGGCGTTAGAGGAGGGATGGATGGGCAGGTGGGATGATTTGCGTGCGCCTCATTTTTATTGGAAGCCAGCCATTAGAAGAGAGATGTGCTTTTAAAAAAGCCTCATTTTCGAGGCCACTCTCGCGATGGGGAGGGTTTGTCACTGCGGTGGCTGCTCTGCTGTGCCCAGGGGTGCTGCAGGGGGAAGGCAGGGGGTGCCTGGAGCCGTGGATGGAGGGATCAAAGAGAACCTGTGGGCTCGGCCGGGTGCCAGAGCGGAGCCCAGGGTGACCCCCCGGCGTTCCCAGCTGCTGTCCCAGAGGTCCAGCTCCTGGCACGGGGACAGGAAGCTGGGCTGAATGCAACAGCTGGCAGAGCCGGGCACGGGCAGATAGTGTTGCTGCTTTAATTCCTATTCATACAGCACTCCCTCTTTTTATGAGGGCTGGGGAGGATGGCAGGAGGTGGGGGGAGGCTTTTTATGCTGGCATTAAAGCCTGGCTTGTTCCCCCTCCCTCTGCTCTGCTGTCTCCTGTTTCTCCAGGCCGCTTTTCACAGTGGCTTTAATTCTCTCCAGACTCTTCCTAATGGATTTTTCACATGGGGGCCCCCAAGCACGCTCAGGAATCGCACCAGTTTCCAGAAATTTCACGCCCCCCTTGGACACAAAAAGAGGGCTCCTTTTCCCACACTTGCCCCCTCTCTCCACAGGCTGCAGCGCTGCTCTCTTTGCACCTCAGACACGAGTGGGCAGAGGAGTGAATCCCCCTTTGTGGGGGCTGGAGCAGTGGCTGCACGCAGAGAGGTGCCCACTGTGAGCCAGACCTGTCCCAGTCATTAATTAACCCGGGAGCTGGGTGGGGGCACCCCGGCAGGGGCCAAGGCACAGGTGACACGCTGGTCCCCGCTCACCACCTGCCTTGGCACCGGGGCACCTTGTTGCAAGACAGAGGCACAGCCCTGCCCGGGGACACTGCTCCCTTCCCAGGGAACATTCCTCCCATCCCAGCTCATCCCACCCTCGCTGCTCCTGCAGCCCGGAGGCCACGGTGAGGGTCGCCCGCAGTGCCCACCCTGCTCCGGAGCCAGCGCCGGTCTGTGCCGCCCTCCAGTGGCAGTGCCGGGCTCTGGAGTGGCCAGGATCCTTCCTCCCTGGACCACTGGCCTCGCGGTTCTACCTGTCCCCCCGCCCCGGGGTCTCCCACCTTCCCCATGGCATCCCCAGAGCCCCCTCGTGCCCGCTCCGGAGGGACGTGGTGGGAGGAAACCGTGGCCAAGGAGGGGATGATTTCGGCTGCTGGCTTGTGATCTTCCCGGTCCTTCCTCTCCCTCTCTTCCCACAGTTCGGGTTTGTTTTCTCTGGCATGGGAACTGGGCCACTGCGAGGAGGATGGGGCTGGGAGGGGAGCAGAAAATAGTTCCTTCCCCGAGCGACGTGTGAAACCCAGCGCGGCGGCGTGAGCTCGTGCTCGTGTCCACGGCGTTGGCAGTGCCAGGGGGGTGGCACGTGGGCAGGTGCTATCTCAGGGGTGGGCAGCACAAAGGGCAGGAAAAAATAAATATCTGTAAGAAAGGTAGAAAAACATCCCCCCCACACACACACATACACGCTTTTCGCTTCACGCGTCCAACCTGGACTGCTAACGAGGCTTTGAACGGAAAAGTGGGCCAAGCTCCTTCAGAAATCGGGCACACACTGCCCCTCTCAGATCTGTGTTCCAGAGCAGGGAGGCAGAGGGATCAGTGGTGGCTTTTAGGGACACTGCACACCACGTCTGGGTTCTTTTCAGGGTGGACTTTGGGGCCCGAGGTCCCGTGCACACAATCAACCTTTGCTGTAGGGAACAGCAGGGTGGGAAGAGGCTTCAGATCGGAGCTGTGGAAAATAAAACATAGAGCCCCTGGGGACTGAGCTGCTTGCTGGTCTTTCCCTGCTCCCACTCAGCCTCCAGGTGGTCCCTGCTTTGTGCACAGTGTTGGCAATTGGGCAGCACGGGGCTGCAGAGGCTGTGAGGGCAACGAGCAGCCTGGGGAGGTGGAAGGAACAGTGTGGTCGAGGCTGAGCCCTCAGCAGCCAAGACTATGGACGTGACTGTTCCTGCTGTCCCTGCAGAGAGGTTTTGCATTAACCAGCTGGCTGTGACAAGCCTTCTGTTGATGCAACATGTGGTTTTGGCTTTCCAGAACCCAGCCCCAGCTCCCTGTGCTGAAAGACATGCCCTTGCTGCTGCTCCAAAGGCTGTCTTTGGAAAAATGCTGCCTCCTGCCTGCACAGCATCTTGCTCCTCGTTCTGGCTGCAGCAGGGACCCCCCATCTGCCTGTCCCCAGCCCACTCTGCCCAGTGGGCTGCTCTCTGTGTGTGTTCAGCCTCATGAAGCTTTGCTCAAGGCAAGGCAGCACTGCAGAGACCAAGATGCTGTTGTGGTCTCAGGAAAGGCAGGAATAAATCAGCTTTCAGGCACAAAAAAACCAAAAAAAAGCCCCATTTATGGATCAGGCCAGCAATTGCTCAAATTCAGTGCCCTTGTCCAAAATCTGCAGCTGTTTCAGGAACTGCCTCTGTTGGGGGGAAGCTCTTTTCTCCCCCCTAGCTCAGCTGCTGGGCTAAGCTGTGCTGCAGAATCCCACTCCCTGCCAGCAGGGACATGAAGAGGGGTAGGAGGCAGACACTGCCTCATATCCCTTTGGAATCTGCTGCCTTTGAGCCCCTCCTTGCCCATCTCCCCATCCTGGCAGCTCTCTGGGAGGGCACGTTGAGATTGCTGCTCGCCCTGCACCTCTCCTTGGCCGCTGGGGTAAAAAGTGAGGGCCAGGAGGCTCCAGAGCAGCACCAAAGGTTTGCAGCTCAGAGCAGGGCTGGCAGACAGGCCTTGGGGGTGGGAAGAGCAGCGGGAGAGGTCTGAGCCTGGTGTGCAAGGGCAGGGCTGCCACGGGGCATTAACTGGGCGCCTGCTGTCTAAATTCAGAGGCAGGTGAAGGACTGAGACAACCATGTGGTGCTTAATGCCTCGTGGACACGGGTGTTCAGCAGGCACTGTGTGAAAGCTGAGTTTGGCCAGGGGCTGTAACTGTGCCCAGGGAGCGTCAGGAAGTTGATTTAAGTCCTGGATCAAACTTCATCTGTGCCAAAGTGTAGGTGTTGAACTGCATGAAAGGGAAGAGAGCTGCTTTCTCATCTCTTTTTCTCTTTCGAGTTATTTATTTTTTTTTAAATGGGTCAGGGTAACTGTAGGAACAAGATTAGCATGAGTAGTGGCACCGGGCTGGCCGTGGAAGAAAGAGAAGCAGTGGGAGGTCTGTGTCCCTGTGCTGCAGAGAACAGTCACCAGGGTCAGCACACAGGGTCAGGAGCCAGCAGGACTCTGAGCAGCCACACAGCACTTGTGGGTGTGTGGGTGGGAGATCACAAGGTGCTGGTGCCTTCTGCTCTGGACCAAACTGGTTGTGGTCTGGGCTGGGGTGCCGGGAGGGGGACACAAAGCCGGTGTGTCCAAGCGTGGCACCTCCGGGAGCAGCTGTGGCATCTCGGTGCCCACCACTGGGCTGGGGTTTTGGGGGTGGCTCCCCACCGAGGAGCACTCTGGGGCTGCCAGTGCGCTCCGGGAAAACTGGAACTGGAAAAGTGTCGCCCGCTAAAGCGGAAAGCGTCCGGACTCAAGACACTGGGCTGGTGGGATCTGAGCGCGTCCGCAGAGACCAGGTGGGGTGGGGAGGGACACACTGCGTCCCGCCTGCGGGGCTCCTGCATGAGGCTTGGCCAGCTTGGCACGGCACGCCGCCTTCCCCTTGCTGAGGCAGAGCTGACCCCCACCCCCCAGAGGACGCCCCTATTCCCTTTTCCCTAGTTTTTCCCTTCCCTGTTCCTTACCCTCATCTTCCCACCCCCTCACCCCCCCTCCCTCCCCTCCCCAAACTGGCAATGAAAGCATGGAGGGAGGGGCGCGTTTCCGCATGGTTTGACACTGTTCCCCCTTCCATCTGTCTTTTCCTACCCAGAATTCCCCTACACCCCGTCTCCAATCGATGATCACAAATCCATGGTGCAGCCGAACATCCCCACACCGGTGATTGGGGGCATAGTGGGAGGAGTCTCGCTGGTCCTGCTGGTGGCCGTGGTGCTCTTTGTGGTACTCCGGCGCCGGCGTCACACCTTCAAGGGTGACTACAGCACAAAGAAGCACGTGTACGGCAACGGCTACAGCAAGGCCGGCATCCCACAGCACCACCCCCCCATGGCCCAGAACCTGCAGTACCCCGACGACTCGGACGACGAGAAGAAGCCGGGCCCGTTGGGCGGCAGCACCTACGAGGACGAGGACGAGGAGGCGGGCGGCGAGCGCAAGCTGGGCGGCCCCAACAAGTACGAGGAGGACGCCAAGAGGCCTTACTTCACCGTGGACGAGGGGGAGGCCCACCCCGAGCCCTACGACGAAAGGACACTCGGCTTCCAGTACGACCCCGAGCAGCTCGACATGGCCGAGAACATGGTGTCGCAGAACGACGGGTCTTTTATTTCCAAAAAGGAGTGGTACGTGTAGCCTGGCGCCACGTTGCTGCGCCCAGCACACACACACACACCACAACACACACACACACACACACGAGTGATGCCCTCCTGCTCCCCTGCACCCCTCGGAGCTTGCACACCCACGCTCCCCCCTGCACACTCACACACTCACACACACAGACACACACGCGCCCCCAGCCAGCCCCAGCACAGACTTTTGGACACTTCCAGCACTGGCAAGGAAGGGCTGGGGCAGGGAGAGGAGGGCAGCTTTGCTTACAGATCGTTTTTGGGTTTTTTTTTTGGCGGGGGGGGGGGGAGGCATTAACGGGAGGTGGGAGGTTGGGTAATTATTTTCTCTCTCGGTTTTCCAGTTTTTCGGTTTTTTTGGTTGGTTATTTTTTTGTTTGTTTTGGTTTTTTTTTTTTTTTTTGCTTTTTACTTTCTCGACGACTTCTCGTCCCCTTCTGTGGTGTTTGTATTGGTCGGTGGCTTAGGTGTTACTCTTTGCTTTAACGACTGTTGCCCAGCCTGTATAGTACACTCTGTTTGTGTCTTCATGTCTCAGAGTGCCCTTCAGCCCCACTTCCCTCCCCGAGGGTTCCTCCTCCCGCTCCCACACCCCTGAAACACTGGAATTTGTTTGTATGTTGTCTTGTTTGTTTGTTTTTAACCTTGGGAGGGGGGGGGCTGTCCGTAGGACGGAGGCCAGGAAAGTTTATGGCAATGGAAGCATAGGTGCCATTTTATCAGGTGAATGGATTGGGGTTTTATTCCCCTCATCCCTTTTTTTTTTTCCTTCGGTGGGGTCTGGGTGACATTCCCACTGCCTGCTGCACACCTGGAGAGGTCCACACCCAGTTTTTAATGACTCAATAAAAGGAAAATGAGGAGGAAGGGGGGAAAAATAGCCCTGGACCAAACCCCAGGTGCACGGGCTGATAGCAGAGCAGAGGAACGAAACTGCCATTTTCCCTCCACAATTTATTATTTCCTGGCTTTTCATTTTCTGTCTTTGTCTGAGTGTTCTTTTAAAAGAAAGAAGAGGACTATTTATTGCTGACATTTTTCCCCCCTGTGATGGCTCAGAGAAATGCTGGCTCTTTTTGTTCTTGTTGCTGTTGTTGTTGTCAGTAGCAGCCCCAGAGCAGTTCACTGGGGGCACAGCCGCGTCGGGCACACACCGACTGGGGAAGGGACCAACCGAGCACACTTCACACACTCACTGCCTTCAGCTCTGCACACCCTGGCAGGGCAGGATCAGCCCCTAGGTTTTGTTATACCACTAAGACTTAATTGTCATGTGTTTACACTTTTTTTTTATTCTGGTCAGAGCATGGGGGTGCTTCTTCTCTCTCTCTCTCTCTCTCTCTCTCTCTCCTAGCAACAACCCCAGCCTTGGCTGTACCACGTAGTTGGCATTGATTGCCATTTCTTCAATACCACATCCCTCTTCTAAGCACAGGCTTGGTAGACAGGGTAGGAGTGATTGAGCCTGGGGTATTGATCTCGTCCTCCTTCCCTTGAGCCTCTGTGTTGTGATGGGGAGGTTTGGACTGCTGCTATCTCTGCTCTGTGGATAAATGGGATTCCAGACTTCAGGGCCCTCTGTCTCACACCGACCGTCTCCAAAATTAGATTCACTGGGTTGGGGCTTATTTTTCTTCTTGTGGGTTAATTTTATTTTTTTCTTTTTTTAATTTGATGTATAAATAAATCTTTTGTTTGAAAAGAAATCCCCAGTTTTCTGAGCTGTATTATCATGCACATCTAAAAATAGCAGGACTAATTTCTCCTCCTGCCTTACCCGCTGGGTTTTGTTCCATAGCATCCAGTGGTTTATCCTGCTACAAAAGGGAGGGTGGAGAGGCAGACCCACACAGATGAGTCAAGGTCAGATCTCTGATCCAGGCAGCTTCCAGTGCTCCCCTTCACCATGTGGTGCTTGGTCCAGACCACATGAAGCTCAGCCTGAGCCATCCACAGTTTGTCCCTTGCTCTGATTGCGTTAGTGGGGAAGGGGAGTGGGAAATCCAATTGTTGGTCTGTAATCTTCCTGCTGTTCCTGCCAGCCCTTCAGGCTTCCTGGCTTCTGGCAGAACAGCCACATGCCACAGGAAGGCTGCTTTATGTCCTCTGGAAGGCAGGGCAGACAGAGATTCCCTTGGGGTCTCTCAGGCTGAAGCTTAAAAAATGAGGCTAAAACCTTCCTGGGTCCATCCACTGCCCCCAGGAGCACCCTGACAGCAAGAAACCACCTCCCCCCAATAAAGGAAATAAAATCTCTTAACATCTCTCTGATGACTAGTCGGGGCTGGTGATTAGGAGTGAGAATGACTTCCCTCCAGTGCTTTGGGACAGCAGCATACACAGGGCTTTAATTCCCCAAAGGAATCTGTAATCTGGACCAGGGCAGGGGCAGCACAACTAGGGGTTGTACCTCAGCCACAGCTCACCCCAGTGTGACACAGTGTGTGCTGCAGAGGGAATTCCCAGCAAAGTCCTTCTCTCAAGTGAATAATCCTTTAGGTCTGCATTTCACAACCAGGCTCTAAGCAGGACTGGGACAGAGTCTCCAACACCAGACTCTGGGTGGTCCATCACCAGAGTGCAGTTGGTGGCACAGAAACACTCTGTGAGGGGATGGGTTTGGAAGAAAACAACCTTTTCTAAGATCTGCAGGGTCCAGCAGAGATTCTGCATGTTCTTTATTAGCCACAGGCAAGGGCCACTGCTCTGAGCTGGCAAATTCCCATTGCACTGACCCCACAGGGAAGCTGTGCCCTGAAGACCAAAGGCACAAAGCCTGGCAGACAGAGCAGAAGGGCCTGGGAGAGATCAGGACAGTGTGGATGTTCCCAAGTTAAGGTATGGCTTTCAGGAATTGTGAGCAAGGAGTCCTGAGCAATCTGCTTTGGGTAGTTATTACTTTGCATTTGGAGGTGTCATTTTTGGAGATGGCTTATTTAATGCCTGTGCACACACTGTCCACATAGTTCACTGAATGGGGCTCATAAAACCCAGGGAAAGGAAAGGAGGTAGTGGAGCGAAGTGGTGTTTCCAAGCTCGTTCCCTTTCTGCTGCAGCACATTTTTTTCCTCCCCAGTACTGCACCAGCACAAATGTAGGACTCACCTCAGCCACTTACCTCATCACAGGGGTTCAGAAAAGGGGTCAAACGATTGTTTTTCATCCAGAACCTGAACAAGCCTGGGGTGGAAGATCCTTAGGCAGCGTTGCCTGGCACAGCAGTGAGGTACCCTGCCAGTTCAAGGTTCAGGAGGGCATTCTTCTCATCCTTGGGCCCTCCAGCATTGCTCCCTCGGTGCAGTTGTCCCTGCAGCCACAGAGAAATGCCACCTCTGTGCTGTGACTTGCTTCTTGCTGTCCCGTGCAAGGTCAGCTAAATGGCCAGGAGACTCTTGGGGTGGCAATTAGCCAAGTGATTAGCCTTTAATCCATAAAAAAAGGCAGAAGGAAAAAGAAGTGTGGGGGTGGAAAATCAGATTGATGTTACATCTGAGATCTGTTTTGGTCCTGTAATAGCATCACTGTCTTCTCTGGGTTAAGTTGCTCTGAGGGAGCCCTTGAAGGTAATTAGATCAGGTTTTCCAGCATCATCAGGAAGAAAGTGGTACCTGTCTCTACCTGAATGCAGGGGGGAGCTCAGGAGAGATGCCAGATTGAACACCACGTGCTTCCTGCGGGGTTCTGCAGGGGAGGGAAAGATGCTGGAGACCCTGCAGTGCTCACCTTGCAGGGACAACCTGCCCAGTGGCCCCAGGGGCCTCCTGGTGCCTGGACTGTGAGGGGGTCAGAGGGACAACCTGCTCTTTCCTCAGGGGACGGTGTCACTTGTCCCTCTGTGCCCGTTTCTTGCAGTGGGCAGGTTGTGCCAGGCTGGAGTTTCAAAGCTGCCCAGGAGCTCCCAGGCTGGGTGGCCCCTCCGGGACCCTCAGGGTGCCTCGAGTGAAAAATCCCCTGCTTCTCCATCCCCCCTTTCATCAGAGGTGCTAAGGAGGTGTAAAAGGTCCCCGTGGGGCCTGGGAAAAGAGCGAGTGGAAGCTTCCAGTTGGGAGAGGGAAGCTGTCCCCATCCTCTCAGCGCCCAGCCCTGTGCTGGCTGCTTCTCCTCCCCGGTGCTCGGGAGCTTCTGCTCTCCAGGAATTGTCCCTTTTTGTTCTGAGCTGGTGTGTCCCATTAGGGGTACCTGGGCTGGCTTTTGTGCCTGGGAGATGCCTTCACCCTGCTGGGGACTGGGTGTCAGTGCCTGGGGGCCGTGGCTGGCTGCCCCACCTCCGTTTGAAGGGATCATTGTCCGGATCCCCGTGCTGGGTTCGTGCCAGTGAAGAGACATATCAGCGTGGTGCTTCTTCCCTTCCCGAGCCCTGATCCTGGATGGCAGCCTGGGGCAAAGCTTGTGGGACCTCAGGACTGAGACGGGTGTCTGAGCAGGCTGAGGGGGAGCTCGGGCTGAGCCCTGTGGGTCTCGTGACCCAAAACACGGGTGAATTTGGGCTGATCCCCCAGTTTCTTCCCCGTGTGTATTCAAGGAGCTGTACAAGCAAACCCATCTGTGTCACAACCCAAAAGGAGCCTGTGATTTATGTATAAAGACACCCCAGCTGTTTTCCTGCTGGGGTTTATCTCTAGGATTATTCACTGCAATTCACCCTAGTGATGTTATTTTCCCTTATTTAATTACCAGGGTTTTTTTCCCCCCTGTTATTTTCATTCACCTGAGGGGGGGCAGGGGAATAAAAAATTAAAAAAAGAAACAACCTGAGGATTTCTTCATGAAATAAATCAACGAACTGAAGTGGTTACACCAAATTGATTGCAAAGACATGAGGGACAAAGGGAGCCATTTTCCTGATGTTGAGTCAAAAAGAAACAACAACTGTTCAGCAGAAATCACAGAGGGTTAGAGAGAGAGAGAGAGAGAGATTCCAAAGATTGATCTTCAAGCAATTAGAGAAGGGAATGTGATTAGAACAGGGGCTGCTGCTCTGCTTTGCTGTTTTCCTTTCCCATGCACAAACACACACACGCACACCGAGTTTTGGGAGTTTTGGGCACCAATCCTTGGATGGAGGGGAAACCCCCCCCTGCCCAGCTCCCTGAGGGAGTCAGACATGTCATTCCTGCAGGCTCAGAGGTTTCCCACTGTGGAAACGAGGGTATCCCAGGCCCAGTTTGTTCCGGGAGGGGAAGCAGTGAGATGGGTTGGAGCCTTTTGCCAGCAGGTTAAAATCCCCTTTCCCATTTATCCAATGTCGTAGCACTGAAGTTTCGGGTCTGCCCAGGCTGTGGGCAGAGGACCCCCATGGGGAGAGGGGACACTGCCAGCCTCGTGTGCACTGATGCCTGTTCTTTATTCCACGGGGTGTAAAACAGCACTTCACCCTCCCCAGGGCTGCACTTTCACCCCCCTCTTGCCACCCCCTTCCTATTTGCTGGGAGGTGCTGGCGGTTCGAGCTGCAGGCTGGGAGAGGCAGGGCAAGGGTGGGAAGGTCTCAGGTCCCACCACTGCCTCACCATCACTCCCCAAACTCCCCAGCCTCTCCCCAGGGCCACCGGGGTGGGGGGGGCCAAGGGGACCCGGCAGAGGGGGGTGAAGGGGGGATTCAGCCCACCAGCAAGGGGAGGAAACCCAAGCCTTAGAGAGGAGGTTGAGTTTGGGTCTCAAAACTTTGTGTTTTGGACCAGTGTGACTTTCCACGTGTAGTTTACCTGGGGGTGAATGTAAGGAGCATATGGGGTCTGATCCTCCACTGGCAGAAGCTGGTACTGGTGGAGGGACTCATGCTGAGGAGCTGGATTTTCTTTTCTTTTGCCTTTTTTTTTAAAAAAAAAAATAAAACCCACAACATGATTCCTTAGCTCCAGTGATTTTATCTCTCTTTTTCTTCATCCTCTTGCTGTAATTATCATTGTGGAATAAAGACTGCAGACAGACAAACAACCCCAACCCCACTTTTTTTTTTGTAATCTGTGTTGTAAGTGCTTTTGTACAAAATTAAAAATAAAAATAATAATAATAATGTAATGGACTTTTATGATTTTTTGTTTGTTTTATTATTTTTTTGTCCTGTTTTCCATCCTTTGTAATTTGTTCGTTTGGAGTCCTGGGGGGTGGGGGGGAAGGGACATTTTCATGGTTATAATTTGTGTGGGTGGGGTGTTGCATCACCCTTCCTTTTACTTGTATAAAAACCAATAGTGGCTCAGCTGTGGAAAAAAAAAATGTACTTTTTTATAAATAAAGAATTTTAAAAAAAAAAGAGACATCCTCCTTGTTTTTGGTTCACCTGGGACTGCGTCGTCGTGCATCCCGTGGCTGGGAGCTGGAAGGAGAGTCACAGCAGCACCTGTTTTCCAATGGACTAGGCTGGAAAAATCCCAGGGTATGCAGTATTTTGGAATGGGAGTTGCTTGCAGGTGAAGGCTGAAGGCTCGGGGCTAAGAGTGGGCAGGGAACGACTGGCTTTTCCACTGACATATTGTGTGGAATTCTTGGGCAGCAGATTCCAGACGGACAAAAGGAGGTGGGAGCCTTTTCCCCTTGGTGATGTAAACAGTGAAATCCCTTGGCTGGTGCCAAAAGTTTACCTGAGCTAAAAAAAAAAAAATAGCTAGAAAACCAAAAAGAAGGAAAAAAATCCATCAAAAGCTGGTAAAAATGAGGACACTGTCTGTAGCTGAGGAAGCCCTCCCTGAAGTCGCTGTTGGCTGTGGCAGATGGGACAGGCTATTGGAAAAACGTCGGTATACATTTGCTTTCCTTATATTTTTTCCCGACACGTGGAATTAGCTGGGGTCAGGGCGGGATACAGGGCTAGGCCAGCCTTTCCTCTGACACAGGGGGGTGTTCCTGTAGTGCAACACCCGCCTGCCATGGAAATGGGGCATCAAAGCCCTGTAAATGCTATAGGGGTGCTGAGGGTCTGCTGGGGGGTGAGATCAGTCGCCGCATCTCTGCATCTCCATCACTGATCTCTGCACTGGCAAGAACAGTTTGCCTTTCTCCTTTCCTCCCCAGCTTCCTGGCTGTGAAGGGATGCTACAAAGGAAGCCTTGTTCCCAAAGATCAAGGCCAGACTTTTGCAGGGCAGGGAGAGACGAGGCGAGCAGGAGATCAGAGGGAGTGTGCGTGATGTCCTTGCACTGCTACCAACAGGCACTCCGCCATGGCTCTGGCCTGGGGAGCAGAATATTCCCTGGAAAGGGATTTTTGCACCCAACTTCAGCACGTGGGTGATGTGATGGAGATCTGAACCAGATCTGATCCATCACAGGGAGAAAGGGAGAGAGACACCCACCCAAATTTGAACTTGAACTGGTCTCGGTGAGTTGGATGGAGAGGGGAGTGTTCAGGATTAGGCTGGGAAGGAGTGGTTTGGTGCAGATTGTTCATTCCCTGTCAGCAGGAGTGGAGGCCGTGCCAGAGCAGCAGGAGGCTGATTCCAGGCTGGTGATCAGTGCCCCATGTGCTGCCTGGCAGGAGGGTGGTGATGGATGTCCTGTGTGCTGCTGCCTGGCAGGAGGCTCCTCCAAACCCTGTGCTGCTGTTGGAGCCAGTTCTCAGTCCTCCTGCTGAGAAAGGAGTGTGCTGGGCACCTCCCTTTGGAAGGGGTGGAAGAGAGCCTTGGGAATGCTTTCCTCAGGTGCAATGGGAGGGAAGGGCAGGGACGCTCCTGTCATTAGGCTTCAACGTGTCCAAGAGAGACATGACTGCTAACTGGGCTGTAATCTATCTGTCCACATATCTTACCCCTCTCATTTTCCCATCTGCCAGCTCACCTTAGCCAGGCAAAACGTTGGAAGTGCAGCTTTGCTTCAGCTCAGCCTTTCAGGGCAGCGGCAACCACGGCAGCGATGCTGAGGGGCACCGTCCCACACAACCAGATCCCAGCAGCTGCCTCAGCCACTCCAGCCAAGTTTGGGGGTGGGGGAGAAACAAAAGGAGCACTGGGGGAGCCGGGTCTAAGATGGGAAGGAGGATAAGAGGGGCTGTCTTTGCCCGTGGTCCTGCTGGGATGAGCCCCTGGGAAATGCTGCGCTGATTTCCCAGGCCGTGTCTTAGAGTTAAGCGATGATGGATAAAACCCATTGCACGGGGCCTCTTCTCAGCAGCTCAGGTTGCAGAGGGCTGAACACAGCGGGAACAGACTCCCATGCAGTGCCCCCAAGTATTGTGTTTCTCTGGAACAAACCAGAAACACGTTGGGGTGGGGGGGATGCCAGCAGTGCATGCGGCCCGTGGAGAAATGGCAGCGTGGCTCGGATCCCTTCTCCAAGCCACATCTCTGCAGGCGAGCACTGATGGCCCCAAAAAGTGACTTCAGAGCCCTGAGGATCAGCTGAGAGTCAGGGGAGGAGCTGGGACAGGGCAGGAGGAGGTGAAACAGGGGTTTGTGTTTGCTATGTGCCCAGCGCTGAGCGTGGTCCAGCAGCAGAGGGTGTGGACCAGAGCGAACACGATGGGATTTCCATCCCTGGAGCTGGGAGATGTATGCAGAGATCAGGGCTGGAATGTCCGTGGGGGAGATACAGAGCCAGGTCCCCATCTGGTGCGAGCACATCCAACTTTTCTGACTACAGTGGAGTTATTATTCCTGCCCGTTCAGATGAATGTGGCCTGAGAAGGATTTGTGGTGAGTGAGGGTGAGAGAAAGCCCAGTGTAATCAGGGAATTTCCAGGTGATTTGCCCAACATCCCTGGGCACAGGCACCTGGGATTAGTGCCTTGCATGACACCCAAACCAGATGGATCTCCCAGGGATCTGCATGCGTGGCAGACTCAGAACTGGAAGTGCAAGAGCCAAAGGGCTCCAGCAGGCAGAGGAAAAGTCAGTGGAATTGGGAAACGTTAAACCAGGCTGTCTATGAAGGGGTGGGGGCTCAGGGGCACTGGAAACAGGTCAGTTCAGAAATATATGACCTCGAATTGCAAATTCCTTGTGAGGTGAGAGGCAAGTCCTGCTCGAGTTCAAATCAGAGCACACAAGGTCACACACCCCATTAAATCTCCTCGATCTACCGCTGGATAAATTGGTCTGAGAAAAACTTACAGTGCTGGGGAATTACTTGCAGCAAAATATGTTTGATTAGGTTGGGTTTTTTTTCTCTCTCTCTCTCTTTTTTTCGTGGTTTCAAATTATTTGCAAGCTTGGGTTTGATTTGTATGAACATATTTGTTAGAGGAAATTGCTTTATGCAAATGTATTCCAGCTGGGGGACCTGTGACACTGAGAAGTGCTGTTGAGCCTCAGATGCCCTCGGTGGTGGGGGCTGGCTCACTCCTCCTCCTCCTCCAAACAAGGCATTTCACAGCCTCCCCAGACGTGTTTGGATGCAGGCTGGCTCTTAGATAGCATTTGCAGAACAAGGATCAGCCTGTAAAAAAGAAAAATTAAAAATGGATATGTGTTGCACTGCTAAAATCTTACATACTAGCGAGCAGGAATCCGGGAGTCAGGCATGGTCTTGCTTAGATTTTCACCTGAAATGTAGGTTAAAAATCTTGTATCACCCTCCAGGGGCTGAATTATTGAAAGGCAGGGATTTATGGATACCTGCCATCCGAGCTGCTCACTTAACCTCAGCAGCTGAGGTGAGTGTGGCCTCATCTGACTAAGCCCGGCTCAAGGTGAGTTAGGGACGCTCCCTCTTCTGCAGATTTCACAACTGCTGGCCCAAACCCAGATCCTGGCAGGAAACAGGCAGGGTTTTTTGTTTTGTCTGAATGGTTGGGAGTTTGGGGAAGAAACTGGTTTAGTGCAAAGAGGCACTAAATGCTCTTTCCGCAGAAAACACTGTCCTGGGATTTGCCAGGGAGCTCAGGAGATGAACAGGGATCAGATCTTTAGGGATCAGAGGGATCCCTTTGAGGAGCTGTGAGAGGAGGGGGTTTCCCTTCTGCATCAGTCCCTTTCCTACCCTCACACCTGAGTCCCAGCTGCACTCGGGGCTTTGCAAAGCCAGCACTTCCCTCCCTGCGCCAGCCCGTGAGCCACTCCATGGAGAGAGGAATGCAGGAATGTTTCCATCCCTCCCTCATCCCTCCTGTTCCTCCCAGGAACTGCCAGCAGCCTTTTTACCTCTCAGTTTGGGAAAGAAAACTGCCAGCTTCACACCTGTCGGGTTGAACTGCTTGCCTGGGGCTTGGAGGAAGGGAGGGATGGAGGGGACGGAGGCAGGGGGGGACCCCATCCATGTGGCTTTGCTCGCCAGGGGAACGCCCCATTCCCCTCCCAGCCTCATCCCACTGTCCTGCTGGAGCCCCCAGCCCTTCCAGTGGCCACCTTACAATACTAAGGGACTAATGGCACAGCTCTGTCCACCCCAGGGGCTGATCCCACATGGAACATTCATCCCAAGGCCCAATAATTCCCCCAGTGTGCCAAAGAGGGGCGGGCAGTGCAGCTGCTGCCAGCTGTTGGGATGAATGCTGCAGCTGTCTGGAGTGATGAATGGGCGCCAGAGCGGGAATGCCAAGTTGGAATGGCTCGAGTAAACACTCCAGGAATGATGGCATGGGGGCTTTGTAACGGGGAGGAATCACAATTAAATAGAAATTAGTTATTTAAATGGTCACTTCCTGGGGTTTTCGTTGCCGTCCGATTAACTTAACTTTTAATTTGCATAAGCAATAAATGTTTAATTATGTTATTAATATATTTGAGTTGAGGAGCTTATGGGGTTTTATAATTGGCATTTAACTAGATAGTTCCAGCGTATTAACTGATGTTTTATAGCTCCACGCGAGGTTTCCCAATTATAGCTGACCTAAAAATTTGCTTGGAGGACCTGCCTTGAAAGTGTTACCTGAGCAACAGAACAGGGGGAGCTGAACAGGAGGGTGCATGTGGAGCCTGGCCCTGACTGGAGGGATGTGCACAGGCAGCTCTGCACCCTCCACACAGGCTGTGAGACCCCTCTCCCCTCCCTAGGATGCTCTTTCCTCAAGTCCCACCACGTCCCCTCTGTCAGAGAGGGGTCACCTCCCCTCTCTGGGCGTTCAGCTGAGCCATAAAGGCTGATGCCCAGCAGGGGATTAGGGTGGGGACAGAGAGATTTAGAGCTGGGGAAGGCTTGTCCTGGGTTCCAGTGTGACCTTGGAACTGATCAGCTCTGGCAGCCTCTGGGACTCTCCGCTCAACTCCCTCTTGACAACTCCTGAGACCTGTCAGTCAGCCACTCTAAATCTATTTTCCATCCCATCTCTACACTTATTTGATGAGATGACTGGTTTAGTAGGCAAAAAATGACATTGTGTTTGACTGACAAGACCCATTTCCCATGAATCTTGTGGACTGGCATTGATTGTGTTCCCTCCTCTTAATTCTTTATTAACTGGAGCCTGTGTTTGCTTTTTCTTTGCTGCCAGGAAATCACCCTATAGGATTCGAGTCTCTCTCTGTGTCCTCTTCCATTCTGCTAGAATTTAACCTTCTGGAACGGAACTATTTTAACAAATAGTGAAAACCAACAGCAGTGAGTTTGGAGTCTTGTCATCTAAGCCTTTCAACCTCTCTGTTTGCTTACAGTAAGTGCAGTATCCAAGGAGATGGTGTCCAGCGAGCTCCTTACTCTTGTCATCCTCAAACACGAGGAAATTGTTTTGTCATCTCAGAAGCCACAAACAAATGTGTGTCGGTCTCCAGAGGCAGATCATGAATAGTTATTCAAATCTTCTGCCTTTTCTGAATCATTACAGGCCTCTTGACCATGCCCATCTGGTAAAGTGCCTCTGGAGCACTGCGGGGATTTTGTTTATTCCTGTTGTGTTCCCCAGGGCAAGCCTGGCTTTTGTATCAATAGCCTGTCCTTCACAGCTTCTGTCCTACTGACTGATGGCTCTCTTTCCAGCTTTTCCATTGGATCCCTACTGGAGCTGGGGGAAGCTCCCAGTGTGCAGGCTGACCAGCACCCTGCTGCATGAGCTTACAGGGTGGTTACATCCCTTAAGAAGTTAGGAGGGAAGGTGTGTTAGAAGTCTTTCAGTGCCATGAAGGGGGGGGAGAAATCAGGAAAAGGCAACAGGAGACAAACACAGCCCAGGGCACAGCCCAGGCAGAGTGAGATGTTCCCAGGAGGGCTGCTGGAGATTGTTGAGCAAATTAACTCTATTAACACAAATGATGAGAGTCTGAGCTGTCTGAGTTCCTGTACCTTCTATCTGACAGAATTCATCTGGTGGCTGCTTGTAATAGCATGACCTTAATGGACTCATCAAGGGAGCAAGGCTGTATCTCTGGCTAAGCATGGATTTGGGACCACACTGTGCTCTGGGCAGCTCCAGCAGGCTGCTGAGATCAAGGGAGACACACTCTGGTGTAACAGGGTTTGGGATCTGGCCCCTACATCCCTCCAGGAGAGGCAATTTCAAGTGTCATCACCTCCTCGAAACTGTACAGCAGAAGAAATAAATTACTAAAGGGATTTGATTGTTCATTACTCTGCCGAGCTGCAAGGAAATGAAGCAGAACTAAAATTAAGGGCTGGGAGGCTGAGGAAATGTCAGGCAACACTTCCCTTCTTCTCCAGGGCTCATCTTCTCCCCCAAAACCAGTGGCTGGGCCACTGTCCGTCCTGCTGCACTGAGCTGCAGGCTGCAGGAAGGCAGGGAGGGTCTGTGGGGTTGGCCAAGTGGGACGGAGAGAGGCCAGGTGAGGTCTGGGCTGGGTTTGGACAGGTGGGTTAGAGGCAACAAGGTCATGTTTGCCCCCTCTTTTGCTAGAGTGGCAAAGAGAATTAAAACCAGCCCACTAAGAGGTGTCTTTAGTGGAGTTCCCACCTCAACAGCTCCTCTGAAGAAGCCTCATCACTGCTGGATCCCGTGGGGTTAACACCCTGCTGCCACTGCTGCATCCAAACCCCATCCCGGTTAGTGGCCACTGGAAGCGCAGCAAGGGGAGGTCACCAGGGGCTGAAGCCACATTCCAGACGTGCCTTTGCAGCCAGCAGCTACTTAAGCAGATGCTGTTTCACCAAGGCTGGCTTGCTGCAGGAGGGGAGGGGGAGAAGGCTGGTCACACCCTTGGGGAATGCAAAGCAATTGCCTTTGCTGGAACGTGGGGGAGATCTCCGCCAGCATCCAGCACATCCATGTGTCCACTTCAAAGCAGGCACCCTGGGGAGGGCTGGACCCACACACCACACTGCCAGGCTCTCCCCAAACCTCATCAGAGACAGGCCAGTGGTTTGCACAGTCCCTGAGTGCCAGCTGGCACTGGGAAAATTACAGAGGGAAGCAGAGTGGTCAGGCATCTTCAGGGGATGTGGTGATTAGAACACAGACAGTGGGATGCCCACGCTGGGAATGACCCAGGGGATGCCCAGTGCTCTGGTTTGCAGAGGAGGGGAATTAGAGAGGGGATGTATCAGGTCATTCACAGAGGGGCTCAGCAGCTGTGGGGGATTCCCACTCGTGGGAGGGGAGAAAGGACAAGGCAGAGAGGTCAGAGGCATTTGTTTGTTGAACCACCCTTGGGGCCTCTGGCTTTTGGCCCCATCAAATACACAAAATTCACCAGGACCCTCCCAGCACCCTTTTGCTGCAGGGACATGCAGCAGCCCCTTGTGGGAGGTGAGCACCCCATTTTGGGGGGCCCTGTGGACCCAGCCTGTGCTGAGGGGGGGATTTCCAGGGAAATGAGGCAGTGCCAGGATCGAAGCCATGCCTTGGCACTCGCCTGTGTGGTGGCTGATTGTGTAAGTGAGAGTTACATCAACAAACACCCTGACAGGCAGGAGCTGTGACAGGCTCTAAAAATTCCATCTGACTTATATCAGGGCACAGAGGCAGAAGAGAAGCTCTGCCTTCATTTTGATGTTTAACCTCTAGCTGGCTGTGTTGCAAAATGTGGAATATGTCAAGATTGTTTTAAGGCAGGGTGTTCCCTGGTGTAAAATCTTTGTATACTTTCAAGCCTAATCATCAAGAAAGGAGACCTAATCATTGGAACAGGCAGTAGCCAGCATCCCTTAGTCAAGGACATCTGGGAACTAACAAGTTTTAAGGATGTAGCAAATGAAGCTGTTGTTGTGTGTCAGTAGAACAGAGGGCAGTGAGCATCCCTTACTCAAGGACCTCCTGGAACTATTAAGGAAGTATTAAATCATGTTGATGCATGTCTATGTATACATTGCCAACTTGGCAAGAGACTCAAGGTCCATGTATCCTACAGCTGAACTATGCTCATTATAACACTAAAAAACTTTAATGTATCTTTTATGTAATGATAATACTGAAAAAGACCCTGCCCATGAGTAGAAGTTAGGTGGGGTTATGTAGCTTGTATGGAAATGGCTGACTAATCCTAACAGAGGGGCTGTACCTGTTACTAACTCTGAGGTCCAGCTGCCTCTCTTTCTCTCACCAGATGAGCAGCACTTGGTGACAGAGCTGGGTCTGGACCCGCCTGTCCAAACCCAGAGTGAGGTGCTGTGCTCCCCTTCTGCTCTCCAGGCCAGGACCAAAGGGTGTGAAGATTTTGGACCCAGGAAACGCTGCTGCTGAAGGGGCAGGAGGGCACTTTGACCTCACACACTGAAGGTCCCGTGCCCCTGGCTCAGCTTCCCCAGCAGTGTCCTTCCCTTATTAATCCCTTTTATCCTCTGGATGCTTTGCTGTCCCTGGAAGGGATTCACTTCGTATCCACAGTGAAGGGAACTGTGAGAGAATCCTACCCCACCTCTGCTCCCTCAGACTTCAGATCCCTTTCAAATCTCCGGGGCCTCGCTGTTTATCCTCCCCTTTGGCCTATCAGTTCCACCAGCTCTGGCTCCCCTGGGAGCGGCATTTCATTAACCCTTTGCAAACCCAGGGAATCAGGAGGCTGGGAACCAGCTTGTGCCTGGGGGTGTGTGTGTGTTCTATTGGAGCAGTGTCTCAAATTAGCCAATCCCGCTCTTGCCTTTAAAACCAAACCGGGGATCTATTTGTTCTGCCAAGCTTTTCAGCTCGGTTTAATTTAGCTCTGTGAACTTGCCATGTCTCAGGCTCCCTGGAATGTGTCAGGTGGGGTGTATTATAAATATGCATCATCTGAGCTCATTGTCTTGCTCAGCTGGGAAGAAAAGAGCCCAGCAAGTGCTGACTCCTTCCAGTGGGGTCAGGGTGACAATGCAGGTCACGGACAGGCTTTCTTCGGGCTGGCATTGCTCTGGCACGGGGTGTTTTGCAGGGTGCAGGCAGGGGAGCACCAGGGTAGCATTAACTCTAGCAGGGCTGGCTGCTGGAAGGGCTTCAGGGCTGCCAGCACAGAGGAGAAGGATCACAGTCCCTTCCCATGGATTTGCCACGTGTCTGTGAGCAAGGCAGCACGTTGCTGAGCGCCTTGGCCAGCCGGCCATGAAATAGGTGGGGATTTGCTCTGTGTGGGGAGGTGATAAATGGAAAGGGAACCTTGCTTTGGAACTGGTTATGGACGCAGGCAGACCTTTGAGCAAAACGTTTATCTGAGGTGTTGTGTGTTGCTGTGCTGGTTTTCTGCGAAGCAGTGAGGGATCAGGTTGAATTTAGGAGGGGGCAAAGAGAAGAGAGGAGAAGAGTGTGCAGCTCTCTTTGAGCAAACTGGCTTCACTCAGAGTTGCAGTAAAACAGCCCAGAGACTGACCCAGCTTCCAGATTTACCTGGAGGGAGCAGGTTGGGGCATCAGCAGTTAGATGGGGCTCAGGCTCTCCTTGGGGCAGCTGAATTCATGGCAGACAGTCAGAACAGAAAAAAAGCCAATACCAGTGTGAGACCCAGTCCTCTCACCCACATGAAGCCTTCCTGCCTGCCCAGACTCCTTCCCACAGACCTGCTCCTCCCCGCCTGCTGGGGCTGGGTGTCACTGTGCATCCCTGCAGGGAGTGCAGGATGAGCTGTCTGATCCCAGCTCCACACACAGAGTCAGTCCCAGGCCGGCACAGACCCTTGCTGGGGATGTAACACATCCCTCCCTCAAGCCTTGATCCCAAAAACAGCCAGGCTGCTTCATGATGCAAGTATCCCAGCCACACAAGTAGCTCTCAGGGAAGAGACCTCACTTCCAAAAGTGTGACGGAAACTGTCTCTCCTTTCACAAATTCCTCCACATCCCTCCCTCCTTAGCAAGAGCAAGTGAGTCATTTCCTCTGCTCTGCCATACCCTTGTCTGGATGCTTTCCAGTTGATCCATCTCTGCCTCACTGCAAGTTGCCTTTGGGAGCATCTCTCTTGCTCTCCGGTAAGTTGGTTCCCCCGAGCCTTTATTGTCCCTCAATTGTTATTGACTGCTGCTCTCTGCAGCTGCACTGTGTCTCCCCTGGGCTCTGCTCCTGTGGATGCCTCTGTCCCTTTGTCTCTCATCTGTGCAACGCTCCCCTGGCTCTTGGCAGTGAATCACAGTCCTCACAGACAGAGCCATCAGCCCCGAGGCTGTTTGGACAAGGGCTTTGTCAGAGCCAGTGCCGTGAAACTCCGCTCAGTTTTGTGCTGTGGCTGTGCCTGATGCATCCCGCCGGGATCCCATCCGTTCCTCGCTTCTTTGGGAACAACTGGCAGCATCGGAACGCTGGGTGTGATTTAACTGAGCTCTGGGAGTGGTGAATCACAGTATCAGCACCTCACAAAATGTTTTAATTGATCCAGTCGGTACAGAGACCTTCATCTGTTAGCAGTTCCTTTTGGAAAGCCAGACACAGACACCATGAGGTGACTGCTTTGCAGGGAGATAACCACTTTTTCCTGTGTCTGCCTCCATCTCCAGAAGAGCCGTGGGAGAACAAAGTAACGAACAAAACAGCTCTGAAAGAGACTGGGGGTGGGACGCCCTTCTTTTCTCCTTAATTGTAATACTGTGAATTAATTCAGTTTTCCAGCAGGAACGAGGAGTTTCCCAGCAGCCCTTAGACATCCAGATAAGGCTGAGCTGTTTGTTCAGCCCCTTTGGGTTCTCTCTGGTACCTGCCTCACTGCCAACTGCTTCACACCAACTTTTTTTGGAGAGTTTTAAATTATTCAAGCGTGACACAGAGCACGGGGGTTTGCATTCTTAATTGGCAAAGCCTTTTCCCACTCCTGTCTGGAGGCCCCTGAGCTGTCCTGCCAATTTATTCTGATCCTGATTCACAAGCCTTGCAAACATCTTCCCAGGGCAGCCCAAAAGCCCTGTCAGTGTAACCGAATCCTCATCTGCCAGTTCTGATCATCTCCTGGGGCTTTTCCTGGTGTTCTCCTGTTTGACTTATAATACCCTTTCTTGCAGCCACCCTGTCCTCTAAAAGAGCCCTGTTGGTGCCCTCCAAACTATCAGACACAGCTCTTCCCCAGGAAGGGGAGATTGAGGGAGATAGATGAAAAGTGGTTTAAAAAAGGGTGGGGAAAAAAAAGAGGGAAGAGCAAGCAGAAAGGAAGGTTTCTTTCTACTACTCATTTCTACCCTCTGCAGTTTCTTGCTCTCTCAGGACCTTCTCCTCTCATTTATCTTCCTTGTCTCCCGGTGTTTCCCATTATTGCCAGCGATTATCCCTGTCACCTTTCACAGCTTCCAGCCTGGACTCCTGCAAAGCCACCGCCAACACTTTTGCAGGACGGATGGATGGATCAGGCTGTCCTGCACACGCAGGGGCAGGGCTTGCTGTCATGGAGCTGTTGTGGTTTGGTACCTGCCACTGCAGTGTCACACAGCCCTGGCTTGGGCAGCTGGGTGGGGACTGACACCAGGATGTTCAGACCCCAGTCCTGAGAGCCTGGCAAGAAGGAGGGACCCTCATAGACCCCAAATTTCTCCTTGTCCTCCTCCATTCTTTCGCTCTCCTCATCCCCTTACTGTCTTTACCCTGTGCCCTGTGTTTACCTCTCTGCCTTCTTCAAAATGATGGGCTGTATTTTCCCCTCTCTGAATCCTCCTGGCCCCTTCCTGCTGTCACGCAGGTCCCTGTTCAAGTTCCTGGAGATTCATTTTATTTATTTATTCCCCTCTTTCCCCTTCCACCTCCTTCCCCCACGCACATACACACACACACCTGATTTACAGCAGCAGCAGGAGGCTGATGTTCTCTGATCCATCCCCAGAACCATCAGAGGCCAATTCATCACAGGAATGCCACAGCCTGGGAGATTGAAGGGACTGGGAGATTCTTTACAGTCACTGGCCCTGGCCAGGGGCTTGGCTTGCAACATGTCAGCTCTGTGCCTGAGCAGGGCTGTGAGAGAGCTGCCTCAAGGCAGAAATATTATTTACCAGATAATGTGGCTTATGGAGGAGGGAAAAGGAAGAAAAGTGGCTGCCACTGCTGAGGGTTTCGGGGAGCAGCAAGTTCTGGTGACTGCAGCATCCAACACACAGCTCCGAGCTCTTAATGAAGGACCAGTGTGGGATGCTGCCCCGTGGATGGCCATGGGTTGGCAAGAGAAAGCCAGGTTTGCACGGGAGAGGATGGGGAATCAGTGTCAAAGCAATTCCCAGGGTAAACTGCTCCCTGGCAGCGCTGCCTCAGCGTGGTGCCGCCAGCCCGAGCGGTTTGTGCCGATACAGCCAGCACGGCGGGGCTCTGCTCTGCAGGCTGCTATTGACCGGAGAGGGGGTGATCCCTGGGAGATGTTTACACACCTCACTTCACTCCTGGGTGGCAGCAGCAAATCTGAGAGGTGAGGAAGGCCGGCTGCCGGGTGAGACCTGGGAATTGGCTGTTGGCAAAGATCCAGCGCGGTCGGTGCGCGATGGGATGCCAGGATTCAAGTGCTGAATCCACGGGTGTGAGGTGGGAGGAAGAGGCAGATTTTTCACCTGTGTGCGTTGTCCTGTGTGGTTGGGGAGCGTGTGCAGATGTTTTATGACCGCACTTAACTTGGTTTTATTCCTTTGCACGTGTAAATTGGGTATAATTTAGTGGCCTTGGGGCCAGCTAGTTTAGAGGAGATTCTGGCTACCAGTATGGTACCCAAAGCCATAATTATCACAAATAAGGGCCATATAGTCCAGTATCTGGTCTCTAAGAGCAGCCAGTAGCCAGGGCATTAAGGTAAGTACGAAAATTAAATGTGGTAGACAAGTTTTGCAAAGCGCCTTGTTCCCTCATCCCTGTCTTGCTCCCCTCCCCTGAATTTCTTTTCCTCCTCCTCCTCCTCCTTCTTCCTCCATTCCAATTATCTCCTCCTTTCATCACTGCCGGAGTTGTAAGTACAAAGTACCAATTAGCTAGTTTTCAAGTTTAATTAGGTTGGAAGGTAGAGCAAATTAAATCCTTTTATCGCAGGTTTCAAAGCGCTTTCCCATCAGGCCCATGGGATGGGCTGCCTTTGAATGAGGTCCGTGTTAGTCACCCAGGAGCTGGCCCAGGTCACAGAGCTCTCCAGCCATGGGGCAAGCAGGAGATGAAATGCCAGATGTGATATGTTTCCCCTTTACCCCTAAATCCTACACTCATCTTTTTAGGGGTGCACATACCTGTGCTCCAGCTCAGTGAGTTCAGGATTGCTCCTTAGCTCTCCTAAGGTCTACTTGAACAAGGCTCTCCTTCATTCCAGGCAGCGCCAGGAATTCAGTGAATACGCTCTGACAAAGCCCAGCAGAAGGCTTTCAAAAACAGTTAAACAATATCAAGTAGCAGGTCCACTCGAGTGCTTGGAAGCACCTTTGTTCCCTAAACCCTTCTTTCTTCAAGGGCTGAACAAAGGCTGGGTAAGAGATGCAGGAATAACCACCTGATTTAAGGGGAAATTGCCGAGTGGATTAGGGAAGGGGGTTAACTCTTGGACACACAGTTGTAGCCACAGCTTCTGCTCCTCTTGAGCTCTGAGGGGGTGGGTTTCATCAGGATTTCATTAGGACCTGTCTCCATCCATGGGGCTGCCTGGACCAGAGGCAACTTTAGGGCAACTTAGCTCCTGGAATCCCCGGCTGTGCTGGCCCTTGGGCCCTACTGATGCTCTAACCCTCTCCCCTGTGTGTTGCAGACAAGCCTCTACCTCAGAGCGCCCCGGGAGGCATTATTGGCATCGTGGGAGGTGTCGTAGCAGCCGCTCTCATCCTCGGCGTGGCCGTCACCGTCATCGTCGTCTACAGGCGGCAGCAGAAGAACCGCACGGAGACGGACAACGACCTGTGAGTGACCCCACGCCCACAGAGCGACAGCCCACGGGTGCTGCGGGTGCTGTGGGGTGGGAGAGAGCACCTCTGGCTCTCCCATTACCTGCACACACGGAGAAATTGGCAGCAGACCGATTTTTTCCTGCCCTCTCTGCCGGGTCTGCCACCCCCTGGCTCGCTCCTCTGATTCTCTTCCCATCCTTGGAGCTCCCTCGTGCTTTCCACCCTGTTCTCTCCTGGTTTTTGAGCCCTTACCATGAGCCTTAAGTGGAAACTGAAGCACAGTGATGTTCACCCAGGTGCTGTAGCATATTCTAGGCCGTGGTGCAGCAGCTCAGTGCCCCTCTCACCTCCATGGGTAGAAGAGAATCCTGTTCTTCCTTTCTCAGTGAAATGGCTTCAGGCTCTTGGATCGGGGCTGGATGACATTCTGTCATCAGAGATGTCACCCTGAGCACCTCTGAATGTATCCCAAAGGGTCTGGAAAGGATTAAATCCACTCAGCATTCCGGTTTTGCACGTAGGGTGGCATGAACTCTGGCAATAGTAGGGAGAGGGGACACCACAGGGGCTCCTCTTTGACAGGCACTTGCTTTGTTCTGCCCTGCACCACACAGCCCAGATCCCAGGCAGGGAACTGTGTGGTGTGGAGGTCAGTTTATGCAGGAGGAACTTCTTCAGAAACTTTTACCCTGGGCTTTTCTGAAAAGCTCTGTCTTGTCACCAGCTCTTCACCAGAGCACCCCCTCCCTCCCTTCCCACCTCTTCCCACCACCTCCCTCCTCTCCCACCTCACAAGGGAGACACTGAAAGCCCAAGGCCCAGAGGTTGCTTTTATCTTCCACAACCCCCCAGCTCGTTGTTGTTACACCTTGGGCACATTTTGTGCTCCATTTAATCCCATTTGAGAGAGAGCACTGGAGGAGAGCGGCAGAAGGGAGGGAAGAGAAGTGGGGACAGCAGGAGCAGAGACAGAAAAGGCACACAAACAACAAAAAAACCCCAGCACCACGAGGTGAAATTGCATCAACAGCACAGGCCCTGTGATGGAGATGCATTCTGACAATCCACTTCCCACAATGGCCCTCCACCAGGCTCGGGGAAGAGCCACTTTACCAGAGAATAGAAACACAACGGTGCCCTGCTCTGCAGAGGTGCTGCCTCTATTGTGGAAGCTGATCCAAAAGGTAATAGAATTTCTTTTCTATAGAGCCACAAAGTCAATGTTTCAAAGAGCCTCAGGGAGCTCTTTCACCCTGCCCTTCACCCATAAACTCTGGTCCCACGCTGGAACCCACTGGGCTGCCAAGAGAAGTCGCCCATCTCCATCAGATCTGGTGGAGTTTGTGCGGAGAGGAGGGAGGGGGGAGCCGGCTAATTAGTGGATCAGAGTTTTAATAAGTTTTGTAAAAGGATTAGACACATCTGTGCATGTGAACAGAATGTGCAGAGACAGTCTCCAGGCTGGGATTACCATGGCTGCCAATCCCTTTGCTCTGGGGCAAGAGCTGATTCCCTGCCTGGGGGTCAGGGATGAACATCCCTGCGTGGCACAGCAAGGCTGGGGGGAGGATCCAAGGTCCTGCTGTGGGAAGCCTGTGGCAGGGGCTACCATTCCAGGTGAGCTGCCAAACTGGGGTTGGCATAACCTTGCTACCACTTTGCAGTGCCTCACAGCCATGAAAATAAGCCACCTGCCATGGGGATGGTTTTTGAAGCTGGGTATCCCAGCTGCACCCTCGGGATCTGCAATCCGACACGGAGATTTGCTTGGAGCAGGAGCAGAATGCTAGGAGGGAGTTTATTTCTATTAACAATTCTAATTGGGGTGAGAAAAAGGGCATGGGGGAGTTCCTGAGAGTAATCTATATGATTATATTGGCAGTTTGGTGACAAACACAATCAAAGCCTTGGTGCAGGGCACATCAAGGCAGCAGATCCCTCTCCCTTGCTTTCTAATCATCAGACACTTCTTTCCCTTCAGAATTGATTTGCCTCCATCCCACAAACCTGCCCCTCCACCAAAGAGGAAACAGGAGATGAAAAGCCACCTGACTCCAGAAGATATTCAGGTATTTCTCCCCAGCCTTCCTCTGGCAAGGAAAACTGATCCCAAGCAGTGTCCACAGTATCTAAATGCTGGAAAATAGGGTTTCCAAGAGCACAGAAGTCCATGGCCTGAGTTTGAAGGGCAGAAAGTAAGGACTTTTCTAGGCCAGGTTGGACAGGTCTGTTAATAACCTGGTCCCATGGCTGGGAGTTGGAAATAAATTACCTTTAATGTTCCTTTCAACCCAAATCATTCTGTGATTCTCTGACTCTGTGATTCTATGATGCTGTGACTTGTCCCCCTCCCAAAATCCTAGAGTTTGGCACTCACTGAAAGCTGTAATTTGGATTCTGCTAAGTCCCTTCTGTGGGTGTTGAGTTCCAAAGGGGTTGGTGTTCAGGTGGGCTCTCGGGTGTGAGGACTTTTGGGCATCTCCCCCCATTCTGAACGGCACAGGTGGCAGTGAGGGGTGTGAGAATGAGAGAGAGAAGGGGAGGCAAATCATATGGTGGAGCAAGGCAGGAGGTGAGACGCTCTGCCCTTTGTGGTGTCACCTGAACAGACATTACCACAAGCTGTGACAGAAAAATGGTCCTTGTCCTTCTCAGCTCTCTTCTCTCTCTTCTATTACAGGTTGTTCACTTGGACAACATGAAACACGAGGAGGAGATCCAGAAGCTCCCCTTGCAGACTCCATACTATGACATGGCAGCCCCTGAGCCCTCTCCCTACACTGACAAACTGGTAAGGACTCTGCCAAACGGGGTGCTGATGGTGCTGCCCTGCCTCACCCTCACCCCCAGCCTCTCTGCCTTGCACACAGCATCTCTCACCCTGAAAATTAAAAGACCCCCAAGAGCAGCTTCTCAGCCCAGAATTATCCTGTGCTGGAGGAAGGCAACCTCCACACTGATCTCAGCCCACCTCTGAGACCCTAATTCAGCATTTGCCCCTTTCCACGGGTCCTGGAGCTGTGCCTTTATGGGCCATTCCTCAGTAAAACACCCCTGTTAACTCCAAATCCTTTACCTACATATGGCACCTAAGCCTACAAGCCCGCCCTGGCCACTCTTCACCTGCTGCAGTGAGCCCCTGTTAGAGCTTGCAGCTGAAGGAAGCAGCAGGGAGAGCTTCACAAAGCAATTATCTGCAGGGCAGAGCATGCCAGTGTCTGACTCTCGCTTGACAACAAGTTCTTTAAACCCTTTTTTTTCGTGTGTGTGTGTGTGTGTGTGGATTTGTTCAGCCTCAGATGGGGAGATGCTAATGTGAGGCAGCAGCAGCAGTGAGATTAAGGGTCAGGAAGAGGTATTAGGAGCCACGTGGGAAAGGCTGGCTTGCAAGGAGGGAGGCTGAAGGAGGAAATGTCAGATGCAAAGGCAGGTAAGATGAGAGTCCTTTTTTGATGAGGAAACAGAAAACCACTGGGCTTCGATGATATCCTTTCCCTCCCTCACCCCGTGGCATGGGGCTGCTCCCCCCCTCCAGCCACGGGAGACAAGACATCCCCATGTAAATGCTGCAGGGCTCTCCCAAATTCTTCCCCCACAAGGGATGGTCCAGAGCACTGCACACCGAGCCTGGTGCTCCAGCAACGTGACCCATTTGTTTGAGAGAGCTGTACAAATACCAGCCCACACCGGAGTAATATTTTATGAACATAACTCATTATAACCCAGATCATCCTGGTGTGACCCTCTAATGGGTGTTCCTGTGCAGATAATGGAAGGACAGGGCCCAGTGACCTTTAGCTGGCAGAAGTCTGCAGCGAGACAGATGCCGAGGGCGTTGGAAATCAGAAGGCACAGCTCTGCGCTGGGCTGTGTGCATGTGATCCCATTTCCCTCATCCCAGCTGAGCACGGCCCACATCCCCAAAGGAAATCTTCCCCTTGGAGCCCTCCCTCAGTCCCGGGACTGGTCTTTTTAATCCTTGCTGAGTTTTAAATGAAACACAGGGTGCTAGAGCAAAGCAGCTGCTGGGAGAGCATCTGAGGGCTGGATTTCGGGCAGGCAGGAGGATGGAGGAGCTCATTTTGGGAAATAATGAGCAGTCAGTTAATTAAGTGGCAGAGTTAGTGATGTGAGTTGGGGCCTGATGGGTAGCTGCTCTGTAACCATGGGAACAGAGTTTGCTGCTCTCAATCCTGGCCTGAGAAGATGCATTTCCATGTCCCAAGCCTGGCACTCTCTGCTACCCACCCGTGGATTCAGCCAGGAGGTGACGGACTGTGGAGCTCTCATTTCATCTGGCCCACGAAGGGCTCGCTTTGCAGCGGTGATGTGGTGTCTGGGTGACTCCAACACCGCTGCCACAGCTCTGCCTGCCCTTGGCACAGGTCTGGCCCTGTCCCCTGGCCAGCCCCTGCAAACGTTGTCACACTCCCCCATCACGTACCTGCTCCGTGCCCTGGCTCTGTGCCCCGCGAGGAGCGAGCTGAGGCTTGCTCCCATTCCTTGCTAAATCACCGTGTCCTTTGGGCAGGCAGCAGGCTGTTCGAGTTTGGGACTGGCAAGGGGGAGCAGGGTGTTGCTTTGCTGCCAAGGAGTGCTGATTTGGCTGGATTTCTCCCAGCCAGCACGGGCAGTACGTGCTGCCACAGCCGGGCCAGGCGTCACCCAGCCGCGCTTCACGAAGGAACCAGCCCCTGCCCTCCTCCCTGCCGGGGAAAAAAGTGACCTGCTTCGCTTTTTTCCACCCCTGAAGCACTGCAGAGGCCTCCTGTTCGTGCCACAGTGGGGTTCTGAGGAGTGTCTGGGATGGCACTGGTGCGGAAACCCGCAGGGAGCAGCAGCAGGGAGAGTGGTGGTTACCAAAAGCAGCGCTCCCAGCTCAGTGCCAGCAGCCATATTCCATGGGATGGAGCCACACCTGCCCGAACCTTCACCTGGGAGGTGGGTCAGTTGGAGGATGAAGGGGGGGAGCACATCCCTTCAGCTTCACCTGGTGTCTGCCAACCTCACTTGGATACAGCCCCACTCCCACCGTGATCAGACACAGCTACTCTGTGGTTCTGGGATCCTTTAGAGGGGAAGGCACAGCAGAAAGGCAGGATATTCTTGTTCTGCTTGTACTTCATCTGCAGATTTGACTTGGGAGGGGAGTGAAGAAGATGAGAGTTGAAGGGAACGGATTCTGCAGGAAAATGGGGCGGGTGCATTCAGCTTTAAATGAATTGTGCAAAACCTCGTAATTTGGGATAAACTAGATTTATCACAAGGCAGCATGAAAGCCACTGCTTGGGGTTGACAATTTCACAGCACTGGAATGGGAGTCAGAAAGTGATTAGAGATGGCAAAGAGCAAGGGAGAGAGAAATGGGAGAGGTGCCAGGGAGAAAATAAAAGAGGCAGGTGGAGGAGGAACCTCCAAAGAGGGTGTGCAGGGATGTGTGTGTGGACATGTGCTGGCAGGGGACCAGGAGGAAGGGAGAGGCTGGGGCATGTCTGCAGGGCCAGGATACCTGCAGAAGGGAGCAGAGGGGAGCCCTGTGTCAGAACTATGGAGGAATATGCACATTTAGGTGTTGCAGACTGTGGGAAAGCTCCAGTGGAGCTGACAGCAGCAAAACGCCCAAGGCCAGTGGAGTGGACAACTAAGAAGTGGGTGTAGGGATGGAGGGGTTGCCTGCAGCATTTGTCTCTGAGCTCTTGTGGCGTGACAGCGCTGGTTTATGGGAGGGTATCAAAGCAGGAGTGAAGGTGTGGAAGGGTGAGCGTGTCTCAGGTGTGTGGGTGACGGCGGGTGTGCTCTGTGTACGTGTGTGAGAGGGAACGTGAGCGAGAGAGCTGGGGCTACCAGTGCATGTAGGAGCAGAGCCATGATTAGTGTACATGTCAGCAGGCCCCATTTGCACAGGTAGAGGGGGAAAGTTTCATTGCTGCAGACAGCAAAATAATTCCTTGCAGTTTGCAGGGCAATTACCGGGGTGCCGATGCCGGTGATTTACACGCAGCGCTTGTGTGAGGCAGGGCTAGACCTTGTATACAAGTCCCATTATTGATATTGTAATAAATTCTGCTCCAAACAAGAGGCAGGGAGAAGGAGAAAGCCAAACAGTGGGAGAAACTCCGTGGAGAAATCACCTCCTGTGGGAAGGAAGCACTGTTTTGGAGAGGAGTGAGGCAAAGTAGGCAGGAAAAGGTAAAACTTGGTCTGCCTTTCTCTGGGACTGAGATGCAAAGTTCAGGGGGAAAGGGTTTGCAGGGCCTGGGTTTAGGTTTCAGGCTGGAGTTGGCATTGCTGATTTTCCTAAATGTCCAGTCTGGGTCCAGACACGAAGCAGAGAGGCCGCAGGATGGGCAGCTCTCGTGCCAACAGCTTGCCACTGCCATCTGCTCACCCAGGGCAGGACAGAGGTGACCTCAAGCCTCCTGCTCCCCCAGCATCCAGCTTGGGAAGCAGGGAAATGCTGCTGCAGCCGTGTTCCCCATTCCCCTCATGGGGAACCAGGGAGCCAAGCCCTGGCACAGCAGGCAGAGATAGTCACTCACTGAATAACCCCTTCCAGCAACAGGCACTCAACCAGCTCATTACAGGGCTATAAACTTCTGAAAATGGCTCTGCCACAGCTGGTAGGTGGCTGAGGACACTTCCAAACAAAGAGCAGAGAAACACTTTCAAATTAAACACCTTTTGCATAATTGCCATGCTATGCAGCCATTTTGGAAAGGGGAGAGAGAAATGTTGGAAAGCTGATTCATTTGGAAGAGAAAACTCTCTCCTCTCAGAGAGGCTTAGCAGATGCCTGGCTAATGCTGGCACAGAAAACGGCTCTAAAAGTGAGTATTAAAGAAATTCCACAGGGCAAGTAGCCAGAGTCCCCCTCACACCTTGGCTGCTGGCACCAAGGCTCCTCCTGGTGATCCATATTCCCCACTGAGCCGTGAGCTTCCCGGGGCCATCCTGCTTTCCAGGCCTCTCCCATTATTATTGTTCGCAAAGCATGAAGGATGTCTGGGCAGGACTGATCAGACAAATTGGATAATATTCCATTCATGCAGCTCTTGCTGATAAGCCTGCTTAGTAAAGGAATACCCATAAATATTTCCATGCCAAAGAGGCATGCTTTTAGCCTCTATTAGTCGTTATTCCGACGACAAAATCGTGCTGCATAGTTAATCTGCAGTAGCAAGCTGTGCAGTCAAGCCTCGTGTTAAATGGGGCACTTAAGGGCCCTACAAGTCCCCACCCTGGGGCAGAACAACAGTGTTGGCCAAGCAGTGTCATTTCCTTATGGCAGAGCCCCTGGAGCTGTGGCTTTGAGGCTGTTCCCTCCAGGTGTCTCCTCCCCAGGGCCCAGAACTCAAGCCCGTGGGTTTCAGTCCTGCCCCCAACTCTGCATTTGCCCCCGGTGAACCCCGAATTCCTGGCCCAAAACAGACAGCCCAGGTACCTGAGAAGGCTTGAAGTCATTGAACCACCCCCCAGCTAAGGAAAGTGCTGATCCTAGAGGGGCTGGATGGGAGATCAGAGCAGTGAGAGGCTGCCCCAGTAAAAGGGGAGTGCTGCCAACCCGGGCGCAGTCACTCAGCTCTGCGGTGAATTTGGGGAGCAGCGCCTTCGGGACTTCTGCTTTGATTTGGGATTTTACCTTACTGATTTATTCATTACCTCCCTACCTCCCTCTTTTTTAACTGTTTTTTCTTCCTCCCCTCCTCACCCTTCTCTTCTTTCTCCCCCACCCTCCACACGCCCCCTCTCCCCTCTCGCTCACTCGTCTGCACGGACCGTCCGTCCCGTTCTCACTCCCCACTCCGACCCCGACTCCTCCCTCCTGTGTCCCCCACTGCCTTGCTGCTCTCTTCTCTCCAGAACTCTGGCAACAAGGACTGTGATGTCCAGTATGCAGAGCTGGACACATCCGCTCTGGCCTCGTCACCCAGCCCTCGGACCTCCATCCATGCTGGCGGAGACCTAGTCGAGTATGCAACCATCCAGCCCAACTTACGCTAGCGCATGTCACTCTAGGCCCTTTCCCCTCAGATTCTGGCCTCAAGGTACACAACTGCACTCTGCCTTCCTCACTGCACCCCTCGAAGTCATTGCTCTCCCCCCACCCCCTGCATCTCCTCCCCTGCTCCGGAGTGGTCCCCCCACGTCCAGTCTGTCCCCCGTCCTCTCTCGCTCCGCCTTCCCCGCGCGCTGCCTGCTCTCTGTGCTACCCCCATTTCTGGGGGTGCTGACAGGAATGCCTTGCCTTGCCTTGCCTCTGTGCATGCTCTTTGCAGTGTTTTCCTTTGCTTTCTACAATGGGAGACGGGGAAAGTGTTAATTCCTTCGTTTCAGAACAGGGTTTGCCCCCTTTGCTGCATCAGTGTGGCTGGAGGCACAGGGAGAGATGAGGGGGGTTTGGAAGGCACAGCTCCTTGTCTGGGGTTCAGTTCAGGGAATTTTTGTAGCAGCAGTGCCAGGATTCTAGTACCTAGTCCTGCAGAAGTCAAAAATCCTCCTAGAAATGTTAAGAGGTGCTTTCCAAATTAGTCAGTGCAAGAAGGGGAGGGAAAAAAATTCCTCCTGGAAATGTTAAGGGGGCCTTTCCAAGTGCAAGAAAGGGAGGGGGGTAAAAAAAAGAGAAAAAAGGACTGATTGAAAGGAAAATTAAAAGAGAAGAGTTTTGTGTGCATGGAAGTAACTATAGATAAGATGGAGCATATGTGCATGTGTGAAAGAACAAGGTGGGAGAGGATGTGACAGAATATGGGAACACGTAAAGGTTCCTGCCTCTGAAAGACTCAGGGAATAAGAGACAGTCAGAGAGGGACTGTGCATGTGACAGTAACAGAGCTGCTGTTGTGTGAGCATGGTGCAGGGCAGCATGTTGGGATGTTTGGGAGAGAGGGGGAAAGATTCTTTTCTTTGGTGCTGTCCTTCTCAGAACTAGAGATCAGACCTGACTTTGCTCTCCCCTTTTTTGTCTAAGTGTCACCCAGCTCAGGTGCTGTGGCAGGGAGGGATTAGGACTCAGTCTGAATTTAAACCTACATGTGGTTGTTCTGGACCATCTCTGGCTGCCAGTGACCCTTTGAGTGGTGGGTTTTTTTTTTTAGTGGAAAGAGGCATCTTCAGCTCTTCTTACACTCTCAGGCATTAAAGCCACCAGGTCTCTGTCTGAAAGGGAGACACCTCTCCTTTCCCAGCCCATGGGAAATTTGCTGGATGGTTCCAAGAGGTGTTGGCCAAGGCAGTGACATTGGTACCCCCTTCCTTGGCTACAACTCTTCCTCAGTCCTGTGCATTCCCAAAGCTGTGGTGGTTCCAGCTTCTGTCTCGCTTCTTCCCTTCTATTTTGCTGCCTTTTCAAGGGCAGGAAGGGGCTGTGGGTTTAAAGGGGCTCCAGGGGTACCCAGTGAAGAGGTGCAGGGAAGGGTGAGGAGAAAGGGAGACAGCAGATGGAGAGCTGAGGTGCTTTGCAGCTGCCTGAGTCCCTCCCAGGTCACCCCCGGTGGATAAGAGGAGACTCACAGAGAAGCAGCAGCCTGAGGATGGAGAGGGATGGTTTGGAGGAGATAAAGCGCAGGGGAGTCGGATCCTTGGGAAGGAGGGGAGTAGCTCCACGCAGGAAGATAAGCAGGGGGAAAATGGCATTTGTAAGAAGTCCCCCTGGACAGTCTCCTGTTGATCAGTGTCTCCTTGAGGACTAGGAACCCTCGGGCTGACAGGGGGGTGAAGGTGCAGCACAAACCCCCAGGTGCAAGGTGTGCAGTGGGTGAGTTCAGTCTGCCTTTTATCCCTGTGGTCCCTGGTTTTCCCGTGTTGGAAGCAGCCCTGTAGTCCCCTTGCTGTAGCAAAAGCCTTCCTAGGTAAGTGTCTGCAGCAGCCCTGGCCCGGACCAGAACCATAACCTCTCTCTTGTGGTGTCTCACCCACTCCTGCTCCCAGAATGAGGATCAAGGTCTTCGTAGACGTAACGAGCGAGAGTGGACAGTAAGTTTTGGATGGGTTTGGTTTTCCTTTTCTCCGTTTTGGTTGTGGGGTCTGTTTGTCACCTGGGGCTGAGCAGCTCCCAGACACCTGCCAGCCTCCTCTGGATGAGAGGATGAGAATTCCACCCTTCCTCATGCCTTCAGCCTCCAATTCCCAACAGATCCTTGGGCTGTGCTGGAGGAGCTGCTCCCGCTGCTCCAAACGAGGCAGGAGCTCCCTAATCCATCTTGGGAGGTCTCGCCTTGTCCTCCCCCCGGGGTGGGGAATTTTATTGTCAGCAAAAGGACAGTAATCCTCCAAATCCAAATTTGGAAATCCTCCCAGTTTCTCTGAAGTAAAAATAAAGCCAGTCATATGGTGCTTTGAAGGTGTAATCTCACCGCCACGAAATCTCCCAGCTAAGACACGCCACACATCAGGGCAATTGAATATTTTTTTGATGCTTTTTTTAATTATTTCCTCCCCCTTCACCTCCCCACACTCCGGTTCTCAGTTTTGCTTGGGAATTTCATGTCCGTGTTGCAGCAAGAACAGCTCAGAACCAAAAGGCTCGCACTGAGAACCCAAAAAATCAGTGACCAGGTTGAAAATTCCCGTTTCCAAATTGCAGGGGAAATAAAGCAGAGAACTAAGGTGGCTCCTTACCAGTTTCCCAATTTAAATAGCAGCTCTACCCCAACTCCAGAAGGATAGAGAGGAGGATTTGGGAGAGAAACAGCAAGGAGGGCAATGTTTAAGTTTGTTGCTGGTGTAAGTTGCTGAAGGAACTCAGACCAGGTAGGTACTAGAGACAGCAAGAGAAGGACAAAAGCATGCTGTGGGAAGGAATGCAACTTTATGAGCAGGTTTTCTGCATAACTAATACTTGCATGTGTCTGAGTGCATCCCTCATCACAGGTCCTTGCCGTGTGCTTTGGGAATTTCAGCTTTCCTCATTGCTCATCCTTTTTGTTTCCTGAACCCCAGGGGTGAGTCCCTCTGTCCCACTTGCCCTCGGTTTATCCTCACAAAGATCCTAAGAGCAACTCAGGACCACCGGTTCCTGCTCACCCCTGGTGCATTCATGCTTGTTCTTCACTCAGCACAGAGATTACTCGAGAACTTCCTCACAGATAAAGCATCAAAGAGAGCAGGAACATGCCCAGAGACACCTAAAGTTATGGCCATACTTGGAAGATGAGAAACAGCTCAAAACCCTCAAGCAGGGAGTTTAGAACCAGGGAGGAGAGGATGTGAGGCTCCCAATGATGAAATGCTTCTTATTTTTGGTTCCCAGTGTATTTTATATCTCCCAACACCTACATCCTCCCCACTGAATGGTCCACAGTGACAACAGTCTTATGTTGCTGTCACTCAACAGAACTTTTTTCTGGCCACCAGCCTGTGCTGCATCCCAGAATTCCAAATCAGCTGATGGAGAGGGTCAGGGTAGTGGCAGCCCAAAGTTTGAAGAGTTTTTGAGCAGCAGGGACTTTTCCCAGCCAGGGAACAGGTTCACACATTCCATGAGTGCATGAATGTGCACTGGGTTTGGCCAAGCAGAGAAAACCAGTGTCTGCCCAGCTCTCAGTAGTCTTCAGATTTCCCAAAAACTACAGCAGAGAAATCCTCAGGATGCTGAGAAGGAGGTTTTTACTTTTAGACAAGTAAAAACTCATTATTTCGAGATGATTGAAAGTACAAGATGTGGTCACCTGCTGCACACATGGTTTTACCCAAAGAGATGATCTGCAAATAGAAGAAAAGATGGAATCAGGTGTGTGGGGAGGGTGGAGCAGGGTTGAGAGTAAGACATGGCAGGAATGAAAGCTCTCTAATTCATTCAGATAAAGCCTGTTTAAAGGTAATCTGCCAGGCTGTCTGAAATGGATAGATTGCTGACATCCCCTTTAATCAAGCTCTTGAAAATAAAACTGAGAGGGGAGGATGTAACCCAGATAATGAAGAATTGTATGGAGTCATGCTGGAGACAAAGGCAAGTGGGAGAAGTCAGGTGGGGGAAGGTGGTAGGATCGTGTGCCAATTCAATTTAATTAGTTCATTATCCCTAATTTAATTTCAAACTTCGTTAAAGATAAATTAGATTGGGGAAAATTCACAGTGGGACTGGGGATGGAAGTCAAAGGGCATGGGCTGCTAAATATGTTAAAAAACACCAGGCTGGTTTTGTTCTCTTCCCTTTTGCTACTTAGAAATGAGATCATGCAACAAAGCAGCAGCAATGCAAATCCTGCCTTCACCTGCCGAGGGAAGGTGGAAGGAGACAGGAAAGGTTCTTCCTGACATTCTTCACAAAACACTGACCAGAAAGAAAAGGAGAATTTGTTTGTACTCACCTGGGCATACAGAAGTGCTGACAAAATTGCACTTGGTGCCTTTTAGCAATACTTTATGGATGTCTGTCTCAGGCCCACACTGACTGGGAGATAAGCAGAAAGAAATATGCTTTACTGACCCAGTATATTGTCACAGGCAGCCCATAAAATAGGAGCTCACAACCCCTCTTGTTTATTTTACAGTTACCTGCTCACACCCAGCTCAACTCACACATCACTTTCTGTTAACTGAGAATCTCTTTCCTATGAGGCCTTTCTTAGACACAGTAATATCAAATCCTGTGCTTTTCTGTTGCATGCCCAAAAAGCATCTAAACCTTCCCTCTTATTTAACTGATAACAGATTACAAGCCTTGCTAAGAAAACCCCTTACCTGCTGTGCCTTACTAAATTGCCATAATTAAGACAACTTCCCTTTCAGTGTGGCTTTACCCAGAAAGTTAATGACCCCTGTAAAGCAGGAGGAGAGCGTGGCCATTACTTTTCCCCCTGCTCCCTTGCAGGTATGGAAAGGAGTTCTGTTGTGTCTGAGATTTTCTGAAGGTAGATTATACAGGGAGAGGACTTTGCACACCCCCCATGCTGGCTCACACCCTCCCTGGCTGTCCGCCCTTCTTCATCCCTTTTGAGCAGCTGGTGCCATCAGAAGGAGAGCAGACAGAGGTCTGAGGTTAAGGTGGAGTTAGTGAAGCTCCCTCGTGGCCCCTGGCTTGGGTTCCTCCAGTTAAGCAGCTCTAGTGCTGCACAGCACCACCTTTTCACTGTGCCCTTCAGGGCCAGAAGTGGACGAACCCTCGTGAGGCAGCCGTGGGAATGGCCCACCCGGATTTAGGATACCAACACAGCAACTCTACACACAGTCACTGACTCCTGGAAGCTTAATCTGTGGCATATTCAGTCGTGCCAGTGGCAGAAAAATGAAAATCAGGTTGAGCTTAGAATTGCTGCTGTTTTCCTGGTGCTCAGACAAACTTTCCATCCTCAGCAGCCTTCGCTGCTCCTACCCAGGCTGTTCCCAAAATCGCCTTAAGACTGTGCAGCCCTTCAACTTTGTTCTTGCCTCTCCCAGCAGTCCTACCCATCAACAAATTCTTGTTGACACCTTGTTTTCTATATGATTTTTTTTTTTTTAAGCATCCTGGTGAAATATTTATCCAGGAACTGGCAGCAGATGAGCTGAGTAGATTGTTCTGTTCCTTCAGGCATTTCTTCCTGAGGGTCAAATCCTTGTCCTTTCCACTAAACTGACTTTTTCTGGTATTTTTGAAAGAGAACAAGGAAGGACTCAAGGGCAAGTTACTTGCTTCAGCCAGCCCCTGTTCAAACCACGGGCACCAAAGTGTTGTTGGCTCTCTCAGAGGAGAAATTGGCCCTTGGTGGGTGCCCATGAGCGTGGGGTGATTTTAAAAGCCCACAGCCCTGTTCTTCCCAGGTGTCCCTCCTGCTGGGGTTATCCTGCAGGGCTTCCAGAGGAGGAAAGGGTCTGTGAGCAGGGAGGAATCCTTCCCATCTGCTGCCCCCCTCTGGGGAGCCGCAGCCCTGGGCTGTGGGAAAGATGCTCTCACACCAGGAGAGAGCAAGGGAGCCGCAGCACACGCTCCATCACAGGATCTCACGCAGGATCATGGGACCCGCAGAGCAGCCTGGGGTTTGTTTGCAAGTGCTTTGTGTTCTCTGCAGTTGATTTGACTCACAAAACTGGCCCCCCAGGCTTCCAGTGGAGCTGCTCACACAGGTAAAGCTCCTCACACGCACTCCTGTCTGCCACGCAAACATCAGGCACAGCAACCCACTTTGCATCCAAAGCCCCTGCCCAGACACCTGTGCCCTTTAAATGAAAGAGCACGTGGTTGGATTAACGACACCTCCAAGCTCTGCTCTTCCAAAACTCAGGTGTGGAAGAGTGAAAATAATCCATCCTTCCTCGCCCAGCTGCTGGTTTTGTCCAGAGAGCAGAGTATTTACAGACAAGGGACAAACTGAGCACAATCTGTACATATTCACCAGCAGAAATGCGGATATTTTGGGGAGTGAGAATAAAAATTTTGCAGCGTGAGGGTTTATCACCCGGGTTTCTATTTCCCTGGAGCAGTGAGCAGAACTCTCCCTCCATGTGTGTCTCAGCAAGGAGCTGGGGAGCAATGGGTGTTCTGTGGCCCCGAGTTTTCACCCCTTGACTTTCTGTCTCTGCCTGCAGAACTTTGGAAAGTGTCACCCAGAGGTATCGGATGCGGGTGATTACCTGAGCCGCTGCTACTCACACGAAGACCGGTATCTGGAGAAGATCCCTCGTGTCTACACCCCCCTGTCAGACCTCCCACAGGATCTTTATCCCCACCATCCCGACATCTCCTTCTGCTGCCCACCCCCAGGCTCCCGGGCTCCTTACATCTGTCCTAAGGAACAGTATGTCTGAATGCAAAATGAAGAAGCTTCTCCACGTTCTTTCGCTCGACAACCAAGGCCTTTTAGATCCTGAACCACCCCCCCCTTGCCCCTCTTCTGCCATTTGCTAATCTTTTTGTGGGTTGATTTTTAAACCTGGGTGCCAGGGCCTGACCGTGGTTAGGCTGAGCATCTGCCTGGCTTGCTCGTGCCCGAGGGAACGCTCTGCCTTCGGCCACGTCTCCCTGCATCACTCTCTCTTTTCTCCTCCTGGCCCTCCTGTGTCCAGCTGGCTCCGTGTGTGCATGTGTTCTGTGGGTGGCAGCTGCCCCTGTGGTGGATGGGATGTGCCCAACCCCATTAAATGTCCCCTGTAGGCTCCCTCGTGTCACTCTCTGCACTGTTTGCACCGCAGTAGCCGGGTGTGGATCCTTCACGGCCCTTTGTTGCAGCTCGTGTGGGGTTTGACAGCGCAGCCAGTGCTCAGATCTGAGGCTGCAGCTTTGAGTTTTTCCCCTCCCCAACCCCCTCCTTTGGAGAAATTTCCCCCTTGGCAGCGGGGATGGGAAATCCCTGTTTGTGAAGAGCTCAACAGCCAAGATGGCTGAACCAAATCATAAGATGCTTGTAATGAAAGATGCTCAAAACCAACCAAAAAAATGGAGATCAGCGCTTGGTTTGGGGGGTTTTGTTTCTGTCCTTTTCCCCTTCCTGCTCCCACTCCCAATCTCTTGGATTGGTTCTTTTAAATCCATGTGACATGGGGACATATTTTAAAGTCAACACATTTGGAGGAAGCATCCTTTAAATAACTGTCTTATAACCTGAAACCAGAAGGAGAAAATAATTATAAAGGAAAACATTCTCTCTAATTTTCCTTTCCAAGCCTAACGTGGCCCCCCACTAGCTTCTCTCCCCCTCTCTTCCTTGCATCTGTTGATTGGAATTTTAAAATTAACTCAGGCAGAATATGAAGACTAAATCATGTTTTCAGGTAATCTCCATGCTCTTAATGAAGGATAAAAGCCAATGGAAGAATCTGGCCTTTTAACTTTTTTAAAAGCATCTTAGTTTTGGGACTACACTCTTTTTTTTTTTTTTTTGATATTGGAATGTGTGTGGGTGTGTAAATCCAAACGTGTCCATTCCTGTGACCACAAGGTGTTTTAGAGAAGGGAATTTATCTCCGCATCACATTTGTGTTCACTTGTATTAGAGGACAAAATAAATATCAATATCCACTTAAATGTATATAAAAGCAAAGAAGAGGAAGGAGGAGGACGAGGAACAAAGATCCTGTGTAAGAGCTTGGTTTCAGGGATAACTTTCACGTCTTTCACCCAGGTATGGCATAGAAGAGGTGGGACAAGTCTGAACAAGGGGATATGTTGCGAGGGGGCATTTCCTTCCCTTCGGCTCAGGGAGGGGTATTTGGGATTCTGCAGACATTGCACACTTACCATTCCTCTGGAAACCACGAGGGATGCTTGAGCTGAGTGGGAGGCAGAGATGGGGACCACACCACTATCCCGCTGCCCAGGCACCAAACAACGTGTCAGTGCTATTCTGCACACGTGAAAAAGAAACTCCCAGGCAGGTGAAGTCTCCCTGCAAGGGGAGGTGTGAACAGCTTGGCTGCTCCAGCCCAGCTCCTGCTGTGCCTCCCGGACTGAGGCACCCCTTGATTTTTGTATGTCTGAACGTGAACAGCTGTAGTTGTTGCCTGCACTTTCTGTGTTCCCACCTAGAGCTGCCTCCAGCCTCGCCCTGCTTGTCCCTCCTCCTCCCCACCCCTCCACAGAGAAGCACATCTGTGAATGTCTCACTACCTCGTGGGTTCCCTGCAGGATAATGAACAGATCTGTTCATAACAGAGGAGTTTATACCTCGGTGAGTCGGGCGATACAGCACTGTGTGAGGATGGCACCACGTGCATGGATCCCCCAGGCCCTTGCATGGCACAAACACACCCCTGGAGCACTGTTCCCACCCTTCTTCCCTGCTTCCCTGTGCACTTTGTGCTTGACACGGGCTGGGAGCTGGCCACAAGGACAAGATCTCCTCTCTCTGGTGGGAATTGCTGCTCCTGGGGAGGTAGATTCCTGCTGGGAGGTGGTGTCCCACTAGGTGACAGCTGAGTGTCCTGGCTGTCATCTGGTTTTACTGGCTGAGGTGTGGATGAACACTTTTTGGCCAAGCTGAAATGGGCAGCAGCATCTTCCCTGTGTGCTGGTGCATGGAGCACTCTCATTCCCAGAGGATCAGGGGACTCTGCAGACACAGCCTTAGAGCATCCAACACAACTTTACAATGCCATCCTTTCGGTCTTGACTGGTGGAAACCTCCTTGGAGTCATTTGGATCCACATTTCCTCCTCTAGTCTCCAGAGAATTCAGCTGGTCACCAGTGGACCCAAGTGCTACGTGTCTTGATTCAGATAATGTGTTTATCTCTCTTGTTTTCTTCTCAACACACCTTGGGGTACTTTCTGGTTACCACAGAGCTGGAAACTGGGTGTGCTCTGAACTGAAGACCCAGCCAGCACTTCTACCCCAGCAGGGAGCTGTGTTCAAGTCTGCCAAATCTGCCTTTGGTCCCTCTGTTTGCAAAGCTGATGAGGTGCTGAAAAAAAACCCCAAGGGTCTCTGATGTCCTGGAACCAACCCAGCACCACTGACCACGGAATAAAAGCAAGCAAAAACCCACTACACACTTCCCTACTTGCATGCCTGGAATAGCAGAGGTAGGTTTGATTTGGAGCCTTCACCTCCTGATGCAGTTTCAGACAGATCTAAGAATTTAAACGAGAAGAGGAACGTGTTCAGGTCTTCAGACACATAAGGAAACAAGCCAGACAAAATGATTGTTTGCCAGAGGAGGCAGAGAACATGTTGCAGGTGGTTTTCTCTGCTGCCCGTGGCTGGGGGGACGATGCTTTGATGAGGAAGGGGAAGGCAGAGATACGAACTGCAGCATTACAGAGAAACTCTGGTTTGCCTCGTGCAGCTTTGAATCTGAGCTGCCCACAGAAGTCTGCCACAAAGGGTTTTACTGTGCTCTCAGCAAAGCAGAAGGATTTCAATCCTCCTTAGAAAAGTAAAAGGCAAGAGGAGCCTCAGTTCAAAGCACTGGTTTGACTTATGCCAGCACATATAATAAGTATAGGAATGTCTTGGTTCTCTTTGCCTCCCTGGGCTGATCTCAGGAAAAACAAAAATGGCAAGAGAGATTCGCCACACACCACCCTAGGAAAGGGGGAAAACCCTGAAGGAAAACCTTGAAGGAAGAGCTGATGAGGTCCAAGTCCACTGTTTTGGTTTTACAAATCTGTGTTTGGAAATGGTTCTGATTCGGGGCTCTTAGTGCTCCCTCCCTTTCCCTCCTGCTGCACAGTGTTTGCCTGATGGCTTCTTCCAAACTTCCCTGCACCTACTGCCGTGGGCTTGACACTCCCTTTGCTCCGTGATAAGGCTGCCCATGCCCGTGGGGACCTCAGAGGTGCTGAAATCCTGCTGCAGCAACACTAAGGAGAGGTGTTCTCCTGCTGACATGGTGCCAATTGACTCTGAAAGCTCCCTGCTCCAGGAACTGAGCCATCCAGTTTGCTGGGCGTAGACTGCTCAACAAGTTGAACAGGAAACTGGTGGAGTGTGATCCAGGGGGCTGGCAGAATGTGGGAGGAACTGGTGTTATAGGACACAGAACCATTTAGGCTGAAAAGACCTTTGGGATGAAGCTGTTCTTCCTGTTACCAGGGTGAAATGTCATCACTTCTGTTCCATGTGTTGGTGGCACTGACACGAGAGCTCTTGCAGATGGAAAAGGCTGATCACAGAACTTTGAATAAAAGTGAACTGAAGAGTCACAAGAGCTTCTGTCATACCTGTGACACTCGTGTGGGGGTGTTTGATCTCTGCCTTTCTCCCACTGCTGGCTGGAGTCGGTCAGCACCTCCCTTGCACTTCCCACCCCAAAATGTGCACACACTCCTGCCTTTGCACAAGGCCCAGGAGTTACTGGTTGAGTCCTGACTGTTCCAAAGGCTTCTCAGGACTGGGATAACACACCTTTCCTTTGCCAGTGGGGAAATGGGACTTAAGGTAAGCAGAGGAGCAGTGTCCAGATGACCTGCAAGGCACTATCTGCTGCACATTCCCACTACAGCAATACAACAGTTATGATGCCCCCAAAAACGCCTCTTTCACTCCATTCCTTGTGTTAACTGTTTGGGAAGCCTCCTCCCAGCTTCCCTGTGCACGTGGGTGGGATAGAATCAGTCACAACCAGCCAGTCCTCGGGGCCAGCAGCTATTCAGGGAAGGCACAGCGAGGTCACCCCTGGTTTCCCTCCTCTCTAGCCCACTCCTCGTGCCAGTAGCCTGATTTCCCTGGGCAGCAAAGCAGCCCTGGTTCCATAGGAAGGGAGACATTGAACCTGCACTCACGGGGCATCAGCCCAACCCAGCTGAACACAGAGCTCGTGCTCACTCAGGAGGTTCCCTGTCAGACACGTTTGATCAATACACCATTAGAGAATTTTTAGCACAAGCCACTAACCCTGAGAATGAAAAAAATCCCCAGGATATTTTTTTAATAACAAAGCTCCACTGCACAAGGATAGAGCCTCTGCCTCTGGATAAAGGCCTTTTTTGGGACAATTCAGCCACAGATCTGGGTTAGCAGATTGCAGAGGGCTGGGGTGGGGGTCGAAGGAGGGAGGGTAAAAGGGTGTCTGCCTCGCAGCCAGTGGGTTGGATACAGCACCATCAGAAGCCAAAGCTGGACATTACTGGGTAGGATTTATTGGATTGTTTGAGATAAGCTGACAAGACCATGGCACAGTTTTGCTGAGAACTCCAGCATTTCCCTGGGTTGTTTCTCAGAAATATCAAGGAGAGACACAGCTTATCCTCAGGGACAGCCTGGCCCAGGCTAGAATGCAGGATGGTGGGAGCAGGCTGCTGGCAGCACCACCCTCCCTCTGCACAAAGACAGGTTTATCCTGTATTTCTGGAACCTGGCATCCCCCCAGGACTGTATTTGCTTTCCAGAAAGGGGGAAAGGATCTGGATTTACCTCCTGCACAGCAGTTTGTGAAACAGGAGACTCCCACCAAAGCCCAGCTAGAGCCTGGCTTGTCTGTGTGTTGAGAAGTCACACAAACACCCAGGCTGGTATCAGCAAAACCTTGCACAGGTAAGGGGGAAAAGAAGCCAAATCAAACAGAGGTGCAGTAAAACACCTCAATTCCTGCTCTTTTTTATTTCCCCACTGCTATCACGGCCAGCACCTAAGATGAGTCTTGAGGTGCCTTTCTCCACTGCTGAATGTCTGACCAGTGCCACACTCAGAGTACCTCCTACTGGGTCACTTTATGGTTATATAGAAATTTATGTATCAGTTTACATGAATAAAACTAAAATACAGGTGTTAGTGCCTCCTGGACTGCATTAAATACATAAAACATACCAAAACAGTTATATAGTAAAAGTAAATATATACTTATGTAGTGTAAGGTGAAAGAGCTGCTGTTTCATCCTGGAGTTAATCACCTTTATAAAGATATTTTCATGTAGAACAAAAAAAACAGGCCCTGTGGAGGGCAGAGGATACAGCATGAGTAGGGAGTGGAGTGTGGGAGCTGCGAATCAAAGGCCAGCACAGGAGAAAGAGCTGCACTAAAGGCTCCACATCCCTGCTGCAGACAGGGCAGGCTGATCTCTTTGTTTTGGTTTCTTTTGTTGCTCTTACTCTCATGCTCTATTTTCTTCCCCTTCATGGCAGATGGGAGGTGAGGTTTTAAAACCTGCCAAGAATGCATCCAGCCCTGTTCCTCTGGGTGAGCAGCACCATAGACAGAGTGAACTTTCTCCAGGCTTCCTCCCACCCTCAGCCTCCCCCCCCTCCTCATAACCCAGGCTCGAGTACCATCATTTTCATATCAGTGCTAATTACATTAATTATTCTCCTCAGTATAAAACTCATTAAGCTGGAATTTATGGTTCATTAAGTCAGAGCCAGGGTTCTTCCTCGGTGCAGTGGTGTGGGGCCAGGATTATTTCTGCCCTGGCTGGGGGCAGGTTTAATCCGTGTCCCTTGGCCACGCTCAGCGTCACCTCCTGAAGCGTGAGCACCGCGCTGTGTGCTTGGACAGGGACGTCCCAGCAGGCAGGGGAGGTGTCTCTGAACCACGGGGAGACTGGAAAGGTCAACCCTCCCGGTTTGAAATGTGTTTTGCTACAGCTCAGGGAGGATCAGGTGCGACGAGCAGAGGGGGAGCAGCCGAGGGAATTCTCCGGGCGGGCTGAGTGCCGGGGTGCAGCAGGGCTGTGTGTGATCCAGCTCCACGGCTGGTGCAGAGCTGCTGTGAGCCTGTGGAAGTCACTCACGGCACAGGGCAGAGAGGATTTACACTGCCTGAGCTCGGGGAAGGTGGGCGGGTGGCTGGGCACGGTCAGGAGGACATCACACCTACTTCGAGGGGGAGCTCCCATCACTCCCTGTGGAGAGAAAGGCTGTCCTGGCCATGCATGTGGGGTGACAGCAATGCTGTGCCAGTGCTCTCTCCTCTCTATCAGTATTCCACTTGCCTTTTCCCAGGGTGGAGAGATTATCCATCTCCCTGTGGCCTGGTGGGAAAGCTGATGATCACTTCCACTCTCATGGGAGGTGATGGTGAGAGAGGAGCCCTTGCTGTCACCTTCTCTCCCAGGGACACCCCTCTAAGTGAGCAACACCATCCTTGTCTTCCTCTAAAGAGTAGGCAGGAGTGATCTTTCACTGATGCTGGAGCATCAAATCAGTTCTGGGAATGGGAGGGAAGGAAGAACCATGAGAAGCTGCACTTCGCCTGCCCAGGACGGGGGGTCCAGCCCAGCCTGGAGCAAACAGAGCTCCAGACCTGAGCACAGGCTGCCACAGGAGATGGAAGGGGATGGGCAGGATCACTTCCTAATGGACCCAATGGACAGAGAATCCGTTTGCTGAGCGCAGTGGCTCCTCCACACTGCACAGGTTCCTGCCGCACTCCCTAATTACTGTAATTAAGTAGTCACGCTGAGGGATGTTAGACACGGGGTTCAGAGTCATTAGAGCCCTGCAGAAGATTAAACCAGCCCCAGCTGCAGTGTCTGAGCTCTTCTCCATCGTGGTGATGATGAATTAGAGTAGGAGACAGAGCTCTGTGACACGGGGCCGTGTCATCTGTCGTGGCTCTGGGGTCACTCCTGTCACTCACATCCCTCCATCTCCCAGAGGTGGGGGGCTGTCTGGAACAGTAGACTTGAAGCTCTGGAAGGGAAATCTCATTGTGACTGGCACAGAGATGATAGTCCTCGATGCCCACATGTCTGTTTTGTCATTTGTCAAGCATGAGGATGAATACGCAGCTGGGTTTGTGCAAGTGGGAAGTCCTGTGGAGCAGAGGGGAGCCCAGTTTCACATTATCCCCTCTCTCCTGGTCCCCTTTAGCTAGGAATTCTGAGATTACTCTGCAACTAGGTATGTCAACACCATGCTGACCATGGAGTTGAAATCTGCTTCCTTAAGGTTTCATACAGCAGCCTGGTTAGCTGAGAAATGGCCTTTCCTAAGGCACTTGCTGACAATAGCAGAGGATTAAACTGGAGACAACCTTTTCAATCCCACATCTGCACTCCTTCCCTCCCTCCCTGCTCAGCCTGTTGTTCCCTCGAGGGCACCCAGTGTTTTGCAGATCTACTCCTGTTCACAGAGTGTTCAAGGGACAGCGGCTCCGTTCAGACAAAATTGGCATCTCATTCATTTCGCTGCGAATGTGAAAATCAATACTGTTTATAGAACCCACAAAGGCTCCTCCATCGGTCACTGTCCTTGTAAAGTTCGTTTCTGGCTGCCAAAGGATCCTTTCAGCAGCTGATTCTATGAGCTGGAGAAGGGAAATAATGATCCCCACCTCTCTAATGAAGCCTCAGAAGTCTGCTGGGCTTCTTCCCTTGCCCACAGCATTGGGAAAGTGTTCCTTGCTAATCAGCTCTGTGGGATGGACCGGCTTTTCTCAGAATTTTGCCTGGTTAGTCAAATTTTGGTGCTTGGTTTTGCTCCAGTTAAGGTCAAAGTGTCTTCTCACACATGCGAGAACATGCATTTCCTCAGCAGATGTTCAGTGATTTCAGCTCTACTTGTGCTTGCAAATTTTGTGGGCACAACACCAGGAGCCAAGTTCGGGCTGTCCCAGAGCATCAGAGCTCCACTTTACTTTGCAGTTTTCTCATTTTGTCTCTAGGGAACATCTTTAACCCAGTGTTGGGTCTCTGTGTCCTGCCCCTCCTGCCTGTGCCAGGAACAATTCCAGCCCCTGTGGTCAGCTGGTCCAGCAGTAGCTCCTTCCCATCTGGGGATGTTCCAGGGGTTTGCACAGCTGGTCACTGCTCTCCCATTTCCATCTGTCTGTCTCCTCCATGAGTCATCTCAGCCCACTGTTGGCCCTGGTGATGCAGAGACAGCAGCACCACCTGGAGCTGTTGGACCAGGGAATTCAGCAGAGCAGGGGAATCCAGGCCAAGCTCTCCGACTTGCAACTGCTCTTTTTTTCCGTGTTTGCTTTGAAATCCCACGGAATTGTTACTAATATTCTATCCCTGCTTATTGATGGGAAACCAGCTGGAGTGTGATTGCCTGTTATATCTCAGGGCCTACTGATAAATGTCGCTGCTGAGCTGGCCATTTTCCAGTTGTCAGGGCCTCGGAACCAGAAAAACCTTCATTTTTCTTCTCCTCAAAAAAACACGAACTGGTGTCTAGTGCTTTCCTCTGGTTTTACACCCCTTCCAAATTGGCTGGTCGTGCTCTGGGAGGGCATTCAGCCACACAAAACCAGCTCAGCTGCACCTTGCTGGGTGTGCCAGGGCTCTTTGGAGTGTTTCCAGCTCTTCCACGGCTGCATGGAATAGAAACGGGGCGTGAAGCCGCTCCCTCCCTGTCCCAGAGGGCAGCAGCATCCTGGATTAGCAAGGAGCTCGAACCTGGCTTCACATTCCCTCCTCAGGAGGTGAAAAGAGGTGGTTTAAAACTTCTCATCACCACCAACAACAGAGCTCCAGGACCACCCGCTTTTCCACCTGCTGCTCCCCAGGGAAGAGCAGGGATCACCATAACATGTGAGTCGAGGCCGAGGGCAGGACAAACCCCGAGGAACCAGGCTCTGGGACATTTGCACTGGGGTATCTGCTGGGGAAGAATTTATTCCTCCACAGAGTATAAAGAAAGAAAAAAAAAACCAAAACCCCTTCACGGTAATCCAGAGTTCAAATTAATTCTTTTCCTTTGTTGTTTTGGGGGGGGACTTTTTTCCCCTCCCTTTCTGAGAAGCAATTTTATTTATTTTTTTTTTTCCCCAACATGCTACAAATACAGTCACAGAGCTGCTCACAGAATTCTGAGATTATTTTTTTTTGAGCCCTGGATCCCTCTGTTCCCATTCGCTCAGCTAATTACCCTTTTAGCTTGCTTTTGCTCTATTTTCACAGATCTCCTGGTTTATTTATATCTACCTATCTATAATGATTTCAGAGCCATTACTCACAGCAGCACCAGGAAACGTTACATTTCCCAATTTACAATTGCAATTATGATATCCGTCAGAAACAAATGCAGCTGCCTTTAATTTTAAGCAATATTTTGATCATCGTAATTAAAAAAAGAACTTATGGCACTGCACACATTAGAGAAATTAATGTAATTTCCTGGCTGCCTTAAAAGGAATGCAAATAGTGGTCTCTGAATGAGAGATTTAGGGGGAGAATTAACCCTTTTGGTTGCTTTTACCACTCTTCGAGGCACACCAAAAGCTTTAATGATACGGTTTTAAGACTTCACTGTAGAATTTAATATGTGAGTTCTTTGTCCTTCAACTTCTTTTTCTCCTACTTTTCTCTTCCTGAAATTGCTAGTTATTAAAGGATTTGTGTGCAAACAAGAACATTTTCCTGTCACTGTTCATTCCAGCTTGCCTGGTTGAATGTGCAGGGACAGATGAAATCCAGTGGCTGATATTATAATCATTCCCACAATTGCATATTACAAACTCAATAACAAACTGTGGCAGATCCCGGGTCTGTGTCTCACTGTGCTTTACAGCAAGGAGTACATGTAGCATAATTTTGGATTAATGACACAAAAACCTCTTTGAGGGAAGCAAGGATTCGGATGAACAGCCATAGAACATCCTTCTCATGGAGGCTGGGGCTCATTCAATTAATTTTGATGTGCTGGTTTAGGCACGAAAGGTGCAAGTTTGACTTGTTGTCTCAGCGGCAGGAGGTTCTTCTGTGCTTGACTTTTCTTGCTGTATTATTTGCTTTCTACTTTGTGTCCCCACCACGATCCTTCGACCACTGGATGCCTTTCTCAGGCTTGGAGCTTGTTCTCCAGCAGTGAAGGGTTAATAACAGGCACGTGGGAATTGCCAAGTGTGATCAAGCCTGGGGATCACCCAACTCGCTCTCCTTTCTGCCACTGCACCCATGTCACGATGAGATAATTGGAATAGGTGGTCCTAGGGTACAACAGTGCAGAGAAGCATCATGTTAGCTCCAAATCCAGGCTGGTACTGAGCAGACTGGCACGTTGCCAGAGCTCTGCTGGAGTGGACAGGTTTCAGTTGTTGCACTGATCTCTGTGATGCTGTGACTGTCCCTGCAGGCCCTCCCTGGCTGGTGCTGAGCCAGTGGAACTGTCCCTGATCTGAAACTCGTAATGGCCTAAAGACAAAAATGCTGGGAGAAGGGAAGAGCTTTGAGCCTGGCCAAACAGGCTGACTGATGATCCCCCGGGATCACGTGGCAGTGGCAGGGAGCAGGCCCTGCTTTTCCATCTCTCCTATCCCAGCCTAAACCTCCAGCTCCACAGAGTTTGATCGTGGTGTCTTGTGAGTCAGGACAGATGTGTTCGTACAGACAGAGCAAAACAGAGCACAGAGAACACAGTGGAGCCCGGGAAAAGGGAGCTGATGAGCTGAGGGGTGTAACAGAGCAGATGTCCTGGTGTCCAAGGAGGTTTCTGCCCCCTCTGAAGGACCAACGAGGCTGTGACACTGTGCAGGACGAGCGCTCCTTACACATTCCCAGCCAGTGGACACAGCACCAACAGGCCCTGTTCCTCACCTGCAAATGCACTCCCTGCCATGTCCCTCCCTCCCAAATCACCCTCAACAGCCTGCCTTTTGTTCTCTGGGGTCAGCTCTTGGCCAGAGCAAACACACACACTGCCTGGGAGAAGGTGGGTGCTCCAGGGTCATGTTGGATAAGCTGGGGGAGAGCAGATTGATACTAAACTACACGATCTCATCGTAATTCCCTCCACCCTGCTTCCTATTTCTGCCAGGGATTGCAATCTGGCAACTCATCTGACCACAGATTCCCATCAGGTGCAAGATGATTTCGAGATAATTTGATATCTGTCACCGACAGGCCAGGAAGACAAAAGCCTTCTTTTCCCTTTGAGCACACACGGATTCGTCGTGGAAAGAGACAACCCTATTTCAAACAGAAAATAGAAGTGTGAGAGAGGAAGGATTACTTCGTTTAGGGATTTTCCTTCAGGCTGACACCTCATCTTCCCCGTCAGGGTGATCACGTTCTTAATTTCAGCCTCAGCAGATCAGATCAGCTAAAGAAAACCAAGCACCAAGCTGCAGTCAATTGTCTGCACATCAGTGCTGGGAGCACGGGACAATGATCACTGCCTGATCAGAACTGGCTTTGCCATTATCTGCCTGGTGTTGGTCCATGATATATGAAGCAATTTTGGCTGCGACAGTTCTGTTCTGTGTGCAAGCAGCTCCTGACTGGTAAAAACTACGCACGAATTGTTGTTGAGTTTCTTTTTTTTTTTTCCCTTTGTGCTTTCTTTTTTTCCTTATGGAAGAGCAATATTTTAAACTAAAAAGAGTTTTCAAACTGTAGTCACCATCATTCATCTTTACAGTCCCGGGGTATGAACAATCTCTTCATTAGACACTGAATTTTTCTCCATTACAGCACTATCTGAATGCATTTATTCGGTCATTTATTAGAAGTCACTTGATGGGGAGCAGGGAAGGAGAGAACTAAATTAAAGCAAAAGGGTTGTGTGTGTAAACACGCTGGTGTATTGTAAGTGGAGAAGTCTATAAAAATACTCCAACTTCATAACAACCATAACTCTGTAACCCAGAAAATACAGAGTGAAAACCCCTCATTGCTGCAATGACGGGGAAGGGGTGAAGGGAAAAAGGGACCTGTCCTTGAACCCCCTCTGCCAGTGGACTCTTTCCCCAGCTAAGGCTGAGGAAAAGTGATTTCTCTTTAAATGTTGCATCAGCACCCAGTTCTTTGTTCAGTGACAGCCCTGCCTCATCTGTCTCAGGACATGACTGTCTTGTTGGCTGCACTTTGTTTTGAAAGAGCTGCAGGAAGGCAGGATTGAAGCGTAACAGGGACAGACGGGTTTGATCACGCCAGAGCCTTTGCTTTCAGGATTTCCCCAGGCCTGTCCTGTGCTTTGTGCTTCAGTAGTGCCTCAGGGCCAGCTGATCAGAGGCTCCTCTGATGAATTCAAGGCACACACCAGGACCATATGCATAAAAATGGGCAGCCCTGGCACCTCAGCTGGCCTTTCACCACCTCATCAGCACGTGCAGGTTGAATCCCCTCCTCAATCCAGGCAGAGCAGAAGTGGCTCCCTTAAAGCAAGAAAATAAACCACGGGAGGTCCTGCATGGAAACGTGAGGCACTGTGCTAATGCCAGGAATTTCAGACTGGTCCTTCATGGACAGGTCTTCTTTATTCAGAAGCTGGGTGAGCTCACTTTACGAATCAGAGCGTGGTAGAGCTGGAAAACCTTGCTCTCCCACGGCACAGGCACAAGCAAAATGCCAAACACATCCTCCCTTCTGCACCGTGCTCCTCTCCTCCAAGCCTGGTTTTCACCCACACTTCCCTCCCACCCCTTTTGCTCCTTATATTCCCTGTCTCAGATGAAGCCTGGCACCAGGGATGCCCCATGGCATGAGCTCAGAGCTTCACCCCAGTGTTGACAGGGCTGTGCCCCAAACAAGAGATCACACCAGGGCTGTGCTTGACTCGAGTCAGACCATCTCCTTTCCACCCAGCATCGTCCTTGGAGAAGGGCTGAGGAGATAAAAAGCCTCTCCCCCATTTCTCTGCATGTCACACCATCATTCCCAAGTTAGTTCTACTAGGATGCCTGTGATGCTGCTAATTTTAGAGGATATATCACTGTTTCTGGGTTTATTTTGTTTCCCCTTCTCGCTTTTATTAAAACAGACAAGTCTTCCCTGCATATTCCAGAAGGATGCTATGGTTTCTCAGAAGGGATTTGTGAAAACTGAACCAAAAAAGGGACCATTTCCATCCAAATACTCTTAAAAATTTAACAAAACAACACAACAGCTCATAGCTCAACAGGAGCATTTAGTCTTTTATGCTTAATTTCCACTGTGAATCTCTCCCTCAGAAGTGTGCTCATGTAGCAATTGCACAGTGAAAATGCCAGACTGAAAAACAAATGCATGCAGGCATTTGGCCTCTCCAAAAGATACCAGGACATAAAGCAGGATTATGATCCCAGAACGCAATAAAGAGAGATAAAAAATTCAGAAGAGATCAAAGTAATTTCGGAAGCAAATGAAACATTTACATGGGAATCAGACCTTATAAATGGAAACAGAGCAAATGGTCTCAGCCTGTACTAGGGACGAGGGGTCTAAGGGCAGATATTAGATGTTATTTAGGTGATGGGTGCATCCTCAGACCTAAAGCAGGGCCAGGAGGAATGGGAAAACGGAGCTGTGCAGGTCACCCGAGGGCCCCAGTGAACTGGGAATGTGCTGTTGGTGAATGAATAGCTGGGAACCTGCAGGTATATGTGGCTACTCTTCAGGTGAACAGTCATGAAAAGGGTCTTTGTAGCCTAGATCTTGACAGGCACTCAGGTCAAGGAGGTTCAGAGCTTTTCCTGGCTTGAAATCCCTTGTGCAAAACCACCCCAGCTGGGGGATCACCCAAGAGGAAAAGAAACACTTCCCTGCTACAGCTCAGGGGTGCCACTCTGGGAAGGGGACCCACAGCCTGAACTGGGAGGAAACAACACGATTTCCTGGTGCAAATTCGGGAAACAGCTGCTCAAATGACACGGGCGAGCAAAGCCAAGCAGCTGCAGATGAAAATATTGTTATAACCATCCTTCCCCTCTTCCTTCAGGATCTCCAGGCAAATGGAAGGGTCAGCACTCTCCATTTTAGAGGTGATAAACTGATGCACAGAGGGAAGGAAAGACAACTTGATACCGAATCAACACCCAACAGAAAGGAGGAGGTTTGAGGCGGAAAGAGGAGAGGAAAGCAAAGCGAACACAAGGAAACCAAAGTGCTTGGAGAAAGAGCAGCTCTGGCTGATGTCTTTGCTGGTCTCAGAGAGCAGAAGGGCTGAGGGCCAGTGCTGGGGGTTTAACAGCTCCTCAGCTCCCTCCGAGCTCAATAGCCGTGCATAGATAGGGCTGCTTAAAATTGATGGATGGGGTGTGTTGGCAGCGGGAGCCGAGCCTCTGAAACAAAGCCCTTTGACAAAGTTGCTAATTAGATCCAGCTCCTTATCACCAGAGTGGACTCTCCATCTATCTCCCCACAGGAGTTGGGATCAGTCCCAGAAGAGGCACAAAGGGAAAAAGAGAATCTCAGCCCCAGCCCGCACCGAGATCAATTCCAATTTGCCTGGGACGTGATGCATTTTTTTGTCTCACCTGACACGGGCTCAGAGTGGCGATTTTTAAATGTCACAGCTCATGACCTCCTCCTCTCCTGCCTGCTTTCAGGATTTTTCCCTGCCCAGGCTGCTTCCAGATGAGGAAGGTGCAACAGCCCTTGGGAGACGGTCTCAGTTTAATGCCCAGCATGTTCAGCTTTGGATCTTCTATTGAAACCGAGGGAATTTGTTAAGCTGATGAGGGAAGGCTGCAGTAGAGAAACACAATAGCAGAGTGGGATTAGGCCTGGAGTAAGTGTCTGTACTTTGGAGGATTAATGAGAAAACTGCAATGGATTTTACATGGTGAGAAGGATTCGCTGAATGCTTTAGGTGAAATGAAATTAGTCCCACTCACGCTCCCTGAGCCTTCAAGCAGGAGAAGAGACTGGCACCCTCCCATCACGTGTAACAACCAGATCCCCTCCAGCTGCTCTTCTCGGTGGAAAATTCTAGCACAACACTGCTGGCCATTTATTTCCACTTAACAAGGCAAGCCAGACTCTGTCTCTGGGCAAGCCTAAGGAAGCCAGCTCTGTGTCCCCAGAGGAGGCCAAGGACTCAGGGCTTCCCTGAGGCTCAGAGGTTGAGGAGAAATACTTGGCTCAGAAATTTCAGGCGCTCCAAAGCCTTGCAGGACGAAGGGCTCGGAAGGAGAGGCACTGAAAAGGAGAAGGAAGAAGGAACAAGAGTTCTTTAACGCGTGGATTTTTCAGGGGAAAGGTGGATGGAGTAAATAAGCATGTGGATGGAGGAAACCTTCCCAGGGAGAGGAACTAGAGAAGGGTTTCCTACATCCCAGATTGAGGGGACAGAGTGGAAAAAGGGGACTTAGTGATGCAGGAGCATTTAAGGTGCCCGTAGCTGATGCTCCTGGGTACAGAAGAGGCCACTGAGAGCAGCATGGGCTGGCTCGTGCCTCCTGTGTGTTGCCTTCCAGTCCATCATTCTTTCTAATTAGGCACCTCTGACACACAATTAATCCTATTTGCCTTCAGGCTTTTTTATCTTTCCTTCTGCTTTTCTCAGACAGGGAATTGGGCTCTGTTAGTATGTGAAGTGCGTTGCATGGACCTGGCTTTTCGTGGGGATTTGGAGACTTTTAAGAAGGCGCTGCCTAACCCGTGATCTTAGAAGTTTGTTATGAGTAATTAATTTCTTTCTCTTCTTCTTCTAATCACGGTGCTGATTACACCAAGAAAAAGGCAAGAAAAAGGCAAAGACGTGAGAGTGGCACAGAACTAAATTCATCCAGTTAATCCCAGTTTATTGCCAGCTCTCCTCAGCCCCAGCAAACAGCTGTTCCAGTCCCACTGTCCCCATCCTGAGCCTGTTCTCCATCCCTTCACTTGCAAATTCCATAGACCTGCAGAGCTGCACCGAAAGGCCACAAGTTCTCCAGCAGGAAAGGAGGTGGGGATGAGACCTTGGATTGCCTGAGGCTTTTCTGCCCTTTTTCACCCCCTGAAAGGATGAGTCTCACCAACCTGCAAGGCAGAGAAGGAAAAAAGGAAAAAGCAGTGCACAGCATGAGCATTTTGGTAAAGAGACAGGTTAAATCTCTCTCCTTCCTGGGATTTCCCCATGAAGTGTCTTCCCTATAACTGAGAAAGAAGGAAAGTCTTTCTGTACTAAAACAAGGTGAAGATGGACTACAGATAAGGTCCAGTGACTCAACACTTCTTCCCAGACACAGGTCAGAGGCAGAATAAAGCCTCCACAGAGCCCAGTTTCTTTACTTTGGGAATAGGGAATGGGGATACATTCCCTTTTCATGGATATTAGGTTTTCCTTCCAAGCAAACCCATCCTTCCTGGCCCCTTTCTCCACCAGCTAAATACATCTTCAAACACGTTTGCAGCTTCACCTTCAGCCATGTTTTTGTTCTTGTTGGGAAGAGGATGAGAAGATTGCAATGATAAGTGTTTTACACTTATTTAGGAAATGAAGAGGCAGGAAAAGGTCACGCTGCTCCCCCTCCCTGTTGCCTGTTCAGCAAGAGCTGTCTTCCCCAATCAACCCCATCCCCAGCCCTCCTCACAGCCACCCTGGAGATCAGCCCCGTTAGTCCCTCTTTGTTCCAGCGTTATTTTGACGCCTGTAAAACAACGATTAACAAGACACTTCTGACTTAGCAGGTACTGCAGAGAGCTGCACCTTCCTCGCCAGCTTCTGAGGCTGCCTTTTATACATCAGGCTGAAATGTAATTATCTCCACGGTGCAGGGTGTAAATCAGGGTGTGTGTCAGGACGATTCCCCTCGGGGTTTTGTTTTATTGCGTAATAATATTTGACACGGGGCTTAGAGGTGCTGTTACCTGCCTAATCGCGTGAAACAATTCCCTGTGCAAACAGCTGCTGAGGCTGAGAACCACCATAAAGCAGCTCCAGGGAACTGCTCTGCTTCCCTCCTCTGTTCTTGGAAAACACCCCCTGGCACTGATGTTTTCCTGGCAGGATGGAGGAGCTGCTCTGCCATCCCGGTGCTGTGCTCGCACAGGGGGGAATCCAGCCTGGCTTCCCACAGAGGGGACCTGTTGTGCTCCATCCTCCCCTCCCAGCTCCCTGATCCCTGGGGGAAGCAGGAGATCAGGGTCTCCATCTGTGTTAAACCCCCCCCCACCCACCAGGCAGGAAGGGATGAAGTTAATTTGGAAGGGGTGGGTGTATTGGCTGAGAGGGGAAACCATCTGTAATGCCTAATCCAGCCTAATCTCTCAGATCAAATAATCTGGGATGAGGCAGGGGGGATTTCCTGTCACCCTGCTCAGGTACAGAGTTTTACATTCAGCTTCTC
>JAYRBT010000067.1:4754478-4769420 GCA_036023395.1 Myiotriccus ornatus
GATCAAATAATCTGGGATGAGGCAGGGGGGATTTCCTGTCACCCTGCTCAGGTACAGAGTTTTACATTCAGCTTCTCTCAACATCCAGCCTCTGGATTTGGGGTTTCACTCCTCACACACAGGTACCTTTGTCCCAGCAAGTGGACAGGAATCTCAGGGACACCTCAGGCAGTCCATGGGAGCACAGGAAAAACCTCTGGGGTGCTGAGTGTCTGTATTCACAAACCCAGCTCAGGCACCTGCCTCCCCAAATGGTAAAATCCTCCTTCACTTCGGGATGTTCAAGAGGTAAATCCGATCCAGACGTGAAACCAATATAAATAAACCCAACAGGGTGACTTCTGCAGGAGGGAGGTGGGGGGAGATGCCCAAAGCTGAGCCCCCTCCTCGCCTTTCAGGAGCAGGAGGGGGCACAGTTTTGTGTCTCTGCTGCAGCAAAGCCACGTGCACAGGGAGAAAAGCTCGCGGAGAGCAGAGCAGAGCAGGGAGGGGAGATGTGAGCAGCCCTCCTCTGCCTCTCCTCAGCACAAATGGAAGCCTCTGAACCTGCCTCGGGGAGAGGGCAACAAAAAAGAGGCAGAGATGGCAATCTTGGAACGATGGTGGTTATTTATAAGGCTTTTTTTTGGTTTTTTTTTGTGCAGTGTAGATCATAGCCAAGAGGCATCTGCCTGAGGTCTGAATTAGTCAGAATGGGGTTGGGAGGGGAGGTGGGCAGCTGCTTGAAATCACCAGCCTCCAAGTCACTATTTTTTTCTCCTCAGGATAGCTGGCATTGTCAATGGTGGTTTAACCTACTTATGACAATAATCCCTGTAATAAAGGCATTTTTTAAAATCTCATCGCCTGAATGGCTGCGTGGAGGGGTGTTGGAGCTGCTGGGCAGGAAGGCTCTCTGTGTGGCTTGCCAGTGAAGAGGGGTGAGCCAGATACATGCTGTCATTTCTTTAATACACTCCCAGACCACCACCCCCCTGCCAGGCAGGAGAATTCCTTTCCAGGAAGGCAGTTGGCAGGGACCGTCCCTTCCCCCGGCAAAAAGAAAGATCTCCTCCCTGTGGATTAAGGAATTTCACATCTGGAGCAATATTAGATCATCGAGGTTTCTGATGCATTCTGAAAAATCAGATGCCTCTAATCCCTGCCCACCATCTGGCCCAGGCCCCTCTCCAGCTGGAGGGTTCCCACCCAGCAGTGCCGGTGCCAGGATGTGTGACCTGGTGCCACACAGGGGCTGTGGCTTTCTGGTACAGGGTGTCCCTCTGGGACAGCTACACAGCTTTGGGACCAAGCTGGAGGAACACACAGGTCTCCCAGCTGTCTGAATTTCACAGAGATCTTCAGAGGCCCTCCATGGATAGGGCTGTCCTTGCTGTTTATCTGTGTTTTGTTGCTACTCCTCAATATAAAGCCTTTCTCTCCCCTGCTCCCTCTGCTTTCCAAGGCTGTTCCAGGACTTTTCCCCGGCCAGCAGCCTGTAGCTCACCGTCACACTTCCTAACTCCACTTAATGAGGTGCAGACCTCTCTGCTCACCTGGGTCCAGCTTTGATAAGGTCTTGGCTAAGCCCTTCCCTGCTCACCCACTTGGGAATCCGTGGCTGCTGGAGTCAGCTCGGTGGGATGGCAGCACGCTGGAAGCCACGAGAGGACGGGCTGGAAGGAGCGGGATGGAATCTGCTCTTCCCAGAGCTTTTCCCCATGCTCTGGGAAACGTGGGGAGAAAAGAGGGGGTTTTTTTTTGTGTATTTACCAGATATCTTCCCACTGAATCACTGAGAACAGCATGACACCAGTTGTACTGGATGTGTAGGGAACAGCGGGAGGGAAAGGCAGGGGATGGCAGAGAAATGCAGCAGGGCTGTGCATGGCTGTGGGTGGGAGGTGAAGGTGAGGGCTGTGCTCTGAGGTTATTTCCTCCCTCTGCACACTGACATGTGTTCACAAGGGCCTGGACACTCGTCAGAGACACTGCCCTTCATCCCTGTGAAGCTTTTCCATACAAACCCATGGTGAGGGTGACAGGGCCACCAGCCAGATGAGGTGCCCCCAGCCCAGAGACAACAATGGCAGCCCCGGGGGCTCTGCCTGCTCTCCTCCCCAGACAGATCATTTCCATACTGAGTGGTGTTATTCATGAGGGTGCCTGGGGCACCCCGCTGGTGCTCACAGACTTTTATGGAGCTGCAAATCCCAGCTGCTCCAACCAGGGAACAAACAGCTGTGAGCCAGGGAGAGATTTACCCTGCTGGGGCTGTGGAGCAGCAGTTTGCAGAGCTGCCATGGGATTGATGGAGGGGAGGTGACAGCATCTGCATGGACGAGTCCTGGGAGGGAAGGAGAGCCTTTCTTTAACATCCTGGGGCGTGGGGTGGTTGTTTATTCCTCAGCCATGAGGAGAGGCAGGAAGGAAGGCAGAGGTGCAGGCTGGGAAAATCCTTGGAGCTAGAAATGATGGTTTAGAGCTCATGGCCTCGGCTGGAGGGGCTCCACACTCCAGGTAGCACCTGGCACACAGGATTTGGGTGTGAGGGTGACTGGTGATCCAGGTGACTGGATGGTTTGGACAGGAGAGGAGAAGCCTCCATCTCCATGGCTGGTGAGGGATGCTGAAGTACAAAGCAGTTTCCTTACCCTGGAGGGCACTGAGGAAGACCACAAGAGTGGGAAACAGCAGCCCTGGGCCGGTGCAGCTGATGGTGTGAGTCCTGTGAGCAGTGTCTGTGTGTGATAAGCAGTGGCTTCGTGGATATGGTGGAACCTGCCCAGGCTAATGCAGGGTTTTATTCTATACCGTCCATGAAACATTGCTTGAAAATTGCACTTGCTATTGCTGCCTCAGCCACTGCAATCAAAACTGAAGAAATGTGCAGCTCAGAGAGCTCTGAGGAGCAGCTAAAAATAAGGCAGGTCAAAAGGGAACCGGAGGGAGAGCAGAGCTCAGCAGCACAGCGACTGCTTTGGCTGCTAGGAGGGGTACAGGGGGTCCCCAGGTCTGGGGCTAATCCCCTCCCTGTTGCATCACCTCAGCATCAAAGGGAAGGAGAGGTATAATCAAGTCCAAAATAAGAGACAAGAGAAAATATGCCTTTACTTGCATGGTGAAAAAACAATTTTGGGGGATCCTGTGCAGATCATATTAACACTGATAAAATGCTTAGACAGCCCTCTCTGTAAAAGTGTCAGCATTTATTAAGTGTTGTAGTACCAGCAGCTGGATCTCATCATTATCCCCTTGCCTGGGATTTTGGAGGGGAGAGGAGCAGGGTTTGCTTTGAACTTTATTTCTCAGGGACACAATTGTGCCAAAAAAGGGGTGAGATATGGTGACCCCAGAAACGTCTAGACCAGTATTGGCATCTTCCACATGCTGTTGTCATCTGAATTCCTTGCAGCCAGGAGGTTTTACATCCAGGCTGTGCTCTCAGCTTTGCCTTGTGTCTCTCCTCACTCCTCTCCTTTCCATCCCAGTCTGTCTGCTGGTGAGATAATGGGAGCAGCAGCTGCCCTCCATGGAGCCCCTGTGCAGGGTCTGCCCCCTCTCCTGGCCTGTCCAGGGACCAAAGAGCTCACACTTTTGCCTCCCAAATGCAAAACCCAGTGTCTGTGGGCAGGGCCAAGGAAAAGGAACAGCCTGGGAGACAAACTCCATGGCCCTGCCTGTGCAGGGAGAGCTGTCAGGTTCAGATCCGGAGTCAGCTGCTGGAGACAGTTGCAGGATGAATTACTTCCAGCTCTTCCCTCAGCCTGGAGAGAGAGATAACAGACTGGTTTTGTGTCACAGACCACATGCCCTGCCTTTCCATCCTTTGCATCCCCACATTCCTTCGATTTATACAACCCCATGGGCTGCCAGGCAGATCTGAGGTATTAAAAAGAGTATCCTAAGGAAATCTGGCGAGGACTTCGCTATCTCAGACTCACAGCAGAGCAAGATAGGAAGCTGGAGGAGCATCTATCAGTGCACACAGGACCCAAAGCATCCTCAAAAAGAGCATCTGACGAGCAGCAGCCGTGGCCAAAGCCACTCTCTCCCAAGATTTATCTACGGGGAGGGAAAACATCCGTGGCAAAGCGAGAACGTTGCGTGCCTTTCACTCACTTTCCACGTGCTGGGCTGCAGCTTCCTCCTCATGGGATGGCCCAACTAACAGCATAGAGCCACAGGGCCTTCTGAAAAATCCAGCTGAGTGGCTGTGGTGGTCACACAGCCCAGCACCTCTGGGGTCTGGGCATGATGGATGCTGTTGATCATCCTCTGTAACACTGAATTGCCTTTTTAGATGGGAGTTATCAATTTTGCTGCCATAGCAACCCCAAAAGTCACCTAGAGGACAGCCTGCCTGGGAGAGCAGGGATGGTTTATGTGTGAGATGTGGGGGAGTCGGGATTGCTGGGACTCTGAGCCCAGGCTGGAGGGTGTGAGACCCCAGGGACCAGGGCAGAGCAGGCTGGGTGTCCCTAGGCTGACCTGTCCCACTCATCCCAAGGCTTTTCCCTCATCAGAACAGAGGAACCAGCCCTGAAAATGGTGCTGGTTTCATGTCACAAGCCATCTCCTTTCCCAACATCTTTCCTACACGGGTCCCTCTTGCCAAAACCCATGTAGTTTAATGAGACTCAGTTTAATGACACTGAACCCCACTGTCCCTTTGTCAAGTTTGAACAAAGCCTGTCAAAGGGTTCAGGAGTTGGAGGAGGAGACAGAAAAGCCTTTTCACATGTATGTCACATGTGGTGTGATCCCATAACTCCGTTTCCTTGGAAAACCAGGCTAGAACTGGCACACTTCAACCATTTCAATGCCCTTCTGCAAATGCTTTTGAACCCAGAAGTTTAGCAAAGCTGCCCTTTCCAATGCAAAGAGCTCCAATTTAGCTAAATAGTGATTTTCCAACCAAAGATTTTCACTGAAAAACTGCCAGACATCTTTATAGAGCAGCTCAGAGAAACCAGGGCTTCCTTCCTTCTTCCTGACATTCATCTATTGCACATTTTAAGCAGGTTCCTGTCTGTCTCTGAGATGATGTTTGGCTTCTCGTTTCAACCAAGTGTTTGAAGTGTATTAATTTCATTGAAAGACCTTGTCAGACCTGCCTCTGTGTTCTCATCTAAGATGCTGGCTCTGGAAAGCACATTTTATTTTCAGTCTGACCCGCTGCACACTGATTGCAAGCAACGATTTCTTCTGCTTTCCCATCATCTCCACCCCGCCCTCCTTTCTGTTTGGAGTTTATGGTCACTGCCTCTGGATTGTGTCATTATTTGTCTTTGTTCCATGTTTTAACCTTTGTTAGAGACTCATCCATTGTGCAATTCCTGTTCACTGACCTATAATACTCTAATTTAGTTGGCATTTTGATCTCGGTGAACAATCCCTTGTATGCAAGGCTCCTTTCCTTTTCTGTTTTCATCACTTCCCGCTCTTTCATTGCTTCCCACCTTTAGAAAAGGTCTCCTGTGTGTTTCCTTACCCTGTTCAGACTCTGCCCAGCGTTTCCTTAGGTTCTTTCACCCAATCTCTCTTCCTTTCTTCCAAATCAGCCTCAGCTCCCACCCCTGCTCTGTGCCATGTCACCAGGAGCTACTGCTGTTCATCCTCTCAGGGTGAGCCTGGTAAGGAAACTGCTCTTCTGCTGAGGCTCAAAATTTTGCCCCAGGAAGAGGCCTTGGTAGATGAAATAATGACCCTAAAAAACAAGCCCTGGAGGCTAAAGCCCCTCCGTCTCCGAGGAGCAGCAGTGAGTGTTTGTGGTGTTCACCATCACAAGAGGGAGTTGTGACTGCTCCTTTGGTTGTGTTACAGGAGACTGGGACAAAGGAGAGGGACTAACAGCATTCTGGCCAGCTCCCGGCACTGGGGCCCTTCCCCGGATTGCCACTGGATAGCAGCAAAGGGAGGAACGTGTGCAGTGAGTGCAGCGCATCCTCGCAGCCACATTCCAGGATGCTCTCCCCGCAGTGGGGAGGGAGCAGGCTCAGCCCCGCCGTGCTCAGCCGGTGCTCTGCCACAGAGGGCCCCAAAGGACGAGGAGCTGGAGCTCTTCATTCCTCGCCTGCCTTTCCCGGGATCCCCAGTGGCTGAGATCAGCTGCGATGCTCGGCAGCCACGACAACCTGGGGGCAGCTTTGGAGCCTGAGAGCTCCGAGCACAATTTCTCCCAGCTCACCTCCCTCTGTCCCCACCGGCTTTGACTCTCTCTGATGAACTCCTGTGTCAGGAGACCTCAGCTGGGAGCTGCTCACAGGGGAACATGCTCACATTTCCTCTGGCCGTGGGGACGTGAATATTGCAGGGCCTGGGATCAGCGGAGAACCAGGAGGGCTGTCGGTGCTAATTCCCCTCTCTATCACAACCTCTAACAACTTGTCACGGGTGCAGACAAGGCACGAGGTGCTGGTCTTGCTCAGGGAGCATGGAAAACACCTCAACCACAGGGCAGCAACAGGGCAAGGTGGGGAGATGGGTGGAAACTCAGTGCCTGGCTCTTCCAGTCTTGCAAAAGCAAGAGGAGCCAGAGTTGCTCACCTTCTGGAACGTGGCTGAGATCTGCAGTGCAATTAGTTTAAGGAGGAGGTAAAATGGGTAAATAATTCAGAAATGGGTGGAGTCCTCTAATTATGAGAGTGGTCTGCTTGTCTTTTCTAGGGCCACATTCACAGATTCTAATGGAACAGCATCCCTGTACCTGCCCGTGGAATTTGCCGGGTGCCAGTTGGTTGGGAGCCACTTGTCAGTGCAGCCCCCTCGTTGCATCCAGGCAGTCAGCTAAAATAACAACCCTGGGGAGTCACACTGAGCCCTGGTGCCAGTCTGGGAATGCTCCAGTGCCGTGGGAGCCACGTCCTGCCCGGTGTACACCCACCTGGGGAGAAGGGCACAGGCAGACAAACACCCCGCGGCTCCTCTGGCAGCTCTGCTGCTCTGTCACCGTGGTGGCTCTGTAATGAGAGCATGAAGGAGAAAGATAACACTGAAGGGAGGAAAACAAGGCCTGCTTTTCTCTCTCTGCTGTTCAGAAGGAAAAGGCCTATCAGATGTGTCAGCATGGCAGGGAAGGGAAATGCTATTGTACACAACACTCTGCCTGGCAGATCCTCAGCGCTGGCTCGGGCAAGGAGAGGGAAAACAGAAGGAAAACAAGATGCAGGACGTTCAACGTTCACGGGAGCCAGCGGCGTTTGTTATCAAAATGGAAATGCAGCTCTTTGTTGATGGAGGTGTATCTGCTTCCCATTGTCCCCGCTGCCAGCCCACTGAAAGGCCCCTTTGATGGCTGGGTGTTTGTGCACCGGCTATGAAATTGCTTCGGAAGACAAAGGGAGTGTGTGCTCGCTGGTAATGAAAAGAGGAGGTGAGGGCTCCCTGCCTCTCACCCCGGCTCTCCACGCCAGGAGCAGCTGTCAGAGTCTCACAGAGAAAATTGGAAGGCTGAGACTGGATGGGGAACCAGTGGTGAACAGGGAGAGTTTGCTGCTCTTTTGCAGGGCTAATGTGACCATCTGCTCTGATTTAACTGGCCTGCTCCTGTCCAAGTGTTCCGAAGCCCTCTGGCCACTCATTCCCTCCTCCCCAGTGCTCTGCTTCCATTAGCAGTGGAATGCTTCCATTAGCCAGGGCATGTCCTGCTGCCTGCCACGTTAGGCCACTGCCAGGCACCTTCCCTGGCTGGGGAAAGAGGAGGAATCCATAGCTGGAAGAGCCCGAGGGCTGTACATGTCTACGCTTTCTACTCACCCCACTGATCACCAGTGATTTAGCTGGGGACTGCACCAGGGATAGACATGCATGGAAAGCAGCATCAAACTGACAGAGATCAGGTTTGGATCAGATATTGGGAAGAAATTCTTCGCTGTGAGGCCCTGTGAGGAGATGGAACAGGTTGCCCAGAGAAAAGTAGTGGCTGCCCCATCCCTGGAAGTGTCCAAGGCCAGGCGGGACAGGGCTCGGAGCAACCTGGGCTAGTGGACGGTGTCCCTGCCCATGGGTCTCGTCCAACCCAGCCTATTCTGTGGTTCTGTGACCAGAAGTGCAGGGATAACAGCCTCAGGGAACATGCCAGGCAGTGGGACACCACCCAGCAAAGCTGCCAAGGTGTCATCACCCAAAGCCCAGAGCCCTCTCGGCCCCGCTCAGCTGGACACTCCACCAGGCAGCAGCACTGCATGGCCCTCTCCTCCAGCTCTGCTGCACCCTTGTCCTCACAAGCTCACCTGAAAAGTGTTTTTTTTTTACCTGGACTGCTCCCTGTTCTACCTGCTTCTCGCACACCCCTCCCTCGCTCTCCCCCACCTCCCATCCCACCTTCCTTCTCCACTCACACGGGACCCAGGGCTGGGTGTGGCTGTGCGTGTGAAAAATCCGTGTGATCACACGCCCTTGCTCATCAACTAATAGTGCTCCTAATAGGAAATGTGTGCCTTTCTTCCCCTCTCCCGCCCGGCCCGCCGAGTTTAATCTCCCAGTCATGCTCAGCCGGCCCCGCTCCTTTATCTGCGCAATAAAGAGATGGTTTGTGGCAGATCGACGCCTCGTCCTGAGCTGGCAATTTCACACAAGGCCTTATCAGCTCTCACACACGCTGTAAGGCCGCTGGAAATTAGACTCGGGATTCGCATGTCTAACAACCGGGGTTAAACGCCTTTTTTTTCCCCCCTTTTTTTCCCCTCCCCTGCTTTTCCCCTCCGCTGCTCCTTCTTCGCCCCTCCCTCTCTCCCTCTCTCTTCTCACTGGGTTACAACGGCTACAAAAGGATAGTCTTGCCTGGCTCCTGGTGAAAGATGTTAATTTATTGTAGTCGGTTCTTTATTTGATTATTGGTTTATTAAAACTGCTCGAGGTGAGAGCGTTTCTCCTAGAACAAATCCTCGCCTTTGATCAGTTACCAGCTCTGTTGGCAAGACAAACACAAATGGATGTGGCTTATTTTTTGGTGGGATCATGCCCCCTTTCAGCAGGAGGAGGTGGAAGCCAAGCCACTGTCCCATGCCGTCCAACTCCAAGGGGTTTCCTGCCAGGAAGGGCTGTCTCTGGAAGCAGCTGTAGCTGTCAGGCTCTCTCGTGCCTTGGACACACTTGATTTCCATTCACTGAGCTCACATGCATCCTGAAGAGCTCTTGTGTACTGGCTCCCTAAGGATGCAATCCATTGTATCCCAGATTCTCAGAGGGAATCTCTGCCTGTCGCACCCCGAAGGGCCACTGCACCCTCAGCACCACCTCCCTGCTTCAACAGCCCCCTCCTGTCCCATGAGACCGCTGGAATGGGAGTCCTCCTTCACCCTGCCCCGTGGCAGCATTCCTTCAGTCCTCAAAACCAACTCCCCAACACCTGCTTACACCCCCTGAGCCAGAACTTGGCTGGAAGTCACGGCGAGCGACCCTGGTGTCCCTTGGGCACTGGGGTGGCTGTGCTGTCCAGCTGCAGGAGAAGGTGGGACCGGAGCCCATCGGTATTCAGAGCCCACCCTCCTGTGTTTGCACTCAGGGATGGAGTTACTGCAGCAAAATCCAGCTCCTTCCCACTGGAAGCGCCGCCTGGTGCAGTCCTGTGGAAGCTTATCCAGCCTTGCCTCTGCCAAGACACCCCCCCTTCATCCCTCCCAGCTGCAGATGCCGATTCCCCCATCCTGATCTGCCCTCCAGCTCAGCCACAAACACACGGGGATATTTTCCCTGTGCTGCAGTGCCTGCCACGTCCAGGTCAGCAGCAGCACAGTGATGCCACTGATGACAGTGGTGACCACTTTGTACAGCCCCTTGTTCCCTCCAGAGGCAGAAAAAGAGTCCCCTGGGCAATGCAACGTGAGAGCTGGATTAGGAATCGCATCAGGAATTAGCTGGGGTGTGGGAAGCAGAGGGGAAGGTGGAGTCCCCGCCTTCTGAACTGGAACAGGGCACCCACGGTCTTTCAAACAGCTTTAAAAATCTCCATTTGCATGTCTAAAAATGGCCCATATTCAGAGGGTTTTTTTAAAAGGCATTGCTGTTGTAACTCCTGGAGGTTTTGGGGAAGGTTTAGGGGCAGATTTACATTCGGCTGAGGGGAGAAGTAGCCCCTTAAGCTGTTGCTGGACCTGCAACTTGGACTCCAAGGACAGAAGAGAGGGGGAGGCCTTCCAAGATCTGCTGACCTCCCTCTTTTTCTTCTCTTGCTGCTTACAGACCTCTTCAAAAGAAAGTCACCTTGGTTGTGGCAGGACAAGCTGTCTGTGGCCTGAATTAAAGCAGCTTTCATCCATCCTGGGAAATCTGCATATTGCCAAGGATAATGTCTCCCACACTCAGGGATGTTGCTGAAACATCTTCATCACAGCTGGGCCTTGTCTCAGCTCACCTGTAATTTAATTTTCTTCCTTTCTGTCTTGGCCACGCACAGCTGGGAGGGGCCTCAGGGGAACATTGCACTCCTCTGTCTTTCACAGATCCACAGGTCCTGGCAAACCCACCTCTCTGAGCCTCTGAGGGAGGAGATTCCATGGATAACTTGTTCCTCACTCCCCTCCTTGGAAAGCTTTCCCTTATACTTCAACTGACTTGTCCTGTTGCATTTTTCCTCTCCCATTCCTGGCAAATAAATAAGTGATGAACCAAGCAGCTTTCCTGCCTCCCTTGCTCCATAAGAGCTTTTGATAGAGAGTGACCCCCACCCAGAATTTAATTTTCTGTTCCCAAACAGCAGAACACTCAGGATTAAGGCCTGAAACCTCCAGGAAATTGATTTGCAGTAGAGGCTTTTACACAATACGTTGATTATAAACCAGCACTCCAGGATCTGTCCTCCCACAATGAATGTGGTGCCTCAGGGCATTAAGCTCCTGCTCACATGTCAGCCTTACGGGCAGAGATGGCTGAATAATTCATCAATAACCCTCCAAATTCGGCTTCCAGTCCTGCCTGGGAGCTCTCTCTGCATGGAGATGTCTCTCCCAGAGTCAATTCATTAGGTGAGGTTACTCACAGAAGTGGCAGAGGGACCCTGGGTGTGAAACCCTGGTCCGAGTGGAAGTTTTGAATTCGCTTTGCTGTGCATCAGGAATTAGCTGGGGAAATTCCAGCCTGGAAATGAGAGCTGGTTTGTGTTGGCTATGCTGCTCACATGGCTCTGGGCTGGCTCCTGAGTAGCTGAACTCAACCCCTGGAATGAGGGTGAATAAGAATATCACGCTGGATTTCCATTAATATGTTATAACATTGCTCAAAATTCACTTCTCCCAGTCAGGCTGATCTATCTATCTGTCTGTCTGCATCGTTTTAGTTCTGGAGCACCCAGCCCTGCACTGTCTAATTATTAATTCCTCCAGTAGAATGCTTGCTGCAAGCTCACATCAAAGCCTTGTAGACACAACCAGAGTAAATCAGTTGAAAAAAGCCAACAGATACTGTCTGAAATCTGCCAGTCAAGACATTTCCCCGTGCATAATCCCAGTTTTTCAAGCCCTTTTAAATGCTGGACAACATTCACAAATCCAGAAAGGGACGAAGGGGGCGGGTGGGAGTGAAAATAAACGAAAGTTTAAATCTGCTCAGGCAAAAAATTCCACTGGGGATGGCAAAATCTGATGGAAAGGAGGAGGGTATGGTTATTATTTTTATTGTAGGAGAGTTTGGGAGCCCTCAGCCAAGTGTCAGGGCTACAAACAGCCAGGGAATAGACTGGAATAGCTCAGCAGCAGGAGAGCAGAGGTGTGATCATACCTGGAGTCGAGGCACAGGGAAAGGGGTGGATCATCTTGAGAAGGACACAGGAAACAAGCACAGAGATTACCGGGATGGTTTAGGGAATGATAAAACTGAAAGACAAGGGACTGGTGTTTTTGTCTAACACAGGTGGGGGGTGAAAAGGCATCTGATGTCTGCGGTGGGAAAGAGCGGAGGAAAAAGGAGGAAGGAACTCCAGTCCTCCACCTAAACAGGGCAGTGACAGCCAGGATCCACCTCCTTTCCCTCACCAGCCAGGACTTTACAGAAGTGGAAGAAGTGCAGATTCCAACACCAGTTTTCCCATGGACCTCAAAGCTTCCCAGCCCAGAGGGAGGGAAAAGCAAAGCCCATCCCTGTTGTGTGAAGGAGTCACCCTCCCCTCACCCAGAGCTCCTCCAGGTGACAGCTCACGTGGGAGGACAAACATAAATAAAGAGAAGGAAGCTGGAGCATTTTGATGACTCATGTAATATTCATTTTGAATTAATCTGTACGTGATTCTATATAAAAAAAAATACATTCCATAGGATTATTTTTTTTTTTTCCATGAGCTCCAATTTGCTGCTGGCAAGGAGCAGCGTTTGGGTCTTTTATGGGTATTAGTTCCATAGTGTATAGCAGGAGGCAGAGGAAGTTTAATTATGATTCACTGAGCCACGTTGTGGGTATGTTTTAAAGCCACTTAATTAGTGTAGAAATATACAGCTGTAATTATCCTGAAATATGGCCTAATTAACCTATCGAAAACCCATACACGTGGCTCAGGGAACTTGGAAGCATTAATAGTCTATTAATACACCAGAGCTGACAGCCCATCATGCTCACATTTGGGAGCAGGAAGGCACTACGTGTGATCTCCCACTGAGGACAGGTAAATCCTGCCCTTTCCCTGTGCTGGGAAGGGCTGGGGGACACCTCGTGCCACAATCTGTGTGTGAGCTGGACTACAGTTGCTGTGGTCCAACACAGCAGCCCAGCCCCTTACCTCTGCTCTGTCCTCTTCTTCCATCCTGAAATTCATCTCCCTGGACCCTCCCCACTCCCTGCAGCCCTCCAGATATTCCTGGAGGCTCAGGGAACCCTCAGCCACTTCAGCCCAGCTCTGTCATTTCCCTCTGCTGGAAGGGATTAAATGGTGCAATGGGCCTTTTCTCATGGATGAATTCCCAGCCCTGGAGCAGAGCAGAGATGATCAGAGAGATAGCTAAAGCATAGCTAAAGCACAAAGGTGACGGCAAAAGGTCTTGTGTTCATTCCTGGGTGTTAAAGCTGATAAAACCAGGGGAAAAAACCAATTATCACTTCAAAGACACCTTGGTATCACAGGTTGCCCAGAGAAGCTGTGGCTGCACCATCCCTGGGAGTGTCCAAGGCCAGATTGGAGCAACTTGGGCTCGTGGAAGGTGTCCCTGCTCATGGCAGGGAGCAGAACAAGATGGGTTTTGAGATCCCTTCCAACCCAAACCATTTTATAACTCTATCATAGAGCTTCCCAAACCGATTTGCAGACTGCAGGAAACACTGTTTCTACGAGCCTTTACAGGGCAGAACAAATTAATGCCCCATCCCTCATCCCACCACTTCAAAGATGAGGAAACCAACCGAGGCACACACCTGGAAACCGAATTCCCTGCCTCTGCTTTCCTGGCAGCCAGGTCATGCTGCCTCTTAGCTGGGAAAACATCCTGATTTTAGCAGAGCTTCATCTTTGGGAAGGGGCATTTGTTTCCACCTGGGCTGAAGGAGCAGCGGAAAGACAAAATCTCTGAGTTGTCAGGGAGGGGTGATGGGGGCTGAGGGGACAGAGGGGAGCCAGGAAGGAAGCAGCTGGCAGGTTCTTCAGGCAGAGCACACAACCCAGACACTCCAACAGCATCTTCGCCCTTCGGTGATCAAAGCAACCCAGATTGAATCCGGCTGTAATCATCCACGGGATAGTTTGCTTAAAATTCCCCTAATTATGGAAGCGAAGAAAATTACTGCTCCGTGATGAACTGAATAGGAAATTGGAGGCTCCCACAACCCAACTGCTGCCACCACAGGTGGCTTAAAGACAAAACACACCAGGAAGGTACAGGGAGAAGGAGAGACAAAGGAATGCAGGTGGAAGTGGAAGGATGTGGGAGCAGGAGCCAGGGAGGGGAGGACCAAGTAAGGGAGGGAACTGACTCTTTTCTGGGAGGCCACTGGTCTGGGAGAGCTGGAGACAGCACTGAGAGAAATACAGCCCTGCTAAGCTGGCCCTGCCACTTTGCCAGCAATTCTGCTGTGACACACTTGACTCTGTACCGCAAACAGTATTTTATCCAGAGCTTCTGCTTGAAAGCCATAGGACTCTTCTGAGTGCTATTCTGCCTGATATGTGAGAGTGGGGGATCTCTCTAGATAAATAATCCAAATTATTGCCTCTCAGAGTGTTCTTCCAGTGGCAATTTCTCCTGGCAGGTGACAGCAGGTACCACAGAGGGCTCAGCTGAGTCACTTAGGGTCAAGGGGCTGGGAGAGGGTATTTTGTGCTAACAAGAGATGTTCTCCTTAAAAATTACCTATATTTTCAGGCAGTTCTTGTGCCTGCTCAGAGAAAGTCCTCCCCTCATCCTCTTCAGGCTGGGTGGATCCCAGCTCAGTTATCCCGCTCCGGATGTTCCATAACGGGTGTGGGGTGGAATCCTGCCGGCTCCCTCCCTCTCAGGAGCACACACAGGCCGTGATTAAGCAGAACACTTCGCTTACTTTACTATCAGTGTCGCTCCCCAAGCCCTGAGCTCTGCTCGGAATGGATGAGCTCAGTGCAGAGCTGGTGCTTCCCGCAATCACAGCTCCCCCACCGTCCCTCCCCCCCAGAACCGTGTGCTACTGTACATCAAAAGCTGCTTACAGGAGTCAGCTAATCCTCCAGGGAATGCCACCCCCGTTAGGAACCGGTGCTGGGGCGGGAAAACACCACAGACAAGTGTAATTCATCCCACCACGGTGTTTGTACTCGAATAAACCCTCCAGTTCTTTCGAGGTAAACAACAACAGAAAATAACCAGTGAGCCAAAAATGTGTGTTTTCTGCAAGTCTTTCCCTGCAGAGGCTTTAGGAACCTTGGTGTGTGAGGATGGCACAGGCTGCCCCGAGAAGCTGTGGCTGCCCCATCCCTGGAAGTGTCTCACTTCATCTCCCCCCTCAGAGTTCACTTGAAAACCCCTTCCTTTCTGTTCCCTGTTCCCTGCACTGTTAGCACTGTCAGCAAT
>JAYRBT010000067.1:4769520-4841477 GCA_036023395.1 Myiotriccus ornatus
TCTCCCCCCTCAGAGTTCACTTGAAAACCCCTTCCTTTCTGTTCCCTGTTCCCTGCACTGTTAGCACTGTCAGCAATCCTGAGCAAGCTTCCCCAAAAATGTGGTTTCGACCTCTGCAGCTTCTTTTGAGGCCCTTAAACGCTTTAAAAAAGTAAAGGACTGACCAAGTGAGAACTGCTCCTCCTCAAGGAGGAGCTGTGGTTGCCAGGATTTAAAGCTCTGCAGTGGAACAGAGCCTGGGTATCCAAATTAACTCCCTTCTTCCACCTCAGGTGTAACATGTCTCTTTTCTCTGGATCTCCTTGTAAAGCCAGATGAATACAGGGGTTTAAAGACTCTTATCACATTCTGTGGCACAGAACTATCCTTCTCTTTCTTTAATCTGGATTTTCCTCCCCCCCAAATTGTTTATTTCATAGTCAACTTCTAATGCAATTTGGACCTTGTTTTGCATCACTCTAAATCATTTCATTAATGAAAAAAAAAACCACCCAAGTCATTATAAAACAAATACACAAAATACAAGCAGCTAATCTTTCCCTTATATTGCAAGGATTAAATAAACAGAAATATCAGCAGAAAGTATTCCAGACACGTTGGGCTGCCACAAAATTTACTAGGTGAACTGTTCATTTCCATATTCCCCAAGTGCAAGAGGATGACACTTTTGAAATTAAAAACTGATGATACAAATGGCATTTAAAGTTCATTTAATATTATTTGTTAAAATTCCACTGACAAATCTGTCATATATAAGGTAGATCCCATTACTAGAAAAAGAAAAAAAAAAAAAAGAAAAAGCAATTGAAATCAAAACCCATCCTAACACTGAAGGGTCTATTAAGGCAGTAGATGGGAATTTGCATTATCAAATAATCCTAACAAGAGATTTTATAAATGGAAATGTAAACTGTAGGGAGTTTTAAATGTTAATTTATACCAATAACTATTTTCATAAACAGACCTGACTGTGTTTCTCCTGGAGACAATACAGAAATGTTTCCCTGGGGGATTGGGAGTGGCCAAACAGCAGCAGTTGGATTTGTGAATAACAAACCTGCAGCCACCTGGGATGGGGATGGGAGAAGTGCAGGTGAATGGATGGAGCAGAGCACGGTCTGTCTCCACAGTGGGGCTCTCACTTTTTGCCTTTCTGTGACCCTGAGAGGGGCCCTTTCCCACCCATTCCTGACCTGTAGCTCTTGTTCCCCAAGGCTCCACTCCCTGCATCCTATAATCCAGGAAAACCATCAGTTCCAACATCCAGGCAGCAACACAGGGCTGGTGATCCCCAAGCTGCCCCAGGGGATGCTGCAGAACCACAGGGGCAGCCATCCCTTGGCTTGAAGCTTGGAAAATGATCCCACTGACCAAAAAAAAGGGCACAGGAAAACTCTTTTGTCCTGTCCAAACAACAGATATTTGGATTGCCTTTTGTTTTCTTGTTTGTTTTCCCCCTACATAAATATGGAAGGAAAGCGTTGCAGGTGAAATGGTGCATGGAAATTAATCGGGTTTGTAGTCCTCATAAATATTAACAGCCTGGTAAATATGTAACCTTACTTCTTTATCCCCCTGCTCTCATCTCTCCCAGGTTATTGTCACCAGAGAAGGTTAAGTAGCTGGTAAATGAGATCGTGGCAAAAGGGAAAGTGTTTTATCCGGACCCAGTGCCTGCAGAGGTGTAATCAAAGTCCAGAGAGAGAGGGGAAACAGTGGAGGGAAAACTTCCCCTACAGATGAAAGCAGCAGCCTTGTCTCTCAGGAATTTGTGCGGGGCCCTGGAGGATGGTGATCCATACCCTGAGCGAGGCAGGAGCTTTGTGCCACAGGAGTGACTTGAGTGAAAAGGGCTCCGTGGCGTGAAATGCAGAAGTGGGTTTACAGCACCAGGATTTATCCGTGACTCTGAGCACTCACAATCTCACTAATATGACTATTAGGAAAGCAAATGGATGGGACCACTAGGCCACGTAATCCCTCAGGGTGTGGCTGCAGCTATAAAAGTGGGTATTTATGGGCAGGGCTCTGAAGTGAACTCGGGGGATGGATGCCCTGAGCGGGACAAGGGGAGATGGCACCACTGAAGGGTCAGAGCTCCTCCCTGAGCAGAAAAGGAATATTATTGCTGGTGAGGAAATGGTCCTCAGCCTGCAGGGGCTGAGGGGTGAGCATCAGTGCACAGCATCACGTAACAAGCTGCTTCCCCTCCCAACCACTGCCCCTCCCAACCTCGCTCCGGGCGCCCGTCTCGCTCCAAACCTCTGCTGCAAAAAGCTGCTGAGGCTGGAGAGACTCGCAGGGTTTCCATTTCATACCAAGCTCCTGGGTCACGGGGGGACATCCTCCTCACGTGCTCCCAGTGGTGGGCAGGGAGGGGGGTCCTGCAGCACCCCACAGCCAGTATATGAACCTCACGCAGCTCCTCGGGGGAGAAGTGCTTGTGCGACCTGTGCCCTTGGGCAGCTGCTGGTGCCAGGGGAAGGGGGGCAGCACGGCAGAAAGCTTGTTTCCACTTGTCCCTGGGCCCGTGCTGAGCCAGTTTTCCTCAAGGCTAAGCCCCTGCCTCACACTGGGGCTGTTTGGAGTTCCCCCGCCCCACACGCCCCTCTGTGCCACTCTGCAAAAACCCCCCACATTTCAAGAAGAGGGATGTGTTTCCCAGGGCACCCTGCCTCTTCTGATAGCCCAGGGCTGCAGCAGGCAGGGAGCTGGCAGCTGGGCTTATTGAGCAAAGCAAAGCCTCGGCAGGAGCCCAAGTTGGCTCCTGTCACACACGAACCAGCACGGAGAGGTCTGTAAATCCAGCGCGGGGGATTTCACTGCCAGCCCTGCAGATCAGACACTCACAGAAGGGTTTGGGTTGGAAAGGATCTTAAAGACCATCTAATTCCAACCCACAGACTTGGGTAAGACCATTCCCCACCAGCCTGGTCCTCTCACAGCAGAGATTAAACACCCTGGAGGTGTGAAGAGCAGGACCCTTTTCCCAAGCTCCTCGGTCCCCATCCTGCCTTGCTCCTTCTTTCCCTCTACAGACATCTGTCCCTGCAGCTGGGACACTCAGGACGGGCAAACTCTGGTGATGCTGACAAGGAGATCTGAAGCAGAAGGCTGGATTTTATCTCCATTCCCAGTTCCTGTGGTTCTGGGCCAAACCTTGAGTTGGTTCCTCTGCACCAACAGCTCGTGAGCCAGGAGAGAGTGAGAGCCAGAGACACACATGAGAGACATGCGAAATTTAGGGAAGGACTGTTTCTCTAGTGATTAGCAGTTGTGTCCTGCTGGGTTTTATTTCATGTGTCCATGTTTTCCCATCCAGCAGCACAAATGATGTGGTTTTCAAAGCAATCCTGCCATTTTCTGTTAGCTGATCTTTTAATGTCTAGGATTTATGAAAGATGGCACCCTATATTTTTGTGTTTGCATGGATCATTGCTGAGTTGGAACTCATCCTGTTTTCATGAAAGGATTCCTCCCTTTTTGGCAGAGAAAATGTGAGTTTGTTTTCAAATCTAGCCTATGTGAAAGATCATGTGGCCATGAAGGAAATCTTGAATCAGTTCCAAATGGTGAGTATCATGAAGGCAGATCTCTACCAAAACCTCTAACACTTGCATTTTCAGATATTTTCAGCAGGGAAAACCCTCAGCTTGGCGAAATATCACAGAGGAGAGACATATTTCACCGACATGAGTTTTCCTGAATGACAAGATTGTGAATCATGCACAAAAGAAGGAAGGGTAAAAAAGCTGCTGAGACTTTATACAACACCGGCATATTTACATCCTTGAGCAGCTTCCCTGAAAAGCAGCCACTGCTGGAGAGAGCAGAGAGCCAAACCTCTGCAGGGATGCATCAGGTGAGGATGCAGATGGGGATGGGGAAATCTGTCCAAAATCAGGGAGGCAGAGCAAAATGGTGGTGGAACTGGACCGTGGATCTGGGTTTTAACAGGAATAATCAGATGCTGGAGATGATATTCCTCTCTGGAGATGGATTCCACAACATGACAGATGTTCTCTGCCCCCCCGCAGTGTGACACCACCTCGATTCAGTCCCCATATTCCCTTTAATCACCCCTAGACAGTCCCTGCAGGAGCTGTGGGGTCTCTCCAGCAGCGAGGAGCTCTGGCAGTAATTGTTCTGTCGTGGGCTGACACCTCAGCTCGGGTCTTAGCAACCGAAAATGCAGAGGCAGAGCTGCAGAGCCACTAATGTCCAACAGCCAGGGAAGCTGCTGCCTGACACGCGCTCCCGCCACCCTGAGCTGGGCTGGCACAGCCTGTCAGCACATCTGAGGGTGCTGAGGGCTTTTATCGGCCTGACAGGACCAAGGCACACCCGTCCCCCTTCCTGCTGCACGGAAGTGAAGGAGGAGAGCCCGTGGAAAGGACACAGCCAGGGCCACGCGCAGCTGTGGCACAGCAGGTCCCAGCAGCCTCAGGAGAGGACTGGATTTGTGTGGGAAGGCTGAGATGGAATGAGATCCCTTGGTCAAGCCCAGCTGGTGAAGCACGGGGCGAAGGCTCCTCGCTGCTCCCAGTGATGCTGCTCCCAGGCTGGGACTAATTCTGAGGGGAGAGCAGGGGACTGGCTTATGGCTCAGCTGAGGAAGGGTTCCCAACTCAAATGAGTTGACTTGACTTTGCTGGTGGAGCTGGGGTGAGCTGCTCCTGCTTGGTTAGAGCCTGGTGCTGACAAAGCCAAGGCTGTGGCTTTGGTCCCTGCATGGGCCAGGCACTTCAGGGCTGGGCTCCACGATCCTCGTGGGTGCCTTCCAGCTCAGAACATCCTGTGATTCTGCTCCTGAAACAGCGTGGCACAGCTGGAGGAGCCTGAAGGGCATCTGGTCCCTCTCTCAAGGCACAACAGGACAGCAGGAATGCTCTTCCAGCAGACCTGCTGTTTTCAGGAGTAGCTCAGAGTTATGTTGCCTGGCTTGGAAAGAGCTCTGGCACGGGACAAAAAACCTGGGCCTCTTGAGGAGAACCCAGCCTGCGAGAAATACAAACCACTTAAAATGAAACAGCCCAAAAGGCCTTCCTGCATTATCCTCCTGTTTGAGTACTTTGCCTCAGTCACATACTGAGCTTTCAGTCTGTTTTTTTTTTTATTATTTCTGATCCTGTTATGTTTCTCATGCAGGAATAGTTTTCCTGACCCTTGAAGACCTCAGTTAAGACTGCTGACAGCAGCTTGGCTTTTCTGAGTTTCCTCTTGCAGCTCCTTAGACACAATCTGCTGACCCCCAGCAATCTTCAAAGTGCAGGTGGAAAACCCACTGACCTGCAGCGTTTTCTGGTGGGTGTCACAGCAGCACCTCACTTAGAACGGCTTCCCTGAGCCAGGGCATGGGGAAACGTGTTGTGGGTCCACATTCCTGGATGGAATTAGCCAGTCATGTGTGAAAGGGGTGCAGGAAAAAAAACAAACCCAAGCAGGGAGTCAGGAGGCTGAGCCCTGGATTTGGTGGTGCTCTGATCACTGTGTAAATAGCCCCGTTTATCTGTGGAGGTGTTGGCCATGTCTAATCCCGAGGAAGACGATGCTGCACCTCAGGGAAGTGTTTCATGAGCTCTGCTGGAGGACAGACCAGCACTAGGCTGGTGTGTGGAGAGATATTGTTTTGATAGCACTCTGTCTTGATGGAAAACCTTGTGATTTTTCCACAGAGGAGGAAATATTTCTCTAGTGGCCCGCAAAATAACGTGTTCCTTCACCCCCTGACTCTTGATACCCGCCCAAAAAATAAAAGCGTGCTGGCAGAGATACAATCACCATCAGCTCCTGGAAGTGTTTATAAACTGCATTAGGCAGGGTCTCCCGGGGCTCCCTCACTGAGGTGTGAGTGTAGCAGGGCCACCCTGCCTCTGCAAAGCTTTAAGCACCCAAATTCCTGGCGAGAGAAGGGTGCACCCCCAGCCTGCCCCCCCCTCCCTTGGCTCCACAACCACGGCCAGAAGGAACCATTGATCCACATGACTAATGGGGGCTCCAAGGAGGAAAGTGTGCCAGATCGATATGCAATCCAACAGTACATGAATCACTCCGGCTCTCCCAATTTATTCAGCTCCAAATCAAGTCAATGAACAAAAGATAAATATATGGCCGTGGGGAGGCTGGGGTGGGGTGGAGGGGGTGTGGGGGGGGGAGGAAGGAAGGCAGGTGGGGAGGCAGAATCTCATAAGGGATAATTAACTGGCTTTTATCATCCTAACAAAGCATTAAGCCAGTAAATCCGTGGAAATGGGAATGCTCCAGAGGGTGGTCACTGGCACAGTGCAGAGAGACTCGGGAGGACTGCTTTGCTTCTCCAGGCTGGAATGAGGAGGGGAAGGCAGAGCTGCCCCTGGGCGCTGACACAGACCCTACAGCCAGACAGGACAGAGCATCCCCCTTTCCCATGCTGGAGCTTCACCTCCCCCCTGCCTTCCCAGATCTCCTCCAGCCTGGGGGAGAGCATCCTGCCTACTAGAGGTGACTTAATCCAGCAGAGGAGAAACAGGAGAACACTTGTATTCTGGGGGGGAGATGGAGAAAATGATTATTTCTCCCCTTTTGGGTGAACAGCACCCAGCACCAGAGTTGGTGCCCAGCCTCGCGTGGCTGGCACAGTGAGAGAGACTCCTCTGAGAGATTCTGGGCACAGAGATCACAGGGTCCCACACAGCTGGGTGCTGTAAACATCCCCCTCAGGGGGCTCGTGTTCCACCAAACAGAGAGAAAAAAGTATGGGTTAGAAAACCATTTTTTTGTGACTGACAGAAATCCGTCTCAAATTGAAGCAAAAAGTCAGTGTTGCCAATTTTCCCCAGATGACCAGCAGAAATACAGTTTAGATTGGGTCACTCCTTTAGTCCAATAACTTCAGATTGTTCCATTTTGATTTTAAGCTTTAAGGTATTTTAAAGCATTCAAGTTTAAACTTCAAGTGAAAGGGTGAATTTCGGCTCAGACTCTCCTGGACTTTGTGTCCTGATTGTATGTGACTGGGGTGCCTTGATAATTTCAAACTGTGTTTTTCCAGCCTGGAAAATTCCTCTTGAATGATTCCAAATCTTGAATAGTTCTGCTGCAACAAATCAGCACTTTTCAGTGAAGGACAAAAAAAATTCATCTCCGGGGGGGGATAAAAATTGCTGCTGTGTCTGCCTGTCAGAGCAATCTCATGCTCACCGTTCTCCTTCCAGTTCTCTCTTAATCTCCCCTCATTCCCAAATGCACCACAGGACAGATTCCCACCCTCTGCCATACAAACACACGCTTCCCTGTGTCCCAGCTGAAGTATTCTGGGGAGCTGGCATGGAAAGGGCAGAAAAAAACCCATCAGTTGCTCTAGAGGCTCAGCCTAAATTTACAGGGTGAATCGCGGGTGTGACTTCAGCATCCCTGATGTGAGATCCGGTTGCGGGTCCGGTGGTTTTTTCCGGGCTCCCAAACTGTGTGGAAGGAATTCCTCCCTTTTCCACAGCCTCAGAGTGTCCCTCGCCAGTGTATTCCCTCTCCCTTGCCCCTCCTGCTTCTAATTCCAGCCGGGAATTTCTCTGCTGCCCAGCGACATGCCGAGGAAGGCGGAGGGGTTGTGTGGCCGCGCCGAGGGTTTTAATTTCCCCGTGCGGCGATGGTATCGTGGCTCTGACAGTGCACTAAACACAGGCCTTATCTCCGTGCCCGTGGAAGAGCAATATCAATTTGGTGGTGCTGAGGGCTGGAGAGGGAACAATGTGCTGTGCATTGTTAAACAAGCCACCAGCCCCGTGCTGTACAAGCGGAACAAGTGTAATCGCTGACACAGGCTCTGAACGTAATTACGGCTCACTAGCGAGCACAGAAACCTTCCCTGTCCTCCCTCCCTTGCCTTGGCTATCCTAAATATGGCCTAAATATCCTACAACCTCAGTCATACCGTCACAGAGTTTGCTGAGTTGGAAGGGACCCGCAAGGATCGTCGAGTCCAACTCGTCGCCCTGCACGGGACCATCCGCAGGAGTCACACCCTGTGCCTGAATGAGAGGAAACGGCCTCAGGTGCTGCCAGGGGAGGGTCAGGTTGGACATCAGGAGGAATTTCTTCCTGGAAAGGGTTTTCAGGCTTGCCCAGGGAGGTGGTGGAGTGCCCATCCCTGGAGGTGTCCAAGGAAGGACTGGACGTGGCACTCAGTGCTCTGGGTTGGGGGACAGGGTGGGGATGGGTCAGAGGTGAGACCTGATGATCTTGGAGGTCTTTTCCAACCTCAGTGGTCCTGTGATTTTGCACAGCCCTTGAGATAAGCCTCACACCTTCTTGCCAGAGGCAGGTGGGAGCAGGGTGAGGACTCCAGGGTGGTCATTCTGAGCCTCTTGTTTGCATTTACTCAGCGCTGCTGTTGAGAGTTTAAAGGGAGAAACTTCTGCCAGGCAAAAGCCCAGCATGAGCCAGGTTTTATCATTAAACACTTTTCCAGCAGAAAAAAACACGTGGTTTCTGCCACACCAGAGCCCCTTCAGCAGCCCTGGGCTGTTCTGGGGATACACCACTCCTGCACAGGAGGGTCATTGCCTGGACCTTCAGTGGCAGCAGAAAGTATCCCTGTGTCCCTCCAGAGCAATTCCACCACCTGAGACAGGGAGGGAACTGCCCCCATCCTCCCACCTGTATGTGCTGTGGTTTTTTTCTTATTTTTTAAAGCAAATCCTAATTCTCCAAAGTCTTAATTGCTCCTCTTAGCAGACAGATTCGCATAATGACTCCAGTGTTTTGAAATGCTGGATGGCAGCTGTGTATTCGTAATATCTGTGGAGCAAGGTCAACTGCTCGGCAATAAAACCCCATCCCGCCTTTCACATCCCATCAGCACAATCAGCGAACTGGGCTCTTCTCCGAATACTAAATGCAGCAGCAAACTCCAGCACGAGCTTCCTGTGAGTGCCACGGGCTGGATGCACATTCCAGAGGCTGCATTCCTGCTGCTGCTTTCCCCAGTCCCTGCTCGGGGCTGTCTCCATCCCCTTTAAGGTCAGGTGAGGCAACCCACTCAACAGGAGCATTGATCAGTATGACCATGCAAGCAGAAAGGTCACAGTGACCCAAAAATGTGCTGGAATTGATGGTGAAACCCATCTCCCCAAAACCACACTCCCCCTCCATCCTGCTCCCTGCCTGTGCCTGAGTGCCAAAATAATCTCCCCTTGACATGGGCACTTTTAATTTGTTTCTGCTTTCATCTCTCTTTAAAAATTAAAGGAATAACAGGGAAAAAAAAAATCAGTTTCAACAGGTTTTCATTTCCTCCTCCCCCTTCTTAAGAGGATATTCATAAACCCCGTGCCTGTTTTCCCATGGCTAATTAGCAGTGCAGATAATAAGCTGGTTTCATGGAGTTAGCATGCATCAATTTCTCTGCTAACTGGGTTAATTACACAGTGGATGGGCACTTGCTGAAGATGGGAGGATGATGAGGATGGGTCTTGTTTTCCCAGCAGACCCTGCAGGGCTTGAGGACCTGCAGCACTGTCCGTGTCTGATGGGATTATCTGCAGGCTCCACCGGTGGTGTTCCTGGGACTCAGGGCATCAGTCTGCCCGAGCAAATCACATGCTTCTGTAGACACCCAGCAAACCCCTGAGCTGGACCCCATCCCAGCTCTCTGGGAATGAGGCAGTGCCACAAGGAGAGGTGTGGATGCAATGGCTCTCCTGGCTGTGGGAGCGCCCTGAGCAACACAAACCGATTTTCGCAATAATTCCAGTTCTCCCAATTTTCCAGTAATTTCCCCCCAAGCTCTCGTGCAACCAGCAGTGTTGCTCTGGCTGCCAGCTGAGTCCCCAGCCCTGCCTGTCCCAGGTGGCCCGTGGTGAGTGGGGTATTTCACACCAGTGAAATGACCTTGACCTGTTGAATCCTCCACACCTCACAATTTTTTCTGCAGGTGATCTTTCTCTTGCAAGAGAAATACACAAATGTTTTCCCATGTGTTGCTCCCCCTGGCTCAGCCAAGGCATTTAATGCTTCCCAGAGGGAGTGTGAATGGAAAACAAGGCAGGGAGGCGACTGTGACCTCTTAGCCCGGGGGTTTACCTGCACACACCTACACCAGACCCAGTGCACACAGGCCCAAAACAAAGTGTGACTGCAGGGGCAGCCTGCAAGGAGTTAAGAACAACATCTCTGTTGGCAGAGGAGAGAAAGGAGAGAGAGGAATTCACAGGCTCAAGAGCAATTTCAGAATCCACTCAAGCTTCATGCCACTCTGTGAAATCTCAGTGCACCTCAACTAGATCAGAAATTGGTTTACATTCCCTTCTATGTGTTTATGAGTTTGTAAAAGCTGATTTATTGTAGCCCATCGCTACTCTAGGATATTAAAGCAAAGGCATCTATTGGGAGAAGAGCTAGGACTCATTATAAAGTTGCTTAAACAAAGTCACTGCTATCAGAACTGCTAGATCAGAGAGTATTTTATTTTTATTGCACTGCAAGGAAATACCTTGGCAGCAGAGTTAACTATGGGCTGGCAGCTGATGGGGGAGAGCAGAGCTGTGGTCAGATGCAGTCAGCAGAAAAATTGCTTTTCACTTCTCAGAGGACACAATTTCACCTGGAGGGTTTCATTTCTTGGTGCCTTCCACGCTCCTTTCCACGGTGGCTCTGACTCCAGTTTTGCTACCAAAAGACACCAGGCTAAATGGATGCTGGGTCTGCCCCCCAAAAAACCAGAATCATCTAACCATGAAGCGTGGGCTGGTGATATGGGCACAAAGAACTTCATCCCTCCTGCAGTGCTTCCCATCCACGTGCCAGGCCCTGCACAGGCACAGCAGGGCAGCAAAAAAAACCTGTGTGAACATCACAGAGGCTTCTTCTCACTCTGAAAGGCCAAGGAACCCATCCCTTCTGCTGTGGCCCCCGAGCTCCTGCTGAAAACAGCCTATTTCACTCCCCTTTTCACCTCTTCTGTCTCCCAAATCTCAGCCTCTCGGCCTCCTCTCTTCTCCCTCTCTCCCAAATGCTCTTCTCACGTCGGTTTTGCCTTGCTCAGTCGAGAGGTTCACAAGCAAAAACCCAATTGCAAAACAATTTGAAGGCAATTTTGCAGCTGCCTCGTGATAAGAGGCAGAGCTCGTACCAGGGATGTTCACTTCAGAGCCACGGAGCCCAGAAATAATTATCTGTGCTCATGAAGAGGGAGAGAGGCAGAGGAAAAACCCACACTCAAACTGTGCCCAGATGGCCTGGCTGGCTCCTGCCTGGGTTTCTGAGTGGCCATCCAACAGTGCTTGTGTTTTCTCCAGGACATCTGGAGAAAGTTTTCCCTTAAGAAGCAGATGCTGGAAACAACCCCACAGACAAGTTCACTGATTCACCCACTGCACTGAGGTGGCCCAACAGCTTCTTTGACGCCAGAGCAGCTTCACTCAGCTGATCCCAGGGGTGGGTTTACACCAGGAGGAAGTGAACTGGAGAATAATGGCATGGCACACATCCACTGCTGTGATTCATCACTCACTGGTTGATATGAAAAAGAGGGAGAGCGACTCTTCACACAGGCAGACAGAGATAGGACAAGGGGGAGCAGTTTTAAGCTGAAAGAGGAGAGATTTACATTTGGTGTTAGGAAGAAATCCCTCCCTGGGAGGGTGGGGAGGCCCTGGCACAGGTTGCCCAGAGAAGCTGGGGCTGCCCCATCCCTGGGAGTGTCCAAGGCCAGGTTGGAGCAGTCTGGGATAGTGGAAGGGGGTGGAACTGGATGCCTTTAACGTCCCTTCCACCCAAACCACTCAGTGATTCTGTGATTTTCCCAGTTAATGTTAATTAGCAGACCTGAGCCCCCTGGAGAGGGGCTGTGTTTGATGCCTGTGCATTGCACTGGTCTCACATGGCTTCAGCTGATGCTGCAACGAGAGAACTGAACCTTTAAAAACCACCATGACATATTAAAAACTTTTCTCTGAAACTAGATTTTAAAAAAATAACACTCTTCTCTGCAAAGCTAAACCCAAATGCAGCCACCTCTGAAACTTCCCCACTGTAACTTTCAGATCCAGATCTGAAAATTGGCTGTCAAATCAAGCCAACAAATGGCAGCTCTGCCCTTCCTCCCCTAATCCCATGCCAAGATCAGCGTTGCTGCCAGAGCTGCACAAGGAACTGAATGAATAAACAGCTTTTTGCCTTCAAACCCTGCACCTTTTCCCTCCAAAGATGACAGCAGATAATCACACACACTCTTGATTTAATAGCTGATTCCGGGGCAGATTAAAGCTGAAAGGAATAGGCCACATATGAGGAGTTTTATCCATAGGTGGGAGAGATTTCCAAGGCAGCCTTCTGAGGGCAGCTACACAGTCTGTGAGAGTGGACAAACTTTCATCTGTTACCTGAAAAAAAAGTGGCTTTTTATAGGAGGTATGGCTCAAAACCCTGGGGATTTTAGGTCCATCCTGGGGCAGCGTGTGACATCCTGCCAGCCTCAAATCACTTTGCCAAAGGTCATCCTCAGACATGCATATTATTCAGATTCATTCTTCACTTCTTATTCAGGCAAAATCCTGATTTAAGGATCCCTGGCCCCTGCCTGGTGAATGAAGTCTGAGTGAGAACAGTGGATGTCACAGCTCTGTCGGTGGCACCGCGTCTGGGTACCCCCCACACCTTCCCTGATCCTCTTGTTGGGTCAAACGGGTTCTGCAGCTTTTTGAAACTCCAAATCCCCAGAAATAAATCCTCCTAAAGAGACTGGATATGCCTAAACTTGCCATCCAAGTGCCTGTTCCGGGCCCTGAGCTGTAATACAAAAAAGACAAACTGTGCACCCATTAGCACCACATCGATATCATTTAAAGCCCCATTCTGAGGAGGGCCTGGCAGTCCCCTTAATGCATTTAATTTCCCTGTGTCTCTGAGTGGACATAAATAATTGTGCAGTGCTGGCCCTTCCCTCTCTATCCTCTCCAGCCAGACAGATTATCTCTTGTTCTTTCCCGAGATTTGGCTTCAGGATGCAAACACCCTTTATGGCCACTGATTGTTCAAGAGGCCAAGTGTATAATGTACCATAAAATGAGATTTTAATACTCAGTGGGAGATCTGAGCAGCTCTGTTTTGTTACAGCAGCCTGTGTTCCCACACTCCAGCGATCCCCAGCTCTTAGAGCTTCCCGCTGGGTTCAGGAGAACCCAGAGTGGGGAGCACACACATTGATCCAGAGTGGGTTTACCCTAAAGAATTTTGCCTTCTGTTGTTGTTTTTACCTCTTTGTCTTCAGATTTTTGCCTGCTCTTGGACCTGATCCTTGTCCACACTGGCAGGAACCATCTCTGCAGAGGAGAGGTCCTGGTGGAAGAGATGCAAGAGGAAAATGCAGATGGCAGGATCAGCATCTCACACCTCTAGAATGTTGCTCCCACAAAGCAAAGCTGAAGGATCGCTCTTATTCTCCCAAAGTTGGGAAATGAGCAAAGCTGGGCCCTGGGGAACAGACTGCAAGCAAGGGAGAGGAAATCTATCATGAATTAATCACAATAGGGCCTCTTTCCTCAGACTTCTATAAAACTCCAGTGTGATAATTTAGTGGTGAGAATATCCCCTAATGAGCTTCGAGGAAACTGCAGTCGTCTTAATGGGCTTCTTAATGAAGAATCATTTAGGATTTTATTAACACTGAGGAAAAACACATGGTGTTTGGTAGCTGTTTGGAGCTGGATGAACATGAATAATTGCTTCAAATGCTCAAACACGAGCGCTCTAATGGGCCCCTCTTTGGTGCTTGAAGGGGTATCTCACAGTTTTGGTCTTTGGGAAGTGCATCCAGAAAGGAGATTTTATTCTGGTCGTTAAACAGAATATCCAGCACATCAAGCTCTGTGGCAAGTGCCGTTGGTTCCATATGGAACCCAGATGTTCTCACAAGTGAAGACAGTTGGAAGATCCAGTGGAAACCACCAGTGGATCTCAGCTTTGAATCCCACGCTGGGTTTGCTCCAGGTTCAGCCAACGCTCATCAAGAGCAGGGTTTGCCATTCTGATTTTTCACTCTGCTCCTGCCTGCTGTCTTCTATTTTAAATCCTTTTTAAGTCCTGACACAGCTCAGACTTCAGGCAAGATGTTGGTATACCAGGTGAGATGGACCAGGAGAGCTGGGAGAGAACTTGTCATTTCCCATCCAGTGGGCACCCTGTTCTACGGGCAACGCAAGTGGAACATCAGCAAAGAAGTTTGGGTTCATAAAGCCAAGAGTTCGAGGCTCTGCAGCCCCCAGGAAGGCTGAGCTTGCCTGTAGACCCCAAACACCAGCAGCTCATGGGAAATCTGTCCACCTTCCTGCCTTCACCTCCACCAGGATAACTGGTGAGGGATCCCTCCCTCAGCCTGAGTTTTAGGCTTTCCCCAATTACAAACTTCTGAATTTGTCCCTCAGAGACCAGCAGTTGTCAAAGACAGAAATAACCACAAAATTACTGTCTTAATCTGTCTGCTGCTTCCTGTGCAATCTGAAGGCCAGCAGTCACCAGACAATTACGGAGTTAATTAAATGGGTACCTGTGTCCTTAAACAAAAACACTGCCAGGAGGTACCTGCTGCGGGTTGGATTTTAGAGAAATAAAGAAGACAAAAGGAGGGGGAATGGAAACGTTTTAGATTAAGGGGAAGGGTGTTCATTTTCTTTTCAGATGCTCCAGTTTTCCAGATGTCAGGAGCCGAACTCTTGTTTAAACAAGATCTTGTTTTCCCAAGATCTGTGCCTTGGTGCAGTGGAAGCAGCAAGGGAGGGTTTGGGCCAAATTCAATAGAATAAGTCAATAATATTTCATTAACACAGAGGCAGTATCACAAGCTTTTAAGTGTGGACACAGTAATCACAATTTATTTTCAAGCTAGATTTATTCTCCCAGTGCAGCTGGCGGTAAAATAAATGGTAATATTACCACCATAATTAGTCTCTAACCCTGAAATTCTAGTGATGGCTGAGAAAAGAAAAGGAAGCTATCTTTAAGGAGGAAGGTTCTGGAGAGGTATTATATGCAGGTGGATTTATTCCACTTCCAATTAAAAGACTAACACTTCTGTTACTCTATCAGCTTTGATTTGCCAACATCCTTCTCCGGTTTTACTGCAAGCAGAAATTAGATTCTTCTGTTTCTTAATGGAGTCTGCACCAGATTAAAAGAGTATTTACCCAAATAGTCCATGAGTGCTTTGGGCTTCATTTGAATGGCTCCTAATTTACACCAATTTGAGGCTGGCATTCCCTGCAGTTTGTTTGGATTATGCAATATATATGTCTGAGACTTGCAGGTTCCTGCCACAGAGGGGCTCTGGATCTTTGCACGGCTGATTCATCACCCCTTTTGTCTGCTTCAAGGGCCCTCCTCCCCTTCGCTGGCTCCCCCTCCACGAATTAACAGGCACCATTCAGCATCAGGAGGTTCTGCAGGCACAGAAGAGCCCCCTCCTGCACTACAGCCTGTGGAGAAACCACCCACTGCAATCAGCCTGTGTGTGCTACACAAAGAGGTCCAACAGGCTGAAATAAGAAAAAAAATCATACCTAAGCTTCTGTAAAAATAGAGGGTGAAGAAAGAAAATCAGCTGTCCAAGGCACTGGTATGGTTTCAATCATGCTCTGTACTGCAAAGAGGACCCGGAGTCTTGAGAGGGACAGAGACAGTTCTTAAATTAGGGAACTAAACATAATTTAAACTTCCACCCTCTCTGTTGCTGATGAATTTAGACTGAGATCCACTGTAGAATTTCCTCTCTGATTGGCTCCTGCTTGGGCTTCCAAGGGGGATTCCCCCATCCACTGGGGTGTGATAGCTTGATTCATTTCTGGCTCAATTCCCTCTTGTCATGCCTAAGTGATGGACAACCTGTCTGGAAGCCAGTACAGAATAATCACATTAAGTCTGGGTCTAGCAAACAGACTAAACTTCAGAGAACGCTGCCAAAGAAACCCTGAGGAAGGGAAAGTGATGGAAATATAAATGATTAGAAAGAGATAAGAGACAAATAGCCTAAACCTGTCCAGGGAGGGAGGAAATGAAAGGGGGAAAGTGGTGTTCAATGGGTTTAAATCAACTCCCTGATTATCACAGATTGGCACCAGCTGATGATCTGCTTCCCTGGGTGCTGCTGGGAGGAGATCAGCCCTAACACTGCTCAGGCTGAGTCTTACAAGCTTTTTCCAGCATCAAAATTGTGGAGCCTGAGTTTGTTGTGCTGCACTCTCACGTCAGAATGTCTTGGTCTCTTTGTACCCTCTCATCAGGCAAAGGAAAAAGAGAAGGGATCACAGCTTGGAAAGGGCCAAGTGATTTTTGGTCCTGTGCTGTCCCAGCTTACAGGCTTTAGTGCCAGTTTATGTCTGGGACACAAACTCTTCCCTCTTTCCCAAGTGAGCAACGTTACCAGTGCAAGAGCAGAGTGCTCAGTTTGCTTCACCCTGGCATTTTAACGTCCTCCAGAAAAGCTCTTCCTCAGGATGATCCAATCTCCTCCCTCATCCCTGGACTCACCGTTGCCTCCCCAAAACTCAGTGTCCCCTCTTTCCCAGTCCATCCTGGAGGATCCATTAATACCATCAGGTTTGCAAACACATGTGTGTGAGTGCTTGTGTAGTTAAAAGTTTCCCTTAGACATGGACAGGTTCCCCCGTCCTAGAAGGAAGAATTTATGGAAGTGCAGCAAGTTGTTCTAAATTATTCAATATAAATGTAAATAGGAGAAAGGGTTCCTCTGAATAAATTGTGTTATTTATGCTGTGCCCTGGAAAAGTGGGCAGCAGGTTAGGATGTGCCTGCAAATCGAAGGCATTATTTTTCCTGCTGGTTGATGCAAATAACATAAATATGCTTTACATTTTAGAAGGAAGCTTATGAAATATTAAAGGCAAATTCCCAGGTCCCATCTCCTATTGAAATGGAGTGCTCTTGAGGGAGACTCGAGGATATGGTGGTGCTAAAGCACAGGCAGGCTGAGGTGTGTGCAAGGCAGAGAAAGCAAAGTATGGGAAGGGTTTGCAGGGGAGGCAGATGTGTTTATCCAGAGGAAGAGATGGCCAGAGGGAGGGAGGGATGAAAGCAGAATGTGTAATGTTTGTGCCCCCCCAGGAGAGGCTCCCCCTCTCCCATTCCCCATGAGTGTGTATGGCAGGGGGTGGATTCTCCCAAGGGACAACAACAAGAAAAGGAGCAGGGCATGGAAGTCCCTTGAATTATTCAGTGCTCATAAATTACCACTTCTTAGTCTGGAGGACATGTTTTATTTCAGGGGAGAGATGAGGAGATGGCATCCAAACCACGAGCCCTGACAGAGTGCATGGATACTGGGAAGGGACATTGGGCAGGGAGAGAGAACAGAACACAACTTTTCAGATTTCACCACCTTTCCACAGCATGAGACTCGTTTCTTCTCGTCCAGAGTATCCAATTCCCCACCCTCTCTGGCCAAGGGAGGGAAAACCAGATGCTCTTGTTTTTTACAGAGCTCATCCTTCACACTCTAAAATCCCACAGCCCCAGGGATCTCCCACAACATTCCAGAGACTGGGATGGAGTTCAAGCAGCTGTCACACCAAGAAATAGAGGTCAGGTCTGCACTGGTGAAAGGGGCTGCCTTTTTATTTGGGATCACAGCAAAAGCACATGAGTGCTGCACAATACTCGGATCCCCTTTAACAGATGAGCGCCTGCTCATCTGCAAGCAGATTCTCAGTGCTGTCAACGCTTCAGATAAAGGGGGCAATTTCCCAGAGCAGACTCTCACTGGGCTGTTTTCAGAGAACATATATTCCACCCTTTCTTTCTCCACCTTGTGTGATCCCCTCTCGCGGCAGAGCTGGCAAGAGGAGGCTCTGCCTCACTGCCGTGGTCACCCCTCCCTGCTGAGCTGGCTGGGAAAGGCAGGGTTTGTTATCACACGATGGATAACACCCCCCGTGGTTGGGTCCCAGCCACACAGCACAGCCCATTTCCCTTGCTCGAGGACACACAGGGATAGTTTGCCTTCTCCCAGCACTTACAGAGCCTGTGTGAGCCCAGGAAACACACCACGGGTCAATGAAATCTGGTGGCTGGTGACCAGGGGGTGGCAGCTGTCAGGGCTCGTTGCAGGGACAGGAGGGTAATTAAAAGCTGTAACAGGGAGCAGAGGCAATCTCTGCTCTGCTGCTGTTTGATTATCAGCCTGCACCGCCCCCAGAGAGCAACCCCATGAAAAATGCAGGAGAGGGGATGTGTGTGAGACTCAATAAACATCATTACTGCAGAGGGAGAGAGGAAAGGGCTGTTTGTGCAAGGGGCTGCACTGCCAGAGCAGAGCCAGCAGCAGCGATCCAGGCAGCAGGAGCACAGGGAAAGGCTTTGGGAAACAAGCAGCCCATTGCATTGCTCCAGCTCGTCCCCATAATGAAGGGTTGGGTGATATGGGACAGGCACATGTGCTTGGGGAGAGATGTAACTGCAGATCAGGGCATACAGAGACTTTTATGTGTAAATACACACACACACAGTGGATCTGTGAGCAAAATATATGACCAGGGTCTCTGTCTCCAGCGACCCCAGACACTGCAAGCTGCCTGTCCCCAGGGGCCATGTGACACATGGGAGCAAGGAACAGAGATGAGCCGTGGCACTGCCCCACAGCTGAGGCAGGAGGCCACGCACACGCTGCTGTAACATGCCCTGAGCAAACAACCCAGCTCCCATTTTGTCTGATTTATTTTCTTCCTTCCCTCTTGAGATAGGCAGCGTGGCCACTTCACATGTTTCTGGGGCTAAATAAGGAACGCAGCAAGAGACAAGTAAAATCAGGATTTAAACATCTGCCTTCCTAGGCTGGATAGGTCCAGGGAACCTGAAAAACTCCAGGAAAGACAGGCAGGTGATCAATCCCGTCACTGCAGCAAGAGCAGGATGTCCCTCGGCAGGTCACTTTTCTCCCAGGAAATCTGATTCCCAAAGATCACACATTTCTGAAGCACCTATTTCTAATTGAATGCACTTCTCTACAGCACTGCCCCAAGTCAGCAGAAAGGAGGGAAAGCAAAAAAAGGGCATTATTTAGCTTCTCATCAGGGAATCTGACAGCCTAAATAGGGACCTGCGTTGTGCACTTTCATAACACACAACACTTCTGAAGCCTTTGAAGCAGCACCCTCAAAAAAAAAAAAAGACATCAGTTTGATCCCCTTGAATTGATGACTGAGGGGTCATTGCCCATGTCTGGAATCTGTGTTTGTATTTACCGACAGAGCTGCAGATTCCAGCAATGCAATCATTTGCTTGAGTTCCCCAGGCAATGGTGTATAATACGTGGCTGTAAACAGTAATGGATAGAGAAATATTAGTGCAGAGGGGGACTGGCAGAGAAAGCACACAGAGAAACTGCTGGGGCTCCGGGGAAAGCTTCATGTGCTGGACCTGCAGAGGAGCAGGAAGGGGAGGATTCACCTGGATCACTTGGCTGTCCTCTGCCAGAACAGCACAACTGGGCATGTACTTATTTAGATAAGCATTAGGGTTCCCCCTCATTCCTGCAGAAAATTACATTTTCACCGGTTCCCATCCTTGCACCCTTCCCTGCCAGGAGCACACTCTGTAACCTCTGCGTTGATCTTCGTGAGAACAGAAGACCTGATAAAAACGAGGTAGAAAATCCCAAAGAAACTGCAGTGGCAGCAGGAAAACATCCATTTCCACCTCGGAATGCGCTGCAACTGCCCCAGAGCTCGGCTGGGTGGGAGAAGTGGATCACGAGGCTCCTCCTGCCAGCTGGATGCTGCTCTTGCCACCGGCTCAGCACCAATTATTTATGAAAGGAAATAGAAACAAAACTGCTTGACATTTGAAAAGAAATCATTACCACGCACTTGTGGCGAATCAGAGCTGAAGTGCCTTAAAGTTCCACCGTCCCAGCGCTTAATTAATGAGCAGGCAGCGCTCGTTCGGCTCTCGGGAAAAGATGCTTTGCTCGATTCCAGCCAAGCCCCGCTCCCCGCCCAACCCCTTCCCACGCTGAAATGGGCCATCCGATCCCCCAAAATTCCAGAGGGACGGAGATTCCTCCCCGGCCAAAGGTGCCCGCACAGAAAGCTCTTGCTGTCCGTGTAGCCCCGAGAGTGGCGGAACAATTGCACTTGAGACACGGAGGGTCGGGGCTTTCCTTCGCGGGTGGAACAGACACAGCTTGTCTGGGACGTGAATCCCAGCTGGAAGCAGCCTCGGGAATGCTCTGAGTGGGTGTTTCAGCAGAGCTCCCGACTCCAGCAGGGATGGTTTGGCCCCTGAATTCATCAGGGCGGTATCTGGGAGTACCAGTTAAACCATCAGGGCTTTTCCTCTTCCTCCCCAGGGCTTTGGTTAAACTGGCTTGATTTTTTTTTAACTTTTTTTTACAAAACACACCTCCACAGATGGAAATAAAGTCATTTTTCTTTTGCCCCCCCTCTCTCTGAAAAGGTTTAGTGGCTCATGGGGCAACATGTCCCTATTTTGGGGGTCTAGCATCAGCCGGAGATGACTCTGCTCACCTCCATCCCTCACCTATAAAACAGATGCAGCAGGTGCAGCATGAAGATAAATAGACTGAGCAGCACAAACTGCTCAGATAATGGGATCTGTGAAAGCTTCCACAGCCAACCATCACTGTAGCTACAGCTGAATTTCCCTAATCTAGACAAGCCCCTGCTCCTTTGTCCTTCAACCAGCAGCTTCATTTGCTTTAAAAAAAATAAAGTATCCTTCCAAGATGATGTGGATTGCACTTCTTTTTTTTCCTCCCCTCCCTCCGTGCTTTACAGGATATAAACATTGAATCTTCTGTTTAAATGCAGCCTCTGGGTAGGGATTCCTGGGAAACCAAGAAGCAGGCCATTTTTCAGATAAATGATTTATACAGAAGATGCTATGGATGACCTGATGCTGACCTGTTTGAATTAATTCCAGCATTTGAGCTTCTATTTCTATTAAAACTCCATTTACCAGGAAAGTGAAAAGGTAATTATCGTCCCCAGCTTTAAATCACTCCGCTGCTGAATTATTAAAGGGAAGAATTAAAAATAATCAGGCTTTTTCATTAGACTCCATAGAGAGGAAATTAAAGGTGTAAGAATGTATTTTTTGCTTGAATTTAAGTATTCATTTCTGAGATTTATGTAGAAATTGAAATTATTCTCTCTGCGTGCCCAGCTCATTCTCTTTATGAAGACACACAGACACACACACGGTGGGGAAGGAAAAAAGTAAAAGCCCTCTTGTAAAATTTAAAAAAAAGAATAGAAGGAAGAAGGGATTTAACATGAAAAAGTATAGGAGAACGTTTTGCATTTTAATACCCTTTTTTTCTGCACAATTACACCTCTGAGTGATCCAGCAGAGGGAGATTAAGCTGCTACTAATTTCAGATATACAGTTGTAAAATGCTAGGTTAGTTCTTATCAGGAGATGTGAGAAAATCTAACACTGTCAGGCAGCAGGAGAGAGCTGATTGCTTCTGATGTCTGGAAAACTCGCAGGAGAATCACTGCAGCAGGGACTGACAGTGGATCAGAGCATTCCAGGAATGCGCCTCCTCCCAGGGAAAGGCAAAAACAACCCCACGGAATCTTCCTCACTTAATAAATCCCAGCCCTCTTGCCAAGCAGGCAGGAATTTGTACCTTTGCAGAGTGAAATGAGCTGATCAGGTGAATAAATGAGAGCTCACACCCATCCAGCTCCCTGGAAAAGGAAGGAAATTGCGGCAGGGAAATGTAAATACGGGGCCTGCATTCCATAACTGCCACAAAACTGAGCTGGGGAATCTGGGCCAGCCAACATCTGTCCCTGGCTAAGTAATCAGGAAAGTTGATATATGATCCAACTGATAAAGAATTAAAGGGGAGAAATATAATTAACCCCAGTCAACATGGCTTTATGGAAAATAGGTCTTGTCAGTCAAATCTGGTTTCATTCTTTGATGAGATTACAAGTTTGGTTGATAAGGGTAACTGCAAAGATGTAATGTATTTAGCTGTTGTAAGATGTTTGACTTTGTATCTCACAACCCTCTGATTAAAAAATTAATGTTATATTATATCAGTAAAGCACGGGGTAAATGGATTAAGAATCATATTTCTGATGGAAGGGGCTGTCCATGGAGGAGAGAGGCACAAGTGCAACTTCCAACACATTTCCAGCCTTGGACTCAATTTCCCTCATCAATCTTGATTGGAGGAATTAAATTAACCCTAATGAAATCTGCAGAAAGCCCAAAGATCTGAGGAGAGGTGCATGGCAATAAAAGGGAGGAAATTTCCCTGGAAGAGAACTGCTGGATCACTGGGGAAGCTGGGCCAGTTCCAGCACCACTGGACAAGGAATGGTGTGTCTGTGGAGCGAGCACGGGCAGGAGGAAGACGAGGAACAACATCTGGTGTGACAATTACTGGCTGCACAGCCAGAGGGGGAATTCCTCCTCTGGATAGAGCTCCAATCTGCTTCCCACCCTGCTCTCCAAAGCATGCTGCAAGTGTGGAGCTTCGTTTTCCTGCCTGCAGCGAGCATCCATACAGCAGGTGGGATAGGACTTGCTTTCCCTGGAAAAGACCAAAGGCAGATGCAGATGGTGCTGAGAGCGCTGATCCGTTGCTCCCTGGAGGGTGGCAAGAAAGAGCTCAATCCTTTCAGTTTATCAAACAGAGATTGGGAAGGGACTCGACTAGAACAGATAAAAGCCTTTGTGAGCAGACAATAGCAGGTACTAAAGGCCTCGTTAATCTGCCAAAGGGGAAAAAAAACCCAAGAAAACATCCAAATGACTGTAAGATGAAGCCAAAGAAACTCAAATGAGAAATTAGGCCCAAATACCTGATTGCCACGTGATTAAATACTGAAAGCCACTAAAATTCTCAAGCTCCAGATGCACTTAGTGTTCTATGGAAGGGCTGTATTGTCAACATGTTCAGCATCAACCTTTAAAAGGTCCTGGTCTCCAACACTCCTACCTTTTTACCATGTTCTACACAGAACTCCGACTACCACATCTCCTGGGCAATGAATTTATTATCCCCCTGACTGCCTGAAAAGAACTTACAGCCCTTATAATAATACTTTACATCTCTCCAGGGTTTTCCCTTTCAGGATCTCAGAGAGCTCTGCAAATAACTGTTATTCCTTATGATCCCACACCTGGTGTTCCCTTTCCATCAGCCAGACATGGAAAGAGTCTGGGATGACGTGGGATGCTGTGTGGACAGGGTATCAGCTGCACACAAGCCTTTCCTTTCTGAAACCAGGCTGCATCAGGTAGATGAGGACATGGAGGTGTTTTCCATCCCTGCTCTGCTGTTTTTCCCCCCTCTACTCATCCATCCCTCAACTGGGAGGAAACTTTGATTAAAAATTAGGTAGAGATGCCTTTCGATAAAGCAGAAACGTGTTTTTTGACACTGTTAGAAAGGAACACCTTCATTTTTCATTTGAAGTCAGAACATGACTTTTATACTATTATCTTTTCAAGGCAAAATTGAAAAGAAATATTGCAGTCTGCCCTAAACAACGTTTCTTTCAAAAAAAAAAAAAATTGTATTTCACAGAAGCAAGTAGCATTTGGATTCTAATTCAGAATCAAAAGCAGACAACCTCATCCCCTGTTTCGGGTGGATATTGCAGGCAGAGGGACAGACAGACACATCAGCAAACAGGTCAGTAGGTAAACAAGGGATGGATTATATTGTAAATGGATTAATAAATATGCAACCGGGAGAAACAGCAGTGGGTGAGTTGGTGCGAAGGGATACTCAGGTTAACAGCAGGGAAGGTGGACACACAGGAAGATCAGCAGGTATCACCTTGGGGATGCTTCCCCAAGCTTTGGGTGCCCAAGGGCAGCAGTTTTTGGCACCCTCCACCCTGTGGAAGCAGCACAAGTCCCTTGTCTGGCTGGTTTTTGTCCCCACCAGCTGGTTTACATTTCCCTGCTTCGAGCTGATTTTTGCCTCTTCTGCCTCAGGGTTCCAGAAAACAATTCTCACTGGCATTTCTCCTTTGTGCTCCTGCTCTTTCCACCCCCGCTCCCACCTCCTGCTCTCCAGTCACTTCCCACCACAGCCTGATTAGGGTAAATATTGCCACCAAACAGAGGCTGTCTGAGCAGATACCTTTCCATTCACCTCCCCTCCCTTCCCACCAGGAGAGCCTGTAATGAATGAGGAGAAAATGCTGCTGAGGTGTCAGAACAATTTCTATTAAACATAATTTTCTAATGAAAAGGTTATAAGCGGCTGTGTCAGAGCTAATCAAAATTCAATCTCCCAGCCACCGAATAACAATCCCCTTCCAGCGAGTCTGACTAGGAGAGCTGCAAGCCCTGCACGGTGTGGAAGTGGGAGAGCTCCCAGTATCCTTGGCAGAGCACAGGGAGGAGGAACAGTTTGCTCCTCACCAGCCCATCACCCCTCAGGGAGGAGTTTTTCCCTTAATTTGTCCCTGTCATTTCTTGCTGTCCCTCCTTCCCTCCTGCTCCTCTCCATCTTTCCCAAGCCATTAGAGAGGATTGGAGGCAGGATTACTTATTGATAGGAAGAGTCACCATCCTAAATCCAGTCAGGGATGGTGGCTAATCCCTTTAATGAGTTGCTTTAGCTCTGGCAGCTGAGCTAACCTGCATGTCAACTCCCCAGCTCTCCATTCACCCCCTCCCAGACACTCTGAGCTTGCAGACCAGGAGATTGCCCTCAGCAGTGGGGCAGAAGCCCTAAAGTATTTTTTATTCCTTTAGCAATATTGAAAACAGTCTCAGAGAGCCCCCAAAGTGTTACTTATGCCTCTCCAGCACCCAAAGCTGGAATAGGAGAGTTGGGAAGACCCACTTCCCCCGTCTCCAACAAATCTGAGAAATATTATTACAGCATCCAAGGTGACAGTCTGGAAAGGTGGTGCCTGTTTCCTACCGAGTTTGTGTTTCCCTGCCAGCAAGGATGGCAGGGATAAAGAGTTTTTTCCCCTCCCTTTCCTTATTAAGATAAAGCTGTCACCAGCTTCCCCATTCCACTGGTTTGTTGGGACTTTCAAAGCCTGGAACTGTATTAAATATTCAGTCTACTCCTTTTGGCTACATTTCAGAGCCTGTATCCCTCCCTTTAATTGCTCTGTCAAGAACAGATGAAAGTTTGATACCGAGGCTTTGACTGGGAACAACTCAAACACTTTGGGCGCTGCTGATTTATTTATTTAAAGAGAAAGTATCAGGATTATTCTGCTTAAATTAGGCCCTATGCAATCGCTAAAGACTACTTTTTCATTTGTTCTTTTATGCATCCTCCCATTAACTCTTTGCTGCTTTTTGATATGTTGAATTATCTGCCTGCTCTCTCCTTTCTCTCTCTCTCTCTTCTGTCACCAAGTTTACATGTCCTCTAACACCTCTTTTGGAGCACCACGGTGCCCCGTGCTCCCAGGGGAATGCAGATGGATATTTCCATCCAAGGAGGCACCTCCCTGGGGCATTGCTCCACCAGCAAGGCAGCAGAAAGCAGAATTTGGAGAGAACTCGGCCGGCAGAAATGAAACAACCACAGCATCCTCTGCAGAGCTTCAAAGGCTGCCTCTGATTTGTGTGCACCCTTAATCTGCACCCACTGCTTGACCCACCTCACCAACAGGCTGAGTCCCCAGGGCCCTTCCCCTCTTTTTGCCTCTCCTGGGCATCTTTGTTCCTGCTCTGGGCTCTTCTCTCTCCCCCAGCACGAGGTTTTCCATGCCCAGTTCAGCTCTCTCGCACTGCAGGCTGCAGCTGGAAGGAGGCTTTGTTTGTTTGCTTCTTTTCTTTCCTTTACTTTGTCCTTCCATAGCTGCATCTCAGCTGCTTCTCCACGAGGTCTGGAGCTGGTGGGTGAGCACATCTGTGCCAGGAGCAGGGGGACGAGGTCAGCCCCAGTCCCAGGGTGGCAGCAGCAGCCACTCCAGCTGTGCTGTCCTCCTGCCTCCCTTGGTGTAATTACCACCCCTTTGTCACTGCCTGCAATCAGGCCCGTCTCTGCTTTAATCATCATCTCCCAGCAATGAGCATTCCTCCTCATTAGGGCCTTAAAAACCCCCATTATAAACATGTAAATGGGATGCGGGCAAGGAGGGAAATATTTTACTGCTCCAATTTCCTGTTGTGCCACTGCCAGCAAGTCGTGAGATTATTACTGAGCATCTCCAGCCTGCACCAGCAGCTACGGGGCCAGACCTACACCGTGCTTGCCACCAGCATCTGACAATGCACTGCTATCAGGGTTCTCCAGATTTTTCCTTGGAGGAAAGAGCAGAGATAGGCAGTAGACTCTGAGAGCACGGGAGAACCTGATCCCCTTCCCTGATCCAGTGGGCAGCACACTCTCAAGGTAAAACCAGGAAACCAGCCTGCATTTATAGAGCACAGAAAGTGAAGTCTAAATTTCTCTGGCAGCAACACTTAAGGCCTTTGACCTCCTCAGAGTCATCTGCACTGACAGCAGCTGAGCTCTGGTCTCCTGATCAGGTGGTACACCCAGACCTACCGCAGGCACTCACTGCAATCCACGGATTCTTGTCAGCTTCCTTCTCAGGTCTGTCCACTTCACACAAGGAAACCCTGCTCTGCCCCCCTGCACAGGCTCTCTCACAGCCAGACAGCAGCAGCACACCAGCCAGGTGTGCTTCACCAGGGGCAGCCCGACCCAAGAGCATTTACAGTGCAAATACCAGCTGTGTTTGCAGGAACACCAGGGGAAGTGCAGGGGAAAACTTGTAGTCCACCTCCAAAAAAGCTGCACTGAGCCCACACCACAGTTTTTTGTCCTTTTCCCTCTTCTGTTTGTTGTGGGATACAGGGGACACTCGATCTCATCTCTCCAGGCAGGTTTTCTGCCTTGTGCATACTAAGACCTCCACAAGCAGAACCCACTGGATACATATAAAATATTCCTCCCCAAGTTGCCTAACAAACCCCTAAAGGCAGAACTTGCAGCCAAGGTGCAGAGGAGAGATAGCAAATCAGGCACTCCAGTGCTTTCAACTCCAATTTCCTTGTCCTACCTCCTGATAAGATGTTGCTGAGACCTCTTCCATTTCTCAGTTCCTCTCTAGCATGTGGATTTGGCACTCATGAACTTTTTAATTTCATAAACCACCGGTGCTTTGCCTTCCCTTTTGCACCCCTGTGCCTTCTTGGAGCTCTCTAAACCAGGTGCAACCACCTGATAACTCCCTGTAATGTGATCACAGGGCCCCTGTGCCAGAACTGAACCATGCTGAGCTACAACCTCAACCCAAGAAGACCACACTGCTAATAAAAGAGCAGGACAGGTGGGACTCAAAGCCCCCCTAGAGCCTGAACTTCATCAAACAACCCCTCTTATTTTGCTTCTCTTCACATGAACAACCACAGCGTCCTCCTGGATGACAAAACCCAGCAAGGCTGCTTACCTGCACTGCCCAGACACCACACATCCCATCTCCAAGAGCACTGATGCAAAAAAAAAAGCCCCTGGCTTGCTGGTGAGGGGTTTATATCCTCTGGGCACCTGAGGAAAGGGCACATGCTATTGGTGCCTCCCTTAAGGAAAACAAAACCCACACAGCTCCTTCCACTCAAGTAATCAGGAGCAGAACCAGGTGGTTGTGCTCGTTCAGTTGAAGGCAGGGAAGTTCAAAGGGGTTAAACAGACTTATGAACACTCTCAGCCTTTTATGCAAGACCCTGTGCTTGGGGGCAACTCCCATCAGATTTAATCCTCTTTAAGAAATGCACTGGCTTTGCCCCTGGACCTTTCACTTTGTTCCCTTGGAGACAAGCCCTGAAAGCTTCTCTGACAGCCCTGAGTGCTCTGGTTTACTGCCTCAGCTGGCATCCACACTGCCCAGTGCCCAGCCTGTGCACGGACAGGGCAGGATAAAACAGGGCAGTTGAGTCCTGCAGCAGAAATACTCCTGTATCAGCAGGTTCCACCCGCGTGCAGACACACAAACCATGATCCACATGCTCAGTGACACCATCCTGGTACCACGGCTGGTCAGAGCATCTCTGTCGAGGGCAAAAACACGACCTGGGTGTGCACAAAGTGCTCAGGAGCCCTGAAACTGGGCCTACTTGCAGGGAATGGTTTGTAGTGAAGTGGAATTTATAGGCAAGCACAGCCACCTGCCCAGGGACCTGCTGCAAAACTGTCCCATCCACCCCCTTCCAAACACCTCTCAGCCAGAGTTTAATACTTCCACTTTCCTATTTATGGCCCCATCCTGTGGTCTTAAAGCATAACCAGCCTTTTCACGAGCTCCCTTTGGCTGCAGGGCAAAATCCATGCCTGCTTTTAAGCACGGGAATGATCTTCCCAGCTGTCTTCCCCAAATAACTTCCTTTTTTCCTCAATCAGAAGTTGAAGTTGCCTGCAACAAGCACGTCTCACTCCCCCTTGATGCTCAGGGATCTGACAAAAGGCGAGTCTAAAGGCAATAAATGCCCAGGTGTGTGTCTCTTCCCGTGGCCTCAGCTCAGGGTTAGGAGTTATGATGCAGGATTAGGGATATTTAATAACAGGAGGAAGGTTTGAAGCAGTTGTAGAGAGAAAGCATCAGACTTACAGTGCTAATTAGGGTTTTGGGGGAGGTTTGCTCTTAATTGGTCATGAATGAATGGGGAGTGGATGAGGGAGGAGTGGAGAGATTCGTGTATGAGTGGGAATTAATAGTTGTGCAGATGAAATTTGGCTTTCTGTTGTGGTTAGGGCTGGGATATGACAAGTCTGCCATCACAGTCTGCATGATTTCAGCCTGTGTTCTGTATGAGTGGCCAACATTCTAAATTCCCCTTTGTTTCACTTATTTGGGAGAAGATACATCTCTGGATGCAGAGATTAAAATGGCTTTTTTCCTTGTCACTTTGGGTGCTGATTTTAATCAGGGTTGGTTTTTTGTTTTTGTTGTTTTTTTTCCCTTCCTCTTTCACAGCTCCATTTCTAAAGAAAAAGAACAGCTCAGAGAGAAATTGGAGCTGCTCCCAGGACAAATGGGCCTGACTGGCAGTGCATAAAATTACCACTGTCTCTTCACCTTGCTTCCTGCAATCCCTTTATTAACTAACTGAATCCGCAGTCATTCTCTCTTCCCAGGCTCATTCATCCCTTTCTCTCTCTCTCTAGAAGCTAAAAGGTTGGTTATCACATGCTCCTGGGCTGGTGATGCACCCAGAGCAGGGGGCAGTGCAATTACATGTCCTGCAAGTGCCACCAACCCGCGCTGGTGGCAGCAGGCACGTCTGGCCCCGTGGGAGGTGCTGGCTCTGCACCCGGGAGCTGCTTTCTCCAGCCACAGAGTTCCACCATCACCTTCCTCACGACAGAAGGTGGGGCCACTTCCCATTTGAGTCCCTCAGCAAAAGGATTCAGACTCGACCTGCAGCTGTTGGTCAAAGCAAACATCCAGGTTCACGTTCCAGGAGGGTAATTAATTTCCACCCGAAGACCAGCAGTGTGTTTGTTTAATTGAACCCACAAACAATCTGTTCCTCTGCTCAGCGTGTGTTGCGACATTTCATAACCGGGGTGGGGAACAAAGACTAATAAAATGTGTTAAGGACAGGTACCAGCTGCGTGGAGAGGACACAGAAGAGGGGCAAGATGATTTGTGGGCTGCACTGAAAGAGACTCAGTCCAAATACCGGGATGAGGAAGAGCTGACATCACCCCATCTCAAAAAGGGTTCCTGGAGCTTAAATCCTCGTTATTAGTGTGTCTCTGTGGTGTGATGGTACCCGAAGGAGCCCAGGCCTCTCCCAGCAGTTGCTGTCTGACACTTTTCCTGTTCTGCAAGACCTTTTCTTCCTTGCACTCCCTGGACCAGCTTCAGGTTGAGGAAAGGAGGCTCTTCCTGCTCTCCTTGGCCCTCCCTGCTTCAAGGATGATGGTCCTGGGCAGCCTCGTTCTCTTGGCCACTAGACCACATCCAGGATAAACCAACATTTTTTTACTTCCTTAATATTTTGTGGCTGACACGACAATAAATAACTAAAATATCCATGCTTTTCTTGCAGCAAATATTGTTTTATGGGAGATGAAGGCAGATATGACCCTCAAAATACTGCCCTTCACTGTAGTTATTTTCTCTTCTCTCTATTATTTGGTGAAGCTTTCTAGAACCATTTATATTTTTCTGTATATCACTTTAAAATCAGAAAGAGCTTTAAAAAGTAAATTGCATTTTTCTCTCATTGCACAGCCTTGGATTTCTCTCTCTTCCCTTTGATTTTTCTTTTTTCCTAAAGTAAATAAACAACGAAATCTTTTTTACAGCACTCTCAAGAGGTTACATTCTGGTCATTTTTCACGGTTGTTTTTCAGTGTTCAGTGACAATTATTACCAAAAGAGAACCATTTTTTCCAGCCAGCACCTAGAATGGGAGCAGTCATGTAAACCACGATTGCTGAAGGATGAAGCAATTAGGCTGCATTCACCTGTTGCAGAAATCCTGGGAACCTCAGTGACCTTGGATGCACTGAGATTTGCACCAGTTTTTTGACTTCTGCATCCCCTGATGCTCCCAGCACTTTAACTCCTACCTGATGCACACAGAGGAATGTGCACATAACACTTGTATTTCTAGCTCTTCTCCCAGCTGGAGGTGTTACCGACTTCCTCAGTGTTCACCCAGGCAGACACTGGAGTTTCTCCTGCTGATCCTGCACAGAAACCCCAGATAACCTGTCATTTCCTCAGCATAATCCAGAGCAGGATGAGACTTCCAGAGTAGCTCATTTTTCCTGTCTGGAGGCAGCCCTGAGTCCTGGCTAAGGGAAAGGTTGTCCTTTTGGTAACTTCCCCTCATCTCTCATTTGCCCCGGGTTGCTCCTTTCATCTGTTCACACATCCAGGGGTTTGGTTTTAACTGGAAGTTCTTTGCCATTAGAGGAAAGTCTGCCCCATGGTACAACACCTCAGCTTTGATGAATTCCTCCTGCAGGTTCCAAGGGTGCCCCCGTGACCAGCTCCTTCTCCTCACAACGCAGCACATCACCAAGGCTGCACTGAAAAGAGCACAAAAACAAGCCATGCAGAGCAGGAAGGCTTGTCAGTGGACAAAGCAGAGCCCTCATTGTGCTTTATGCCTTGGGGTTCACTGAGATCATGGACAGAAGGGCCTCAGGGACAAAATACCATTCAGTGAGCTCTTTGCCAAAGAGTTCCAAGTGGGGGAAAGCAGGGGATGGAACAGCAACAGGTCAGGGAATGGTTTATCCACTTGAAAACCACTTGGTTTTCAAAGGAAGAAGCATCAAGGACTTGGTGATGTCAGTTCCCAAATGGCACAGGAGAAGGAGCCTCCTCGGGTGACAAGAGGTGTCCACGTGGCGGTGAATTCAGATGATAACGAAGTGTGGTCACCAAGGACTGCGGCTGTTCATGTGAGGGCACTGCTGCCCTGGCAAAGTGGGGGGAGATGGTCAGCAACCCTTGGCTGGGGGCTCTTGGTCCTGCACTGAGGGATGCCCAGAGTCTGTCAGAAGCCTTTACAAAGAATCACACCCTGAAATCAAGCTCTGGAACCTTTCCTGCTTTGCCCCTGCCTGGTCTGAGTCTGTAACGGTCGCCCCATTACTGCTGGTGACAGGCTGTGATAACATTGCCATTCCATTAGCAGGGTATTGTTCAGCAGATTGATGGCTGGCAAGCTGAGAAAAATTGCATCTCCCTCTGCAGCTGCCTGTCTCACAGACAGCATCCATCACAGAGGGAAGGGAGCGAAGGAAAACATCCAGGAGTAACGACTGGATCAGTTGACATCCCACCGAACTCCGTGGGTGAGGATCCTGGGGGCCAGGAACTTTCCCTTTGCTGCTCCAAGCCCAGGAGAACACCACCCAGGGAAAGCAGAGCAAAAGTGAGTGCTGAGCCTGAGCTGACAGAGGCCTCACCTCTCCTCTGTGCCCAGGAATTGTTATTAAACAGACACTTCCGAAGAAAAGCAAATATTGACATTAAGTAAGAAAGCAAATGCCATTTTGCTCCTGGGTGCTGGAAGAGAGGAGAGAGACAATGAGACAATAAGGTGCAGAAGGAAATCAGGCTCTGGAAAGGTTTGGAGGGGCTTAGGTTTGCTCCCCAGGCCTCTCAGCATCCACACACTCTCTTTCTGCTGGAGGAAGAGGGATTCGGGGCTTTCTGCTGGAGACAGCGAGTGCAAAGAATGGTGTCAAAGGTAGAAAACAGGCAGAGAAAAGAAGAAAAATAATCCCACAGAACTGTTTTGTGGTTGTGTCTAACCCTCCATGCTTCTTGACTGTCTTTTGCAGGCTTCTTCCAACAGTGCTGACTGGTCCTCAGGCTGGATGAAGCCAACTGTCCAATCTCCAGAAGAATTTCTCCCACCTGAGCACCTCCATCCACCCTTCCACCACCTCTGCTGACCCGAGAGGGGGTCTGTGTGGTTTCCCACCGTGGATTCCTTCCTCTCACGGTGTGTGATCCCGGGAATCTTGCACCATTCTGGCAGTACTGCCACTGCCTGGCCCCCTGCATCCTCTTGGAAGGCAGATCCTGATGTGGGAGGCCTGAGAGAGCTCCCGACGCGGGGAATAAAAAACCCACCCGGCGACTGTACACGAGAAATTAAAACCTCGGTTTTTAACTTTCATTTCTGCATGAAGTGGTATCATTTAATGTAAAGGAGCAATTTTTTTTTCCATTTTGAAAGCGTTGAAATGGGATGATTCACCAGTATCTCTCCTTCTTTCCCACAGATATATTTGTTATCGTGTTTCTTCTAAAACTTGACTTATTTGTGAGAGCGTTTCCTGCCAAGAATTTCAGTTTCATTAAAGCAGCTTTCTGATGAGGAAGTAGATAATCAGAGGATACCTGACCTTACCTAGTGCATCTCATCTTCCCTCATTAGTACTGAGGAGCTTTTCTGACACAGCCTGCCAGTCACAGGAGTGGGAGGGCTGAATTTCTGAGTTAACCACGAATCTGGACCAGGTATGTCAGGGAGTCGAGGAGTAACCAAGGAGGCAGAGCCCCAGCCTAGACCAGGCAGGAGCAAGTGAGAATTTTAGCACCTTTCCCCCCACCCTCCCCTGCCTGCAATGTCAGCAGGGTCACTCCTGTGATTTTGCAGTGGTTTGCATGAGACTTTTTGATCCCTGGGGGAACAAGTGTCGCTCCTTTCAAGCCTGTGGTTTGGAGGAGTCTGGAAGCTGCTTGTGGAGCACATTCCACGGCACTGGCACCCCGGTGGGTGTGCTGTCAGGGTGCTTTCTCCGTGGAACTCCTGGAATAGGCTGAGGCACAAATGTTTAAAACTGCCCTTAAGTATCCACAATGCTGCCTTCTCTCAGTGCTTGCCCTGGGAGCATTCCTAAAGCCCGGATTCTGGCAGAGAAGGAGAGGGAAAATACTGAGGAAGCAAGTGAATGCAGAATACAAACAGAGAGTGGCTTTGAGGGAGGCAGAGCTTCAAATGTCTGAATTCACTCTGCACTGAAGCCAGCTCTGCACTGGCTCAGGGGAGGGGACTGTTCGGTGTTGTTTTGCACTGAGTGTTGGTGGGTTTGTAAGGTTTTCATCCTGCTTTTACACCAGGATGAAACTCCGCAGTTTCCAGACTGGCTGATTTCTGGCAGGAATCCCAGTGGCCACGCAGAACTGCCTCTCCTCACCCATCTTCTCCTGCTCCTCAGGGCAGCTTAACTAACTCACCTGAAAGATTATTTGTTTGGCAGCAAAGGCCACAAATAAAACACAGCTGCCTAATGAAGACAACTTGGTGAGTCTGCCCCATTTTTAATTTTAATGTTGCATGTAATCTCCATCCTGGTCTATGGACTTGTCAGTGGTTTTTACAGCTCCTGATTATGTGAGTGCAGCAGGCAGAGACAGCTCAGTGGAAGAGCTGGGAAAGCTGCACTAACAACTGCCCCTGGGGAATCCAGCCACGGGAGCCAAGGATTTGTCTGCACCGTCATTGCAGTGACAGAAAGCAGAGGCTGAGCAAGCACTCTGTGGTGGTGTCCTTTTCACAACCCACCTGGCTGCTTATTTATAGGTAGTCAAATAGCTCTGGGCCTGAAAAGCAAGGGGAGAGGAGACTCCTGCGTCACCATCCATGCAGAGAGAGACAAACACGCAGCTCTTACAGAAGCAGAAGTGGATACCAGGGATTTAACCGTGGGTACAGGGAGCAGGGGCAGTGGCAGGCCTTAGGGTCAAGCCTGTGGCCAAATTTGGAATCTTGGGCTACCCACCACTCCTTATCCTCGAGGCTGTCTCTGCCAGTGAAGGATCCCATCGATAACAAGCAAAGCAGCCTCCTCTCCAGAGCACTGTCCTGCCAATAAAGCCCTCCAGACTCATTCACCTCCTCCCGCTGGGCAGGCCTGGTGCTAAAGATCGCAGACTGCAGAGTAAATCTATCCAGAGGCTAAGGATTTTCTGACAGAGAGATGGATACAGAGGAAGCAGTTTCCTTGCCAGCATGAATAGAGGCAAACACAAAAGGGCAGGCACATAAAAACTGAGCGCTGCTCCCACTCGGAGCCCCATGACCTCAGCCGTCCTGCAGGGCTTGCTCTTCTGCCTGCAGAAGCCTCAGGCTCACCCCTTCCATTGTGCCATGATGAGTGCTCTCCTGCACTGCTCAGCAAGCACTTCAGCCTCTGTTGTCCCTCCAGTCAGGGAATAGAATGCACCCAGGAGTGCCTGGAGAGCACAGAGGCTGTTGGGATTGACACCCTCACGGCTGATGGAGCTGGATGCTGTCTCACAGCTGCAGACTCGGGAGGGTTTTGCCAACCCAGGATCAGGGCTGAAGCAGCACATGGAACTCTGTTACTCTCCTGGGTGCTGGGATGGTTGGCAGGAGCAGCCTCAGCCCTGAAAGGTTTGCATCCCTCATAGCTGAGGCAGGAGATACCCCAGCTTTTATGGGTGGGAGAATTGGGACCAGGAGGAATTGATACACAGGAAGTCTGTGGCAGATCTCAGAGTTTTATCCTGGCCCTTCATCACTTTGCCCCTCCTAGGACTCACAACAAGGTTTAATCAGGGCTGCATCCTTTCTCCTTATGGCCGTGTAAATCAGGAGTGACTCCCCTGGAATTACTCCGTCCTTTCCTGCCCAGAGCCTGCTCTGTCCTGCTGAGCTGTGGGCTGCACTCAGAGCCTGCACTCACAGGCAGCCAGGAATTGGGAAGGTGGCCAGAGAAGATGCTTCAGGCCCTTCAGTCCCTCAGCCCCAGGCCTGCAGGCTCTGCACTGATGCTGGCCCCCTTTTCCTCCTGGGAAACGGGGCTGCAGTGCAAAGAGTGCTTGGATAAGGTCCACAGGCACCCAGTGAGAAAGGAGGGGTCTCCTCCCCTGGCTCCCCTCCAGGGACCAGCATGTCAGCCACACAGGATGCTTCTCGGATGAAGTGCAGAAACTGCCACCAGCTGTGCAGCTGGTGAAAACCAGCCCAGCCATTGACAAATCCTCCTCTGGAGACAGCTGACTCAGAGCCTGCTCTGCCTCCCGGGTGTCTCCTGTCGTGTAGGCCCCGTCACTGCTGTGTCTCAGTCAGCCAGGAGGGTTTTCTGCCTTCTGAGTTTGACCTTCTAAGGATGTTGAGCATCCTTCAGCATCTGGCCCATCAGGGATGTGACATGTGGCACAGCTGTGCAGGACAGAGGCACAGGCTCTGCAATGACCTCATTCCTCCTACTTGTTCTCCCATCTCTTTCCAGGGGCTGCAGACACATGGGCTGCCTGACTCCTTCAGGTCACAGCAGGGACACTGGGACAACACACAGCAGCATATCCTGATGACCAGGATTCTTGTCCTGAAGGAAAAATCATTGTTTCACCTTCCTCCCCAAATGATACTCTCTAATTTCATGCTAATGACCTGGAGGTGAAGAGGACAGATTTTGCTCTGCTCCTGCCACCTTGCACACCTGAAGTCAGTCCTCCTTTTGACTCCTTCGTTGCCAGCATGGTGCTAGGAAGCAGCTTTCTGCTGCTGCCACCCGTGGCTCTGCAGGCAGACCCCTGGCAGGGCTCTCCATGGGATTAGCAGCATTCCAGGTAAACCTCCTGCTGCCCACAGAGGAGGATCCGCCCCCCTCAGGTGCTGGATCACTGATTCCAAGTGCTGCTTAGTTCGGTCCCTGAACACACTTATCTGTCTCCAGCCACAGTGGAAATCCCTGTGCACATCAGGGGCTCACCAACCTGGGCTGCAGTTTGGCTTTGTACCAATTCCTGATGCTGCCCTGCTGGCTGGGCTTCCCAAGGGGCAAGGAAGAGGCTTGTCTGCCTTTACAGGTAATTAAATCTGGATTAGAACAAGATTTTACTGGAATCCAGCCTGGGGGGAATTGTAAAGGGCTTCCCAGAGATTAAGCTCTACGACCAGAGCCCAGGCAGTGCTGTGCCCTCCTTGTTCTGTCTCCTGAAAGCAAGAGGGTAGAGAAAAAACCACAGAAGCTGCTTTGGGAGCCTGTCCATAGCCAAAGACCAGCTTGGATGCCTCAGCACAGCACAGCACTGTTCACTGTTCCACCTGCAGGAACTGAGGTCTAGACTCAAGTAAAACCAGGCTTAGTCCCTAATTCTCCCCAGTCTTTCACATGCTTGGCTTCTCAGGCTCCCAGGGGAGAGGGAGCGATCTCTTCTCTCCTGCACAGCTCTGGGGAGGAGCCGGCCCTGGATGCTCAGCCAGGAGCTCTCAGCACTGCCCCATCTCCCATTCCCACTGCAAAGGGGTGCTCAGGCTGCATCCCCCTCTGGAGGAAGGAAGAAACTGGCTTGCTGAACAATCCACAGAAAGGCTTTGCCAGGGGAATTTGTCACTTCTTTTCCCTGCGCTTCGGTTTCCCCAAGCACAGAATGAGGCACTGGTAGTTCAACTGGTCGGGGTATCACTTTGAAAAGCGCCACTGAAGAGAACAGCTCTTGCAAATTTAACCCCCAGCCCACCTCTGCTGTGCACACACTGCTGTCACTGGTTCTTCCTCCATCCCTCTGGGCGTTTCCCGTGGAGTGTCCTTGTCACCGAGCAGCCACCACTGCTCCTGTTCCCTGCCGGGCACCCACAGCGGCTCCCTCGCGGCTGATGCTGCTGCATAATGGGCCTGAAAACGCAGGGAACTGATATGCAAATCTGACATTTTAATTTGGACACGAGGGCTTAATGAGGCTGTGGAGATTCTGCCACTTGCAGCCTCCACATCCTGTAACCCGCAGTCACAGTGCCTTAATTGAGCACGTCCCCAGCCCATGCTCTCCCACACATCCCACCCTCTGCTCCCAAATCCCCCCTCTGTGTGGGGACTGGAGCTCTCCAGCAGCCACATCTGGTCTTCCCAAAAACATCTGTTAGGAGCAGACACGAACTTTCCCACCCTGACCTGGGGACCTCTTTTGAGGTGATGCTTTGGTTTGGTGGCTCCTAAAAAGCACTTTAGCTCTGCAGCCTCTGGGGCCAGGCAGTTCATCAGCTGCTGTGCTGTCTTGTTCTTGAAGAGATGGAAGATGGGATTGGCCAGGGATTGGCTCTGCTGAGAGAACTGGCTCTGGCCTATGAGGCCTCTCCTTCCATCCCATAAGACCTGGAAAATCTTTCCTTGTCAGAACAAGCTCTTCATTAAGGGAGAATGTATCTCATCCACTAGCCCCAGTGACAAAGCAGAGAACAAATAACCTAAGAACAAAGCCCAGGCAAAATCCAGGAACTCCTGCATGCAGAAAGGAGGTATTCCCTTTGTGCCACTTGCCTGTAAGCAAAGGCTTCCATCAGATCCCGGCCCAGAAACTCCATAGTCCTTTTATTTGAAGAGGATTGTGGAGCTGCCATTCAGTAAATGAAGTGCCACTCCAAACAGCTGCACTGTGCCCTGCCCTCAGTTCAGGCACAGAACTGCTGGGGCCTCAGAGCTGCAGGCCAAGGCTGCTCCCTTCCTTGGAGCTCTGCAGAGCTAAGGAATGCTGGAAAGTGCATGCACAGGAGCCAGGAGAGAGGTGAAGAAGGCGGAGGAGAACGTTGTTTCATCTCTGCTGTTGCTCCCCTGACAGATACAGCCAGGGTTTTCTTCTTCAGCAGCCTTTGTTCCTCCCAGCTTGCAGCCAGAGCACCAAACCGCTCCTCTGGCAACTGAAACCTAGATCCTGTCTTCCCTGTTTTCCTGGGAGGGGACAGAAGGGCAGGAGAATACGAGTGTCTCCCCTTTCCCTGCTGCTTTATATCCCAGCAGGTTGCTCCCAGAACCCGTTGTGGCCCCAGTGATCGCAGCACTCTCCACACAGGGCTGATCACCCAGCATCACACAAAGGCAGCGAGCTGCAAGCCCAGCTCCAAGCGTGCCACGCTTAATTTCCAGGGAATATGATCCTAGGAGAGGCCGTGCAGCCGGTGAAGACACAGGGAGAGCCAGCCTGGGGCTTGGAGGGAGGAATGTGAGCTGGGCCAGGGCAGGAGATGAGTGGGAAGAGGCAGGTACGTGGGCCATGAGCTCTTTTCAGCACGAGCAGGCTCTGGGATGAAATATTAATGCTGGCATCCTGAGCAGGCAGCAAGCAGCGGTGCCTGAGCTACTTGGCCATGAATAAAAGATGGTCCTGAAAATGGGGAAGAGCAGCAAATTAATTAATCGAAGCAAAAGTCTCTCCACTCCCATTAACGAACAAGCCTGGAATGCTCCCACGTGCAGCTCAGCTTGGGGAACATGCAGGGGCACAGAGAGGAGGAGGAAGCAGAGGCAGGGGCTTCTCCCGGTGATTTTGGGCTGTACCACCCCTCACTGGAGCCAACGTGTTGCCCCAAGAGGGCTGAGGGAAGGCTGCAGATTCCCAGCCCTGCGTATTCCAAGAGCTGTGCTGGCTGGAACAGCCCAGCTCTGGGCCAAACCCTGGGGCCCAACCAGCTGCTCCCAGGAGAACGAGCAGGAGGGTTCTCTCACCGGTGGAGGGCTCGGAGTTGTTCCTGCCTGCAAGAGGAGACAATCCAGTTTCCCCTTCATTCAGAGCTGGGAGTTTTCTGGGTGCTGCTTGGAGCTGCCCAGCCCAAGGCTGGTCCCTTATGCTGCCCCAGTTGACTGGAACCAGAGCAGTGAGGGCTGCTGCAGCTGGAGAGACACCCTCAGCTCCCAGAGACGACTGATCTCCTCTTCTGAAGCTTTGCCCATAAATTATAGATTTTAAGCAGTGTTTGTTTAAAATATTCAGCTTGCCACTTTAAAAAGAATACTCATACACACCAGGAATGGGGGAAAAGAATGGGGGCTGCATTCCCACTTGGAACGAGGGGGAGGAAAGCAAACAGGAGAGAGGTGTTTCCTTGACTAATGAGCTGGCACCCCTGGCTGTGAATGTACAATTCCACACGTGAGGCACCTGCACTGCAGCTTTGCCTGCCTCTCCCTCCAGCACACAGCTCAGGCCTCTGCCTTTCCACCCTGCGTCCCAGTCGGGAGCCCATCCCACAGGCTCCCCTCGGAGCCTGCAGGACAAGGCTGTGCTCTCAAAGTCGGAGCAAAGGCAGCTCAGGTGCTCCGAGGGCAGGAGGGAGGTGAGGAGGCAGGGGAACATCCCCCTCCACACAATCCCTCTCCTTACCTAGAAACACAAGCGTTGCTTTGATTAAAAATTCAGCTCTTCAGCTGCCACGGCCACAGGGCAGGTCTGCGGAAGGTGAGAGGCAGGGAGCAGTGCCCGAGATGTTTCTCATCAATGAAGGATGCTCCCCTTCGTCTGCGCTCTGGGCACATTCCCTGCCAGGAACCAGGACCTGTATTGCCACCTGATGGTGAGGAAGAGCCAGGGTCCTGCTGCAGGATGAAGAGATTTCTCCTCTAGGTTGCAGCACTTCCCGGGCTCAGGCAGGCTCTCACTGTCTCCTGGGGTGGATTTCCCGTGGAAGAGACTGCTGAGAGCACTGGTGAAGAGACACAGCCTTGCAGGAGGGGATGAAGGCACCCCTGAGCTTTCATTGCCCAGGGAAGCTCACTCAGGTGCTCCTGGAGCAGGGTACAGGCAGCAGCACCCAGCTGAGCAGCAAGGCACGGATCTCTGAACCCTGGCTACCCCACACCTCCTGTGATCTTATCAGGGTCACACCTGCGCCCCCAGGACACAGAGAACATTCCTTGCTCTCCCTCCCAGGAGACACTGACCATTCTGGAGCGTTCCGCACTATATTTTTAATAAATTAGCCCCAAACTCCATTTGTGTGGATAAAAATAGCACCAGCTCCTCTGCCAAGCCGTTTTTCCTCTTGGTTAACACATTCATCCAAGCTGCTCTATTTGTCTTCCCTCCACAGACTCATATTCTTCTGGATTCATTTTGTCAAACAAATTGCACAAGCTGGACTGCCCATTTACCCAGTGCTGTTTGATTACAGGGGTTATTTATGAAGCAGCAAGACATATGGCATTAAGCTTCTTAATAATAATAATAATGAGAGAAGGGAAGGGGGAAAACGCTAGAAGAGAGGAAGGGGAAAATGTTTTTTATTACAGACAAAAGCTCCTGCCATCGGTGATAAATTCCAGACACTTTTTCCAGTTGCTCTTGTGCTGCTGGCATGATGAGTGGCACAGGCAGCTCTGCCGCAGGAACGTGGCCACGGGCTGCAGGGAAAGGAGGGGAATGCTGGAGCAGCCACAGGTGGTGAGGATGGCTCAGGTGTGCAGGGGCCACCAGGCAATTCATTTCCCAGGAGGTGCAGTGATGCCGAGCCCACCGAGCCCGGCGTTTGAACCCGATTCCCTCCCTTCTCTCTGATGGAGCCGCTTATTCCTGAGGAGTTTGGGAGCACTTTCACCATGAGCAGAGCCCAGCTGTGTCCCTGCAGACATCCCCCTCTGGCCTGGCCATCCTGGCTCTAACAGAAACTCACTGCAATTCAATCAAAGCTTTTCAGAGGAAGATGCTCGATTAAGGGCCTGGGAGACCTTGAAAGTGGAGTCATTCCTGCAACAGGAAGGTAATTAACTTTTTTAATCAGTGGGCACTGATCTCGAGGTCTAGTGAAGGGAGGCAGCAGCAAACTCACTCCCACAGATGCATAGTGGAGCCCTGCCATGTTACTGGAGAGCCCAGGGAAAGGGCTGGGAACTGGACTTGGCACACACCAACCGGCAGAGCTGTTCCATCACCTCATCCTTCTCCCTGGTGGGAGCAGTCTGAGCCATTCCCCCGGGGCAGAGGTGCCTTCTGCTTCCCCCTTCACCTCTGGCCCTCCCTTCTGACCCTGTCTCAAAAAAGGAGAACACACCAAGCTTCCAGCCACACCAGCATCTGGAGATAACTCCTTAGCAGCCCTCAGCTCCCTCCCTGTCTTACAGGGAAGACCCTGGCAGGGGGATAAACAAACCCCACCCCTGAGACTAAAGGCTTTCCCCTGGCACATGCAAATGTCCTGCAGCTCCAGCCCCAGCTCCTGCTCCCTGTTCATCAGCTGGCACGGGTCAGGAATGCTGGGCAGACACAGCTAATCAGGCACGTTTGTGACTTCAGTGAACTCCTGCGTTTCATGGCCTGCATCCTAAACCTGCTCTCTGATTCCCCAAGGGAGAGGGATTTACACTTGCAGTTTTATGTCTAGTTAGTTAATGGTCCATTACTGTCTGAAGGATCAGCAGCTAGAAGTTAAATCCATCAGGATTTATGATGAGGAAGAGCCAAAGGCTGCAGAAGAAAACATTCCAGGGAGGGCACAGGGAACACAGAGGGGCTGGAACCAAGAACTCAGTGAGTGTTCTAGAACAAGGCTCGCCCCGTCACTTCTCCACTACAAGCTGCACAGGTTGAATTCCTGCCCCCTCCCTATCAAGAGGCACTGAAAGGGCTCCACTTCCTTAGCAATAATTAAAAAAAAATATAAAAAAAAATAAAAATTAATAAAAGTAAATAGAAACAAACCCAAAATATTAAAAGTAATTTTGAAATTTTGAATAAATAGAAATAAAAATGAATCAAAAATTAAAAGTGGAAATTAAAAAATGAGTTAAAATAATAATTAAAAGAAATAAAAAGAAATAAAATGAATCAAAAATTAAAAATGGAAATAAAGATAAAAAATTAATTAAAATAAAAATTAAAATAAATAAAAATAGAAACGAATAAAAATTGCATAAAATATACGTAAAAAATTAAGAGAATAAAAATATTAAGAACAATATATAAATATATAGAAATAAAAAATTTAATAAAGAAATAAAATTTAAAGATAAATTAAAATTAAATTAAAATAAATAAAAATTACATAAATATAGATAAAAATAAATAAGAAAATAAAAACATTATAAAGAAAAAAATTAAAAAATTAATAAATGAAAATTTAAAATAAATTAAAATAAAAATTGAAAAATAAATTAAAATAAAAAATAAATTAAAATAAATAAAAAATAAAAATTAAGCAAACTCCGGCTTACCAATGGCCGGCAGTCCATAGGCAAATCCCAGGACTCCTGGGTTGTAGGATGGCTTCTGTTCACCTGTAGGGACAGCCCGCAGGGCCCAGCCTGTGCCCACCTGCCCAGCGCAGGGCAATGCTGCCCTCTCGTGCTGCCCAGCGAGATAACACCGGCAGCGACAGCCTCACCTGACCCTGCACTTTCAGGAGGTGCCATCAAGTCCTTGCTCTGCGTGAGGAGGACACACGGGCAGCCTTTGTTGGCCCTTCACACTTGATTAATTCATATTTACAACGCTTTGCTTCGTTTGACTGGAGCTTTTTGTGATTTGTTTGTAACATATTTCCAGGAAGGCAGCCCTGGCCTGCCAGCACAGACAGGAATTGCATGAAAATAGTCTGTGGGTTGGTTCCTAGTGCTTGTTTACTGTTCTTGGAGTAAAACAGCAGGTTTTGTTGTTCGTGATGCTTAATAAATCCCTGTTTTGTTAAGTGGGTGTTTACATGTAAGTAGAGCCTTCCCCTGTGCCTGTGTGGATGCATGTTTATAATAGCAATGTTTTCCTCTGACACTTCATGTTTCTCATCCAATTCTTCCCTTGCCTTTCTCCTTTTGCCCGTCTTTCTATCCCTGCCTCTGATTTACACCAACAGAATATTCCACTTTTTTTTCCTTCGGTTGCAAATAACTTGCTCTTCGGGGTTTTTTTGTTCTGTTTTTATTTGATCTTACTAACAAACCCATGTGAATTATCCGTATTGAAAAGGGCAGTAGGCTGGTTGGGATGGAGTGCATCCTGGCAGGACTCCAAACCCCTTTAGGCGTGGATGTTACACCACGTGCTGTGTAGCTTCTGCTTTGGAACATGCTCACGTTCTCCGAGCCCCAGGGAGTGATTTCTTCCACTGAGCGCAGACAAAGAGGCATTTACTTTTTTCCAATAAGGACTTTAAGAGGTTTATTAGATAAGTGTTACCTTTACTTATTTATATGTGTTGGCACAGGCAGTACTTCCCAGCTGTTCTACCATGAGTTCCTCAGCACCAGAAAGGAGGTCTTCAGCTGGGATTGAGGTGTGCTGTGCTCCTTGCCCAAACTTTTAAAACATGCTGGAAGTGGCAGGGCCCTCCAGTTGTTGAGTTTAGATACTATAGATAATAAGTAATAAATAATAAGTGATTGATACCAGATAACAAACAATATGTAATAAATGACACAGTGGTGACAGGGAGGTGATCCTCTTTCCACCCCACAAGCCAAACTGCAGCTATGGTTTATCTTTGTAGGTAAATGCTGGTGATGGGGTGAAACAGCTTATGTTTTCAAGCATTTGATGTACCAGTGCTGGAAACACTCTGTGCTACAGCATAAATTAAATTATTGCACTGTGTTTGCTGGAGGGCCTCCATAGTAATGGTGCTGGTAGTGCATTGCAGAGCCCTCATACCAGCACAGTTCTTTGGGTGCCTGGGTAAATTCTCACTGCTACAATCCTGATTTCAACCCCCCCTTTAAATTCTGTCTTTTTTATGCTTCTCCTTAATGAAGCTCGGTGCTTCTTTCTGTCAGTGCTGCCTTTATATGCCATCTCTCCCAGACTAGTATTCCAAATCAGGGGGTTGACCTGGACTGAAATATAAAAATAAAAATAAATTAAAAAAAAGGGGAAGCAATTTCTTAGGATGTGTTTTTCTGTGGCAAAACTGCTGCACAGGGCCAAGGAGTGACCCACTTGCTGTCCCTGAGGGAGACGGTAGAAGGGATGGGGGACGGGCTTCCAGCTCTGCCCCAAGCTGTGGGTCCCCCGGGGTTCTCTGGCAGAGCTGCCTCCAGCTCTTCCCGGGCACTCGGGTGTCCCTGGGGCGGGAGGGGCAGGGGAAGCCCTTCCTCGCTCACCCCACCACGTGCTCCCATTGTCCCTGTAACAATGGGGGGGAGGAGGGAGCTCTGGGGCCGGTGACACAAACCCCAGCCCGGGGAGCAGCTGCCTGGCCGCTCAAGGGATGCTCTGTGTGTGCCCAGGGTGCCAGCCAGGCCTGCTGGCAGCCCCAGTGCAGGACCCAGCTCTGTCTGGTGCTAGAAAGTGGCAGAACTGCCTTTTTCTGTCATAGAATCACAGAATATCCTCATGAAAATGGTGCAGACTGTGCTTAACCTGTTTCTCTCCAGGGTGAGGTGCTTCCTGGCTGCCTTGGAGCACAGGGAGAGCCTGCAGGCAGCTGCTCCCAGTGGCTCTTGTCTGGAACTATCCGTAGGAACCTGTGTGGTGAGAGTTAACCACCCTGGCCTACTGGTTCCTTCATAAATAAGGAATGCTAATAAACACTTTCCATTCCTTAAGGCCCAGTAGGTAGGAAGAGAAAATTCTGGGAAGCTATTTTTTGTTTTCTGTAACTTGCATTAGTCATCTCTCCTGAGACAGAGAGGAGAGAGCTTGGCTGGGGATGGGGAGCAGAAGCAGGGCCGTGCTCCACACCCCTTTCTCTGCCCAGCACCATCCTAGGAGCCTCCAGCAGCTTCTCCTTCCCCACACAGGTGAATTTCCCTAAAACAAAGGGGTTTGAAGTCACTCTGGGAATCAGCTGCCCAACCTGGTATCAGCCCCTGCAGGTGCTCCCTGTTTTAAAAGGCATGGTGGTGTGTCACAGGGGGAGAGTTTTACTGTCTGGAGTGGCATCTTTCCCCAGTTCCAGCTCTCTGCCCATGTGAACTCCCATCTGGAGAGCCCGTGGGATGTGGCACCCTTGCAAAGAGCTGGAACACAAGCCCTCTGGCCACTGGTAGGAGATGGATCTGCAAACTCTGAGCTAGGAGGTGCTGCCTGCCAAACCTGCCTGGCTCAGCTGGCAGAGGTGCTTCTCCTTCCCCCAGGGATGAGTCTCGCTCTGAGCTCGGCAGAGATCAGGTTTGTGGGGCACGGTGCAGAAAGCAGCTCTCCCAAAAAAAACCCAGCCCCTGCCAAGCAGGATGTGATGGGAGGCAGTGAGGAGGAGGCTGGAGCAGGCAGCCAAGCACCCTTCCCACTTAGTCTGGGGAGCAGATGGAGCAGACTGAGGGCTCTGCACTTCAGTCAGCCCCCACTTCCAGCCTGAGTTGGCTCCCAGTGTCCTGGCTGGATCCCACAAGGACTCCCAGGTGTCTCGCAGGAAGATTTTAGTGGCCTTGTGCTGGAGGTCACTCACTCCTCCAGATGGATACCGGTCTGCTCTGCCTGGGCAGGAGGGCTGCACTGCTGGGATCTTGCCTGGTGGGTCCCAGCAGGGTGGAAACGCAGCAGTGCCTGGCGAAGCAGGGATTTATTGTGTGGAACCACAACCTGTGATGAACACCCACTGCTGGCAGCCTCCCAGAAAAGCCTCCCTGGAAGGCGAAGCCCCCACGAGAGGCAGGAGGTCACAACATCCCTGCTCTGCCTGGGGGTGAGCACAGAGCCAGGACTTTCTGCTACGGAGCAGCCACGGGACAGAGTGTGCAGGCAAACAGGGAGGAGCGGACGGGAGGGAGGGATGTTCCTGCTGGCAGGGCTGGAACTGCTCCCTCACAGGCACTTCTCAGCCCCTGATCACTGCTAGGCTGGGGTCTTCAGCCTCTGGGGCTTCTGTGTGCACAGGACACAGCCCGGAGGCAGGTGGAGGCTACCGAGGAGGAGCCCTGTGTGCTGTGTCAGAGCTGGGGCTCTGTGCCAGCCTGCTGCCTCCTTTGCCAGGCTGCTGGAAGCCCAGCAGACCCCAGGCCAGTGCTGCAGCAGGAGCCCTGCCTGCCCCTGTTTTCCACGGCTCTGTGTTGCCTGCAGGAAGCAGGGGAGCACAGTCTCCTCCACCCCTGCTCTGTGCAGCAGTGCCACAAAGCCCAGGGGCTTCTTATCTGGGCCACGCCACACATATAGCATCCATGGGGCCTCTCCGGGCTCCCAGGGGCCAGCCTGTCCCTCCTGTCAAGGGCAAAGCTCCTCTGAAGCCTCCCTTGCTCGTCCCTCAAAAGATGGGGTGGGAAGGGCCTGGGTTTGGCTCAGTGCAGTGAATCCTTTGCCTCCCTCCTGTCAGCTGGGGCCTGGGCAGAGCAGGGGGTGCAGGGGCAGCTGAGCTGTGAGCTGAGCACCAGCCACTCCTGGGGCTGTGATCTCTGCCAGCTCAATAGCACTGATTCCCCCTCCCCTACTCCCCCACCTTGTTAACTCCCAGCCCTAATGGCCTTGGGGAGGGTGTCAGGGGTCTCTCCCCGGCAGTGCTGCCCCCAGGTCCTGTTGTGTGGGTCCTGACATGTCCCTTCCCCAGGAATGAGCAGCGGTTGCTGCGTGGGCATCCTGCTGCCACGCTGTGAGCAGGACCCAGAGCGTGCTGCTGTGCAGTGATTCATGGGCAGGAGGGAAAGATCCTCTAATTCCAGTGTTTGAGGTGTACTGAGGGGCAGGGGAGAGATGTTCCCCTGGGGAAGGATGTGCATCCACCTTTCTCCTAGAAGAAGGGTGTCCCCTGCAGCAGGATGTCCTTGGGCAAGGCCAGGTTTTAATTGCTGCAGCATCACCAGACACTCGAGTCATGGTCGCCCTCAGTGCCTCTGCTCCCGGCCTGCCTCCTGCAGCTACTGGGGGCAGTCCCTGAGCCACCAGCAGCAGTGAATCTGCCCCAAGAACTCCCCACATGCCCTGGCTTTCTCTGCAGAGACGAGAGTTTGGCTGATCTGAGCTCCTAGGGGAGCTGTCTGTGCCTGCTGGTCCGTCTGTCCTGCCGCATCCCCTCCTGCTGGTGTCTGCACTGCTGTGCTACACCGTGCCTGTTTGGCTGCCTCCTTGCCCCTCTTCATTCTCGGCTGTGTGTCTCTCTGACTGCCACCTGACACTGCAAAAGCTGCCTGCCCCCTTCTCCATTTGCCTGTCATTATTAGGATTTTTCCTTCCCACCCTTTTCTTTGGCCGCCATCCGGAGGCCTCTGCATTAGGCGTGACTTAGGCATTGCTTTTCCCCGGTTTACAAAGAGCAGCCAGGCTGCAATCTGCAGCAAAAGGACTGTCCAGAGGGGGAACCTCTGCAAAGACCCTCCTGCAAATGCCTGAGCAGGACACTGGCTGCCAGCACTGCCCAGAAACTGCACACTCATGCCTGCCTGCACAGCCAGGGACTGAGAGGCTGCTGAAATCTCTTGCGGTGGGACTTGGGCAAAAAAAAAACCAAACAGAAAGCCAGTCCTTGCAGCTTGAATTCCCTGGTTGCCTGTGGAATAGCTGGGGGTGAGGGTGGGGGTGTGGGGGAGATGTGTGTTTTGGAGAGGGGAGGCTGGATGTAAAAAGGACCCCTGTGTGTGTGTGTGTGTGTGTGTGTGGTTACATGTGCTGCCCCACATCACAGCTGTGTTTGGATACAGACCTTGTGCTTGCAGTTTTTCCACTCTGACAACATTGCAATGTGCCTCTTGTGTCTGTCTCCTTGCCTTGCATCCATCTACTCCCAGTCTTGTTATCTTTCTGTGTCAGTTTGCCAGACCTTTAATGGCATCCATAGCCAGCCCCACCAGTCTGGGCCATCCTGGGTCACCAGTGTGGCATGTCCCTGTGCTGCCACGGTGATACACAGTGCCTTTGACACCCAGCTGCCACAACAGACAGGGTCAGGCCTTTTCCCTCCTCGTGACAGCACCCTGGAACCCTGCTGCACACTCCCAGGGCATCACAGGCCTTCCTGGACAGCTTGGGGGTCCATCCCCACCTGGGCCAACCCAGGTGCAGCCAGAGCCAAGCTTTTGTAGAATTAGCAAACTCCCCTGCAGAGCCAGCTTGCAAAACCTCAGCACTCCAGTGTCATCTGGGATCAGGTTCTGCTGGAGCAGAATATGACTTTTCGTATCCACTTTCACAGCGTCAGCCCTTTATGCAGAGCCCAGCTGGGGGTGTGGGACGAGGTGAGGACAGGGCAGCCCATCCTGAGTCCCTCTGTCTTTCTGAGATGCCTTGGGACCCAAACTCCCAGGGAGAGCAGCTCCCTCTCTTGTCATCTCCACCCTTCCCCGAGAGCAGGGAAGAGGTCTCTTCCCAGGCTTGTTTCTGGATCCAAAGGCATTTTGCCTGTGCAGAAGCAGCTCTGCTTATCCCCTTCCCAACCATGTGCTGACAGGAGCCTGTGGGGAGCAAACCCTTGCTGTGTCTTCACTACCACCAGCCCTGGACCCAAAACTGATTGTTGGCATCACAGACAGAGCTTACAGATGTGACACTTGGGGACATGGCTTAGTGGTGGGCTTGGCAGTTAACAGCTGGATTCGATGCCCTTAAAGGTCTTTCCCAGCCTAACTGACTCTGTGATTCAGCTGTGTGTCCTGCTGTTCCTATCACCATTTTGGAGGAGACCTGTGTCACGCAGGTCTTCGGTGACTTGGTGCAGACTGGCCTCGCAGGGGACCTGAGCTCAACTCACTTGGTGAGGGGGGATGGCATTGACCCCCTCCTCAGAGAAGCCCACGCCAAGCTCTTCTTCCCCTTTCCCAACCTTCCCCAGCAAAACACCTCCCACGCTGCCGGGAAGGATGAGGGTTGGCAGCCCTTCTCCAAAACGATGTTCCCATGGCAATGGGGATGTGTCGCCCTTTCTGGGGAAGATAAGGAGGGAAGAGGGGGAGAAGAGGGGGCGAACGGGACCCTCCGCATCACTGCGCGCTCCTGGGGCTGGGTGGGGGGTGTCTGAGTCCTGCAGAGGCAGGGCCACCCCCCCGCCCCGCACCGCCCCCCGCCGCAGGGCCGGGGGCCGAGCCTCAGTGACGCCTCCCGGTCCCCATTCGCTGGGTCCGCCCGCCCAGCCCTGCCCAGACTGCGGGAGCGGCGCACCCACAGCCCCGCCGGGCAGCCCCGGACAGCGCCGGCAGCCCCGCAGGCAGCGGGCAGCACCGGACAGCGCCCGCAGGTAGGCACCGCACCGCCCCGCACCGCGCCGGCACCCGCTGCTGGGATGCTCTGCTGGGATGCGCTGCCGGGATGCGCTGCCGGGATGCTCTGCCGGCATCAGCCCCTGGGAGCGGGGCGCACCGCGGGGAGGGTCGCGGGGGGCACCTCGGGGCACCTCGCCCCGGGGGGACGCTCGGGGGGCGGAGGGGGGAGACCCGCTCGGGTTTTTGCAGCGGTGCCGGTGCCGCCCCCCGCCCCAGCAGCCCGGCTCGGGACTGCGGCATTCCCGGTGGGCGCGCTCCCGCGCACGCAACCGCAGCCGCGCTCCCGCCCGCGCTGCTGCAGCGGGACGGGGAGGGGGGGAGGGATGAAGCTCGACCCCCTTGGTCCCCCCGAGCCCTCCTGCCCCTCGCAGGGGTCGTCTGGCTCGCTCTGCCCCGCGGGGTCCTCGTGCACCCCTCCCCGGCGCGGTTCCTGCGGGTAGTGGTTTCTCTCAGCCCATCAGTCTGGCTCTGCAGCCCCCCCATCGCCATTCCCATCCCCATCCCATCCCCATTCCCATCCTCGCGGCTCGTTTTTCACCCTTAGCCTGCCACTGCGGTGGGGTGCAGGGGGAGGGGGGCGGGGGTACCTCCGTGGTGTGATCCCTGAGCAGTTGGAGGTTGTGCTGGGAAGCTTTGCCCCCTAAAAGAGCTGGAGCCCCTGCAATGCTGCTGTGCTCCCCAGCCCTGTCCCTACACCAAACCCTTGGGATCATGCGGGAGTTAAGAGTTACTTGGATAGCTCTGCTGTCAGGAGGACAGGAAGGGTCCAAGGGCTCATGAATCCAGAGCCTGGAAGCTGTGAGCGCTTTGGGGCATAGGTGGGAGGAAGGCCCCCCTCTCTGGGAGCTTATTTGCACTGATTTTCTGGAGGAAAGACTGTCTGTGACCTAGATAGTGTCCCAGGACGTTCAAAGAGGAATGGGAAATGACAAAGCAAGGGACAGGGGAAGTTTCTAGCTACCCAGAGGAGACTCAGGTTGTCCCCTCCATCATGCCTTTGCCCCCATTTTTGACCTCTTGTTTGTCAAGACAAAACAGAAGAGAATTTTGCTTCCTGGCCAAGATTTTGGGGTTGTGGATAAAGAGATTTTTTCAGACCTCCAGAGTGAGCAAATGGGTTTGGTATTTCCTCCTTGAATGTTATATGAAAGACCCAAAAATTGCTAAATAAAAAAAGATCCAGCTGGCTGCGGCGCAGGCGATTCCTGGCTCTTCCCTGGATGCTCAGCCAAGCTCAGAGGGAGCAAAGTGAGGGTCTGCTGCCCCCTCTGCCAGCCTGGGGTATCAGGGGGGTGGCGATTCATCTCCCCCTCTTGGAGCTGGCCCCACATGCCCAGCCCGGGAGGAGTGACTGCAGGGTGCTCGTTGTGTCCTTCAGCCTCCTCCGCCCTCTCCCCTCCCTCCACTCCGCATATCTGCGGCTGGATTCCCCACGCGGCTGCTTGGCCGGGCTGCAAACCTCTAATTGCTTCCTCGTGGCTGGGTTGGGCTGATTGGAATCAGCAGCCCCGGAGTTTTGACGGCACACCCACGAGCCCCTTACTCACACACACACACATCCTGGAGAGAGACAAGCACCGGGCAGGCACCCAGGGGGTGATGCTGCCACACAAAACCCTCCCTGCCTGTGGCTGGGCAGGCTCGGTGCAGCTCCTGGGGACTCACTGCCATCCTTCAGTGGTCTTGGCTCCCTGTCCAGCTGCTGCATCCCTCCTTGTCGCTGCTCTTGGCCCCTTTCCCTCCACTGCATCACAGTGACTCATCCTTGCTGAGCTCACTCGCTGGAGCCGCGGGGGGGATGTGGGGGGCTGGCAGGGCGGGCACCCGCCGGCGCCAGGAGAGGGTCCTTCACCTGGAATCCCCTTCCCTGTGAGCCACAGACCTCTGGGCAAGGTGTGCAGGCTCCAGGGGCGTCATCGGTTCTCCTGCTCGAACCTTGGCTGGGCACGGGGCAGAAGCGGGGGGAGGCAGGACAGGCAGGCCTCGCTGCAGGTCTGTGCCATGCACATTTGATGTCTGCTGGGGGGATCCAGACAGGGAAAAGAGAGAGTGGATGGGGCATCATTGGTTGAGGATGTGGAGAGGTGATGCTGGGCAGAGAGAATGCCTGATTCCCCAGATCACTGCAGTGCCAGCCAGTCTCTGTGCAGTGAACCAGACGTCATGATGAGGAGCCGTGGAGCATCACTGGTGCAAGAAGGGCACCTGTGACATTCCTGCACCACAGAGTGCCCACATCTGTGTACTGGGGCCACAGCCTGGCTAATTGCCTCTCTCTCCCCCTGCCCAGGCTCCCCTCTCAGAGACAGCCCCCGGGGGGCACCTCAGAGACAACAAGATGAACCCCACCATCGGCATCGCTGTCATCCTGACAGGTACAGCTGGCAGAGCACACCCCTCCCTGCTCCTTCGGCCCCGAGCAGCCAGGCCAGGGCCTGGAGGCTGCATGGGCACCCCCAGAGCTCTCTGTTCCCTGCCCAGCTCCCTCCTGCCTCTCTCCCAGTCCTCCAGGCCGCCCAGTGTCAGATGATCAAGGACCTGAGTGCCTGCCTGCTGGGCCAGAACCTGCGCGTGGACTGTCACTACGAGAACAAAACCAGCAACCCCCTGAACTACGAGTTCAGCATCACCAAGGACAACAGGAAGCACGTCATCCAAAGCACCCTCGGCGTCTCGGAGAACATCTACCGGAGCCGAGCCAACGTCACCATGCACAAGAACCTGTTGTGCCTCCACCTGCAGAGCTTCACCACCAGCGACGAGGGCGTCTACATGTGCGAGCTGAGGGCCACCAACGATTACACTGGCAACCAGATACGGAACATCACCGTCATCAAAGGTGAGCTGGGCAGTGGCACCTGGTGGTCATTCAGCCTCTCCTTGCCACCCTCTCTTTGGCTTGGCAGGGTCAGCAGAGAAAGCACAACACCCAAACCCTCCCCGATCCCCATAAAGGTTTCCCAACCCTTCCTACTGCACCCCCACAGATGGGCTCACTCTGCCCCATCTCACTCTGCCTCTCTTGGGTCCCACTCAGGGCACATCACCCGGGTGTCCTTTCACGGGGAGGACAGTGGGGATTTTCCACACCTATGTCCCGCAGGAGCAGCCCTGCAGCTGCAGAGCCCTTCGTTTCACCTGGTGCCCATCCCCTTGTCACCTCAGCCAGGCACAGGCAGGGTTATGCCTCCCAAGGTCCCCAAAATCTTTGCTGCTCCATGGTGGGAGGGAAACAGGCAAGGGGCCTGCATTCCTGTGACGGAGAAAAGGCGAGAAGCTGTGCCCCAGCTCTGTTATAACACCCTGTTCCCGAGGGATTTCACTGCCGCTCTTCTCTCCCTTCCCGTTCCTTCCCCTCACAGACAAACTGGAGAAATGCGCCGGCTTCAGCCTCTTGATCCAGAACACCTCGTGGCTCCTGCTGCTGCTCCTCTCCCTGCCTCTCCTGCAAGCCGTGGACTTCGTGTCCCTGTGAGAGGAGAGGCCCCCCGCGCGCACACCCCCGCACAGGCACGCGCCCACCCGCACACGCCGAGCCCCCCAGCCGACCCGCCTCCCCCGCCAGGCCAAAGCCCTCGGGAACCAAGAGAAGCCGACCCGTCTGGAAGCCGTGACAGCTCTCTGTGTTATCTCTATATAGCCGCGTATCTAACGCTCCCCGCCGCCCCGCGCCGAGCCCCGCCGTCCCCCGCGCGCAGGGCCCCGCTCCGAGGCGTGGCGGGCTCTGCCGAGGCAGCGTTGCTTCTCCCATCGTGCCCTCCCCGCTCCGCAGGCTGGCTGGTTTTGCTCGTGCTGGCAGCGCTGGAGCCTCAGCCTCGCTTGTCCCATCCCTTTAACTTTTCTGGGGGTTTGCCTGTTCTCAACTGGATTGGCAGGTAAGAGAGAGAGGAGGTGGTGGGAGAGCGTGCGGAGGGTCCCCGGGGTTGGTGCTGTGCCCGCAGCCCCCGGAGGTGACGGGGCTGTTCGGTGTCCCCACCTGCCCTGCCCGCCAGCCAGGTGACTGATTCCTCATCCTGCTCCTCTCCCTGAGTCACCCTGAAACGCCACCACCGGGAGTGGGCACGAGGCAAACCCTATCTCAGAGCCAGCCAGGGAAGAGGAGAGAGGGGCAGCCATGGGATGCTGGGCCTGGCCAGGCTGGGAGGAAAAAAGGGAGCAGGTCTAGGAGGCACCTGTGAAACTCCCCCTGCCTCCTCAGGGTTCCTCTGGGGCCCTGGGAGCGGGTTCACTGCAAATGTGCTCTGGCAACAAGTTTTTCCTAATCTGTTTCTTACAGCTGAGCTGGAAGCGAGGCCTCCTCCAGACACCATCTGGTACCTTTGGGCTGCCCGAGCCAGAGCCACCACTTGCTCTCCCCGGGGACAGCCCTTAGCTGTGACGAGAGAGTTGCTGCCAGCACCCGCTTGCAGTGGAGCCAAGCAGAGCCTCTCTGAGCTAGACACAGCCCTGCCCTTGCCCCCACTGCCCTCTCCAAGGCCCCCAGAGCTGCATCCAGACTGCTGGGGAGGGGGATCCCCTTTGGGAGTGTAACCCCAGGGTCTCTGCAGGGACTCAGTGTCTTCCCCGAGGGAACAACTTGGGGTCCCAGTCCTTCCCCATGGGCAGGGTCAGCAGTCTTCCAGTCCCATGTGCCCCCTCCCTTCTCCCTCCTCCCTTCCAGCGTTTCCCTGTCCCCATTTAAGAGCAGAAAAAGGACCCAAGTGCAGTCCAGCTCTTGTCCACCACCTCAGTAAGGCCGGGATGATCCCAGGGGCTGGCGAGAGCTGGGAGAGGGATTCCCAGCACAGCCCACATCCAGCAGCCCAGGGCTGCCCCGATCCCCACGGGACCCCGAGGAGCCTCCCAGGGGAGAGCACAGGGAGGGGAAGACTCAGGCAGGAGCATCCACATCCACGGGGGAGGGAGGGGGGTGAACCCCAGCGCTGCTGAGCTGCTTGTGCAGCCCCGGGCTGTGCCACCGCGGCGTAGAGCGATTCACAGCAGCTGCTGCCACACTCCCTGCTCCTCCCCAGCTGCCTCCTGCCCCCTCCCTGCCCGTTCCCAGCCCGTCCCTGCCTGCTTGCTTGCTGTCTAGTGCTGCTGAGGCCGTGTATAGCTGAGGGCTGGCTGTGCCCAGCTCCCTGGGCGTGCTGGTGAGCGCCGGGGCGGGCGCAGGGCCCAGCGGCAGAGCGCGGACGCGCCTCCAGCCTTCTTTTTTTTTTTTTTTTTTGGTGAACATTTGTAGTTGTTTCCACAGCTTGTCGTCAGGGAAATGATTCTGTTAAAAGGGATTAAAACAAAAAAAAAAAAAAAAAAGAGGGGAAGGGAAGAAAAAAAAAAGAGAACCCTACGAAAAGCAACAACGAAAAGAGAACAAGTATCATCCAGGAGCGTTCCTCTCTGTCTGCACAATAAAACCCTTCCTTAGGTTGTGTGTTGGAGCCACGGGCACCTGTGTGTGAGGGGGTGGGACGAGGGGCTGGGCTCCAGCCTGTACTGAGGGCAGGGACAGCCTGTGCCCTCAGCATCCTGGATGAGGGGTACAGTCCCCACTGTGCCTCCCCCAGGCTTCCAGCACCCCAATCCCTGCAGGGAAGAAGCAGGCAGGGGGGCAAGACTTGCCTGCCCTGGGGAGGGTGACCCCCTTCCTGCCCATCTGGAGCACAGACCCCTTGCCCCCATTCCCATACCTGTCCCTATCCCCCCCAGCTCCATCCCAGGGGTCCCCCCCTCTGCCCGCTGTGCTGGCAGGGAGGCAAAGAAGGGGGTTCCAGGTCTATTCCTGACATATCCATCCTCTGGGGTGGGAATTGCCAGGCTGGGAGAACACATGGGGGGGGGTGGTGGTGCACGTGTCCCAGAAATCCTGTCAGTCACACCGGTGTCCTGCCTGTGCCCCTGTTCCTGCACGCTGCCTGTGGGGCTGCCAAGGGATCCCGTGTCCTCTGGAGCAGCCGGAGCAGTCACTGCACCCTGGCACCGTGGGACACGCTCTCCCTCAGTTTGGGAGCAGCCACCACCCCCTAACACCATTGGTGAACCGGCGCAGCCTCCCAGAGTGACGCCGGGACGCGTCCCTCGCGTGTCCCTCCCTGTTTCGGGGCTGGAGCCGGGCGGGAGATGCCACCCTAATTACGTCCCTCCTCATCACCCGCGGCAGGTGCTCGCTGAGTCACGGCCGTGCAGGTGCCGCCGTTCCCTGGGCGGGTCGGGCGTCGGGGAGCGGTGCCGGGTGGGTGTCCCTGTGTCCCTCTGGACCCGTGAGGAATGGCCATGCCACTCCGGCTGCCCCGTGCCCACCCTTGCTGCAGCCTTAGCGGGCTCTTGCCCCTCTGGCTTGCCCCAAGAGGGGCAAACCCCAGACCAACCCATCCCCTCACGCTGATGCTCTACTCCAGGCCTTACTGGCAGCCACGGACACCCCGTTTTTTCTGCCTCCACACCCACCTGTGTCCCACCCCGTTCCCTCTCTTAACCCTTCATCTATCCTTTCCCTGTCGGACCTCCATCTCCCTCCCCAAATCCCTCCCTTCCCCACACTTATCTTGGGTCATCCTCCTTCATCCCCACAGCCCCCTCTGCCCCCGCAGCCTCTCCCCGCCAGGCACCCCCTTGCCGTGAGCCACCAGCCCACCTCGGGTTCACGTCCCCTTTAAGCCTCCCCGGGCTGGAATGCGAGAGGAGCATTTCAGCGCTCTGTGAGGTCAGATAAAGACACTATATTTATCTGGCCGGTAACCTGAGCCCTGAATTTCTGCGGTGGCGTTTTTTTTTACGTGTGGCCCCACAGCCCTCGGGCTCGTCCCCCTCCAGCCACCGCGCTCGCTCCCAGGGTAGAGGGGCTGAGCTGGGGGTGCCCTGTCCCCTCCAAAGGGCTCTGCTGCTGCCCATCTCCACGTCTGCCATCTCTGGCACCAGGGGAAGATCCCAAAGGAGGCAGGATCAGCCCCGTGGGCATCACCTCACGCCTGGATGTTCGTCCCCCTGACCTGCCATCGGCCGCCCACCCCACACGCAGGTGAGTGGAGGGGCACAACCCTGGGGAGGGGGACTCAGAGACAGACAAAACCGCCCCACTCCCCTTCCTCCATCTGTGCAAAACCGCGGGGGAGAAGTTTCTCTCCAGGTTCAGACTTCACACACACAAAAACTTGGCAGCTCCCCGGAAGCCTCATCGTCCCCCCGGCGTGGGCAGAGCTGCCTGCCCGGGGGTCCCTTCTTTTTTTCTTGCACCCACAGACCTCAAAGCAATAACACATCGTGCCCTGGCTCTTACGTCAGGGTTCCCCGTGGCTTTGGGGTTTTGCTGCCCTGGGGGGCGGCCCTGGAGGGGTGAGCAGCAGGTTGTGCAGCCGGGTGGGGATGTGTCAGCAGCACCGAGTGAGTCCAGGGTGGTGACTCCTGGCCAGAGCATGTGGTGTGTTTGGAGGGTTCTCGGGCCCAGGGTTGGTAGGGGAAGGGCCCTGGTCAGGCTGCCTGAGTCACCTTGGGCAGTGCCCATCGTTCTGGGGGGCGGGAGTGGTGGAGGGGCACAGGGGAAGAGCACTGGGGTCTCCATCTGTTGACAGGATGACTCCAGCTCCTTGTAGGGAGCAAACATTTTGTGGCACATTCTCCCCAGGCCGCTCTCCCTGGAGGGAGATGGAATCCCAGAGGCATCCCTTGCCTTGTGCCTCTTGGGGAATGGGCAGGAGGCTGTCCTACCCCTCTGGCACTCTCAGCGGGACACAGAGCCCCTCTGCCCCAAACCTGGAGCACACAAAGTGCCTCACGCAGGGTCCCCCTTCTGCCTGTGCTGGGAGCTCCCACGTAACCTCCGGGCTGGGACATTGTGTCTCAGGGGACAGGGGACACAGCTCCAAGCCTGTGTAAGTGAGAAGCAGCTGAGCTGTGACACCTTGGATGGAACCAGCGCTGTGTAAGCTGAGCTGAGCCCTCTCTGGGGCTCCGTGGCCACCGAGGGGGACAGCAGCCACCAGGCACGGGCAGGACAGAAGGGACAGCAGCCACCAGGCACGGGCAGGGCAGCTGCTGTGGACAGAGCAGGGTCTCTGCTCCTCTGCCTCCAGCGTGAAGGGTTTGCCTCCCCTCTTTGAGCTGATCTTGCCATTGGGAAGGCTGGTGGAGCTGGAGGCCAGGGCAGGACTCCCCAGGGCTCCAAGCAGTCCCAGGGTGTCCTGCTCCCCTGTCCTGGCGCTGGCTCTTGCCTGGCCACGTGAGTGCAGACCGGACATTCCTGCGCCTCAGCTTCTCCTGACACCCCGGGAGGATGATGAGGGAGCAGGAGGGCTGACTCAGCCGTGCCAGCCCCAGGGCTTTGCCAGGCAGCAGGAAAGCTCAGCACTATGACGGGCAGGGAGGGGCCAGGAGCCCAGGAAGCTCTGGGAGGAACCGAGGTTTTGCACCTCACTCAGCTCCTGTGGCTCCTGGCACACTCGGCTCTCCCTCTGCCCTGGGATACGCTTGGATGTGACGTGGGGACTCGGCAGTACAGGCAGCCCTAGCAGATGTGATGTTCCTCCATGGTAAGACCTCTCTTCCCAAGAGATGGGGTAGCTGCTGTGCCTGGAGCTGGCTCCTGCTCCTGGGCCCCGCATCCCTCCATCAGCTCCCTCGCTCTCCCAGGGCACCTGCTGCCCTGTGGAAACCTGTCCTGCTGCCAGAGAGCACCTGCTGCCCTCCTGCTTCCAAACTGGAGGCTCTCCTGATGCTGCCAGTGTCAGTGTTGGCATGGGAGATCACGAGCAACACTGGCAGTGGGTGATGGCACAGGGTGCTGTCAGAGAGCGCTGGCACTGCTGGCAGCGGGTGATGGCATGGGGCTCTCCCAGCACTCAGGCGCCTCTCCCAAGCCCGGATCATCTCTGCTGGCTAGGGGGATGAGGATCAGGGATAGCCCAGACAGGGTCCTGTGCCAGGCTGCTCCATGCCCCAGCAGGGCAGGCAGCCAGGCACGAGCACATGGAGCCGAGGGGCTCTGCCACGCTCATTCTGGCACTGGCAGAGAGTGCCAGTCCCTTGGCTGGGGTCCCACGTCCCTCCAAGCAAGATTCTCTCACTATCCACGTCAAACCCTGACTGGCAAAACCTCTCCTGGGCCCTCACTCCTGGTGAGGGCAGTGGCAGCCTGGCTGGGGAGAGCTGGATGTTTCGTGGACTCCCTGCCTGGGAGCAGGTTATTCACCCTGCAGCCTCTGTTCCCAAACAGGTCTGTGTGCTCCACCTTGCTCCTGCTTGTAAATATTTCCCTCTCCACTGCGGGATGTGGTTGCTCCCTGGGCAATAACAACAGCACCCGGGATGCTGAAAAGCCCAGGGCTGTCTGCCAGGAGCCCATGGGCGCTTCTCACCACCCTCTTCTAAAAGCAATTCCAGGGTGTTTCCACACTGGGGTCAGACCCTGGGGCTCTGAGCAGGAGCCTGGGCTCCCCCAGGGACAGGTAGGGAGTGACAAGCTGGGATCCAGTGCCCAATCCTGGATGCACCCCGTGTGCTGCCGGGGCCGTGCGAGGGACGGGCCAGGCACAGACTCTGTCACCTCCCGCCTTGGAGCCGGGCCAGAGCCCGCCCCGGCTGGGCTGGGAAAAGCCTGTGAATCAGGGTCATCTCCCGGGTGACTGGAGACTCTCGAAGCCACATGAGCCACTGTCCTGCCAGGGAAGGGACACCAGGCACACGGGGAGCTGAGCGCCAGCACCACCAGGACAGAGGATCTTAGCTGGGGTCCCGCCTGCCCCGGTGCCACCCACAGCCCCAGGACAGGTAGGGAACCAGCCCCAGCGTGGGTGCTGAGGGAAAACTTTCCTCCAGCTCCACACAGCCCGTGTTTGCAGGCGCTGGAGGCTGCTGGCTGCCACACTGCCCTGTCCCTGCTCCGGGCTGGCTCTGTGTGCTCTGGGTGCCTCTGTCCCTTTCCCTCTGTGCTCTTCTCCTGCCCTGTGTGGGTGCCACTGGGCAGAAGCCCACTGATCACCGTGGGGACCAAGTGCTGGGGTGTTTCCCACCCCTGCCAGGCAGACGGGGACACGGACATCACCTCACAGTGAGGAGCCGTCGGCTTGAATTACTGATGGGAGGCTCTCGGGGCACAGTCGTGGCAGGGAGACGGGCAGGCTGCTCAGGTCCTGACCTTGCCTCCGTTTCCCTCTCAGTTTGTTAGCAGCAAACTGAAATGCCAGCTCCCTGCCGAGCCCCAGCACTCACTCTGAATAACCCGGGGAAGGTGCTGGGCTGGCTGGATCAGTCCATCCCACCTGCCTGTCTCGGGAAGAGCTAGGCCTAAGCATCGTGACTGTGACCAGGTGACTGCCTCCCATCTGGAGGAGGCACTGGGGACACCTCTCCTGCCATGGGACAGTGTGTCAGGGATGCCAGAACTGGGGCAGTCCCTTGGCTTGGGTGTCTGTGGGTCCTGGAATGCCCCTTGGCTGCACCCTGGGGCTCCCATCTGTGGTGTGAGGCGCCCGAAGGCACATGGGTGGCAGTGCCAGCTGAGTCCTGCTGCCCCAGGCTCTTCAGGAGGGCTGACAGGTGGCAGGACCCACCGCCACACTGCACCCCACAGCACCCCTCACCCCCTGGATCCCCTGCACACCTCTCCCAGGGTGTTCCAGGACAGCGGGCTGTTGGGGGGGTGGTGGTGGTGGGTGCCCTGTTGTGCTGACCATGGGCTGTGAAAGCTGACCCCTGGGCTCTTCTCTTGCAGTCGATGCCTCCAGGAGGGCCCGCTGAGCCCCAGCCTGCAGCATGTCCCAGCTGTCCTCCACCCTGAAGCGCTACGTGGACTCGTCGCGCTACGCCGAGACCACCTACAGCAAAGTGCCCAGCGGGTACAGCTCCTACACCTCCTATGGATCCACCCTGTCCTACGCGGACAGCGACAAAATCGGCTTCAAAGCCAGCTACCTGGGCTCCCCCCGCTACCACCCCGCGGGGCTGTCCCCGACCAGCGGCTATGACAGGCTGCCCCTGTACCCCGACCCCAGCATCCGCCTGAGCCCCTCCTACATCCGCGCCCAGCCGCGGCCGCCCGGCGGCGGGCTGAGCGGGGGGGGCTGCTACTCCTTCACAGGGACCCCCACCAGCCCCACGGGCTACCTGCCCGCCGCAGCGCCCCTGAGCCGCCACAAATCCATCAGCCACTCGGACCTGGCGCGGGAGTTCTCGGGGCTGCACACCTCGGACAGCGCCTACGCGCCCGCCCGGGGCCGGCAGGAGCCCGGCGCCCTGCAGGGGCTCTACCAGGCTGCCACCCATTCCGACTACGTCCGTGGGTACCTGGAGAGCTACGGGAGGAAAAGCAACCACGGCAGCCTCTCTGCCGGCCACCTCAGCCCCTCTCAGGCCAGCCTGGGCTCGGCCCTGCCGCCCTCGGGCACCCGCTGTGCCAGCCAGCCCTGCGAGAGGAGCGACGACCCCTGCGATGTGCCCGCCCAGGACCCCACGGTACGTGGCACTGGCCGGGGAGGGGGTGGGGAGGGCACAGCGGTGGTGCGATGTGGGTACACGGTCCGTGGTTGTGCTGATCCGGGGAGCCCGCGCTCTGGTGCTCTCCCTGGGACTCTCGGTGTGCCTCAGTTTCTGCACCTGACCCTCCGAGATGCCCTTGCTGGCGCAGCAGTGCCGGGCTGGAGCTGCTGAGGCAGCCCGTGTGCCGCCAGGCGGGTGTCCTCTGAGGGGCTGCGCTCACTGGGTGCGGTGCTGGGAGCAAACCCCACCCAGGGGCTGAGGGTGCCCATGTCCTGGCAGGACCGTGCCCGCCGCACCTTTCTGCGTGTGTGCATGACCAGTGGGTGATGGCCCCGGCCCGAGGAGGGGCTGCCTCATCCCGGCTAGGGAAGGTGACACGACCAGGCTGGGCACTCGCCCTGCTGGGGTGGCTGGTTTGGCTGGTGCTGACTCTGCCACAGTGACTCGGTGCCCAGCTGCCAGTCAGGTTGCTTACTGGTGCCCAGTGATGCCAGTCCCCTGTCATGATCCACTGCTGCCATCTCGGGGCCCTGTGCCCCAAGCCCTGTGGCAGCAGCAGTTTCCCCGTGGCAGCGCTGCTCTGGGCAGGGTCACCCAGGGTGACAGGCACTCCGTGCCCCAGGTACCCCTCGGTGCTGCAGTGGCCCCAGAGCCCTGGCCCAGGCCGGGAGCAGGAGTCACACACAGCCCGGCTCGGGTGTGCAGGGGAGCAGCCTGGTAATTTTCCACTCAGGTTTCCTTCCAAGATCTGGTCAGGCTCTGCCTGCCGTGTCTCCCACCTTGTTTTCATTCCCCCATGGTGGAGGCTGGTCCGCCCCAGCCCGGGGTCTGACCTGCCCTGTGCTGCCCTGCATCTCTGTCCCACTGAAATCCGCCAAACCGTGAGGAAAAGTGCTGGGGGATCCTTTTCTGCTTCCCTGGGAGCAGGACAGGAACCTCTTTGCAGTCAGTGCTCTCCCATCCCTTACCGTGCCCTTGCTGTGCCTCTTTCACCACAGAAGCAGCTGCACCTGCAGTGCCAGCAGCACCCAGCCCTGGTGTGGGACCCCCTGTGCCCACCTCCCTGATCCCTGGAGCAAGGGAGTAGGCTGGGGAGCTGGGAGAGTGGAGCATCACTGCTGTGGAAGGGAATTCCTGCCTCCCCCTCCCACACTAGGCCCTGGAAGGGCGGGGGGGACCAAGGGAGGATCCAGTGACTGCTGCCAGGCATGGTCACTCTGGAAAGGGAGAGGGACTGCCACTGCTAGGGAAGGGTGCCCACCCCAGTGCCACACACTGCTGTGATGTGGGTGCCAGCCTGCTGCCACGGGATGCCCACAGGGCATAGCCCCAAACCACAGCCCTGTGGTCTGCATGTGAACACAGCCCGGGCTGGCTGACGGGTGGCAAAGGTGGCTCTGGGACAGCACCACGCCGGGGCAGGCTGGGGCAGGCGGACTGACTTAGGTTTCCTTGGTGCTTTGATGGGCACACCTGCTATTTTCCACTGCTGTGCCTTTTTTCCCCTCTCCCTTTCCCAAGCAAATGTCCCGATCGTAAAACAGACTTGGGTGCCTGTGGCCGTGCCAGGAGCCAGAAACAAGCGCACGTTGCGGCCCCAGCGCTGCCATCGGTTCTACCCCATTACCCAGCCCCCAGGGCAGTGCCAGCAGAACCTGCTCCCGATGGGGACAGGGCAGAGCAGGGCTGGCTCTGTGCCCCCTCCCATCCCTTATTCCCCAGCCACCTCCTGCAGAGGGGTTTGCAGCCAGCAGGGTGCTGGCGTTTTTGTCCCTGCCCACACCATCACTTCGTGCCTCAGTTTACCATCCCGCGGGGTAAAGGTGCAGCTGCAGTGAGTGGCTGTGCCCTGCTGTGCTGGCTCGTGGGAAGGGCAGGCTGGAGAGGGGCAGGACTGGAGCGGTGCCGCCCCATTAACCACCCTGGGTGTACACAGGGTCAGGAGGCCAGAGCCACCCGCAAACCCGCCGGCAGCTCTCCGCAGTCCCATCCTGAGCAGCTGACGTCCCTGGCCCGCAGCCAGTCCCGGCCCTGCCTGCCGTGGCGGTGCCAACCGGGCCTTGTGGCAACCTCTGCCCGCGGCAGAAGGTCACCGCTGCAGAGGGGACAGCTCAGGGCACGGACCTGGCTCTGGGTGATGCCACCCCACCAGGTCTCCCCTTCTCTCCCCTGCCCCAGCCTCGCCCTCAGAGCCTGTGTGCCGCTCTCTGGCTTGGAGGGGAATTTGGTCCTTGGCCCAGGGCGCCCCATGACACCAGGCCACGAGGTTCAACACGGGATGTGGCTGAACGTCACCCTTTTGCCACGGAACCGGCTCTGCCGGCACTGTGCCTTCCCGTGGGGAGTGCTGAACCAGCACCCCATGGGGCAGGCTGCGCTCCGGGGCTCATCCTGCCCCCGGGGTACCCACCCGGGCAGGGTGGCAGGAGCTCAGGATCTCGGGGAGCTGTGCCACGGCCCCAGGGACCAGGCTGTGACCCATGGGAGCGCTGCAGGGCACCCCCACAGGGTGGAGAGGGCAGTGGGTGTGTGCACACACGGTGTCCCCACATGTGAACGCCGTGTCCCCGCGTGTGTACGGTGTACACACCGCGGGGTGTGTACATAAACACACGCGTGTGAGCACGCGCGGGCCCCGGGATTACGACAGGCGTCCCGTTGAGGTGCCGAAAGCCCTGGCCCTGCAGATGAATAGAGCTGCAAGATGCCTCCTCAGATATTTTTTGCCGGTGCCAAAAATAGTCTCCCTTCCTCCCTCCCCCCCTCCTTCCCCAGTCAGCCCCTCCGCCGGCTGTGCCGCGGGCAGGGGAGGCTGCATCTGCAGCCACCGGGATTCAGCAGCCCCTGCCTCGGGACGGGGGCGTGCTGGGGGCTGGCAGGGGAGGAAAGCAGGCTCTGCTTGGTGCCCTGGCGGTGTCAGAGCAGCCCAGCCGCACTCCCCGCCTCGGTCGCCCATGGAAATTTCCCTGAGAGGGCGGTAGGACACCTGGGCACGCTCAGCAGGCGCAAAGGCTCCGCCGCTCGTCCTGCTGCGGTCAGAGGGGTGAAGCAGAGGGAGACGCAGGACTAGGACGCAGGACACCCGGGCTCCCTGCCAGCCTCCGCATCTGCCCTTGCTGCAGGAGAAGAGCTGGAGCCCTGCCAGTGCCGTGCCTCAGTTTACCGAGGGGAGACGCCAGGTGGGGTCTTTGCTCCACGTAGGATTTGGGGGGGAGTTTTTTTCCCCCAATGCAGGGCACTAAAACACCCCTGAGCTCAGCGCCACTGCATCCCCGGAGGAGGAGGGCTCCCCCAAAACTTGTAAGCTGGCACTGGCCCTGCAGGGAAGGCACACAGCCCTCTCTGACAGCCCCTCTCTGTGTTCGGGCACCCTGTGCACCCACACGCTGTGGGGCTGTCTCTGCATTACCGAGCCGGTTTTGGCGAGTGACTGCCGCGGCTGGGTAGCCCCGCTCTCCGCCCGGTGCCTGCCCAGAGCACGGCGTGTCCGGGGCCGGACAGCCGGTGCCATCAGCCCCGGGAACGCGGAGCCGGGAGCGTGGGGGAGCACTGAGGGGGGGGGTGGGCAGGCGCTCCTCCGGCTGCCGCTTTGCCCGAATGCCCCATTTCCCCTCACGGTGCCGGTGCCGGGGTACGGGAGAATCGAGAGAGCTGAGGAGGGGGCATGGCATCCCACCGGAGCCCCCCAGAGCCGTGTCCCCCCAGGGCACAGCCGCCCCTCGCGGGCCCCCCTGTGTCTCCCGGCGCGCTGTACCACGCGGTGCGCGGGGGCTGGCCCGTCACTGAGCCCGTCACCGAGCCCGTCACCGAGCCCCGGCTGCCGCCTCCCCACCCATTTGATGTCAGAGCCGCTCAGGTGCCCGTCAGCCCCGCAGCCGGCACCGGCCCCGGCCTCGCACGCCCAAGCACGGGGGGCTCCGCGCCTGACCCCGCGCCCCCGGCTCCAGCCGGCCCCGGGCGAGGGGTGCCCACCCTGCACCCCCCGGCACTCCGCTGCCCTCGGCGGGTCCCCGCCGCCCTGCCGTGCCCGCCGGGGCCACCATGAGGGACTCCTACACCGTGACACTGCCCGAGGAGCCCCCCGCGCTCCCCGACCTTCACAAGGACCTGCGGCCCCGCGCCTCCATGCCAGGGTCGCTGCTGGTCTCCACCTTCGTCGGGCTCGTCCTCAATAAGACCAAGGTATGAGATGCCCGCAGCCCCCCGGTGCGGGGGCAGAGAATAGGGGGCCCCCCGCCCTCGCTGGGGAGTGTGGGGTACCCTGTGGCAGCCCCCGTGCCGGAAGATGGGGTGCCCGGGGGTGGGTGTTGGCAGCGGGGACGGCGTGTCCCGGTGTCCCGCAGAGTTGCGGGGAGCAGCTGAACGCACGTGTCAGGACACCTGGGCTTCCCTCCCGAGCCCTGCCCTTGCGGTGACCTTGGCCAGGTCCCTCTGTCCCAGCCTGCCCACCACAAGGAAGGAAGGGGTCTGCTGGCCGCACCGGCCCCTTGGCAGTGTCACAGGACCGAACGCTGTCCCCGGGGCTACGGTGGAGGGGCGGATCTTCCCTGCAGGGATGGCAGAGCAAGGGGCAGGGAGGGCAGGGGATGGGCACTTATGTAAGTCTGGCTGCTCCGGCTCTCCCGCTGCCCCGACGGGCACAGGGCGTGCGGACCCAGAAGGGGCAGGACGGTCCGGGTCGTGTCTCTTGTCCCCATCCCCTGTCCCTTGTCCCCGTCCTGCAGTGCAGCCTCGGGGACTCCCCAGCCGCGCCGCGTGAGCCAGCTCTCCTTCACCGCCTCTGAGCATGTCGTGTCCTAGATAAAGCCCTGTACGGGAGAGGGGGATTAGCTGGAGTTGAGTCACCCAGGGGAGGGAAATCCAGGGGGGGAAATAACACCTCGGTGAACACAGGCTTGCACCATGGTAGGGGAGTACCTGACCCCCCCGACCACTGCAGCCCCAGCCCTCCCCTGGGGTCCTTCCAGGCTCTGGGAGGAATCAGGACCAGGCTCAGGTCCTGGCTCTGGGGGAATGCCAGATCTGTGGGAAGGTTTGCACCCACACTGGTGGGACAGCCCGGTCCCTCCTGGCACACAGGGAGGAGCTGCCCGACCAGGGCGACTGGACGAGCAGCGTCCTGGTGGGGATGGCTGGAGAACACTGGGGCAGCTCCCAGGGGTTGCTGCTCACCCCTGGCACCGTGACCTTCCCTGTGATAGCTGTGAGGACACGAGCAGCAATCCCTCCCAGGGTCAGACCCTTCAAGTGATGGAGACTGTTGGGACACAGACCCACCTCTCCTGTGCCTGCTCGGCCCTGTCTGCTTGTGGGCCAAATCCAGGCCAGCTCCTGCAGCCGTGGTGTGGCACTGGCCCATCACACACTGCTGGCACCCCCTGCCCAACCAAGCCTGCCCTCAGCCTGGGGGTCCCTGGGGAGAAGCCGGGGGATTGCCTGGCACTCTTGGACAGCCACCCCCTGGCACTGAGATCTGTGCTCAGCCACGTCTGGGCACCCCAGGGCACTGGCGTGGCACACAGGGTACGTGGTCAGTCCGGCAGGGCCACGTGTGCCCACACAGGGCGGCCCGGTCACCGCTGGTGCCGGTGCCCGCTGCGGTGGATGATGCCTGCGCCGTCGCTAAGGAGCACGTGTAACTGGATCTGGGTTATTTTGGGCTGCTGTCAGGGCTGGGTGCTCAGCACCTCCCACACACACACCAGCTGCTGCTATTTCGGAGCTGCTGGGCCCCCTCCCCTCCTCTTCCACTCTCCTCCTCTCCTCCTCCCCCTCCTCAAGCCTGGGGTGGGCAGCTGGGGCGTTTGCCTGAGGATCCTTAAATCCTGGTCATCTGGAGGAGCAGCATCAGCAGTCCGACCCTGCTGGACCCCATCCCTGCTCTGGGGACGTTTGTCCCATCACTAACCAGTGCAGGGCTGGGAGCAGGACTCCTGGGTTCCCACCACTCCTCCCCACCAGCACCCTGTCCCACATGCTGGGAGAGGGGTGGAGGCCCCTCCAGACCCCTCTCTGGTCCCAGTGTGTCCAGCAAAGAGTGTCAATGCCTCCTGGCCCCAGAGCCCAGCTGCCTGTGCCCATGTCTTCTTGGCCTGGCTCAGGGAGCACCTCGGGGACCTGGAAAAGCCCCCATGGCACAGACACAGCACAGCCAGGGCAGTGAGAGGCTGAGAGGGCACCACTGGGCACACAGCTCTGTTCTGCTGCAGGGCTGGGCTTACACTTTCCCAGGTGGACTTTATCCTGCAAAATAACTGTGCCAAAGTCTGGGCTGAGCTCGTGCAGGGCATCTTGGAGGAGACAAGGCGGGCAGTGAGAGGGCACTGTGCTCCTCCTGCAGCGTGGGGCAGGCGTGGGGCACTACCATCCCCGAGTGTCCTGGGGCCCAGGGGTGGCAGTGGAGGCAGCCAGGGGGGCTGAACTGGCCTGCAGCCCAGGCCATGGGGCAGCAGTGTCGCCAGGCAGGGAGAACTTTGAGCCCTGTGCGTCGTCCTGGGCCAGCAGCAGCCGCCTGGCAGGCAGGACGGGGCAGGCCAGCCATGGCTTCTCCCCAGGTCCTTGGCCCAGAGAGCAGCTGCAGTGCTGGCCCTGCCCATGATGTCACAGCGGGATGGGGCCTCTGCTGGCACTGGAGGAGGGTCTGCTCCATGGGGGGGTCTGTGGCACCATGTCTGTGGCATGGCCAGTGCAGCACCATCTCAGCCTTCTCCCCTCTCTCTGCAGAGCTCCAAGGTGGTGCAGGGGCTGACCGGGCTGCGGAACCTTGGCAATACGGTGAGTGTGTGCCCAGGCAGCATGGCCCCAGCTCAGCCCCTGCACATCTGTGGGGCAGCGGGGAGCCCTGGCCCTTCACCTCGCCCCCCAGCACCCACTCTGCCACCCTGGCAGCTCCCTGCACCCCACTTCCTGAGGAAGAGCTTCCCCTGCTCTGCGCTGCTCAGTCCCCATCCATCCTCTGCCCACCCGCCCCAGGTGTCCCCCTGCCACCGCCTGCCTCCCTCTGCTTCCCGTTGCCATGGTTTTCTCTTCTGCCTCCCCCAGTGCTTCATGAACTCCATCCTGCAGTGCCTGAGCAACACCAAGGAGCTGCGGGATTACTGCCTGCAGAACCAGTACCTGCGGGACCTCAACAACAACAGCCGCATGCGCACGGCGCTCATGTCAGGTGAGTGTCCATCGCCGGCCCCTGGGGGCTGCAGGGGCTCCCCTGCAGCACAGCCCTGCAGCACAGCCCTGCAGCACATCCTCTTCCCCCCGGGATGCCCCAAATCCTGGGGGACTCCCACCCGGAGGTCGGTGCTTCTCCCCAGCCTTGCAGGGGCGGGCGCTGTGCTGTGGGTGCTCAGCCAGGGGCAGGATCTGGTCCAGAGACCCCCAGGCGGGGTGCTGAGCTGTGCCCCGGGGTGGGGGGCACAGCGATGCCACACCACCCCAGCGATGCCACGCCACCCCAGCGATGCCACGCCACCCCAGTGATGCCACACCACCCCAGCGATGCCACGCCACCCCAGCTTGCTGACCTGCCTCTCTGCCCGCAGAGTTTGCAAAGCTGATCCAGCTGCTCTGGACCTCGTCCCCCAACGAAAGCGTGAGCCCCTCCGAGTTCAAGACGCAGATCCAGAGATACGCCCCCCGCTTCGTCGGCTACAAGTAAGGGGGGTGGGCGCAGGGGCGGTGGTGGGAGCTGAGCCCCCCCTGCTGCCGCTCACCGGCAGTGCCCCGTGTCTTGCAGCCAGCAGGATGCACAGGAATTCCTGCGGTTCCTCCTGGACGGGTTGCACAGCGAGGTGAACCGTGTGCTGGTGCGGCCTCGGGCCAGCACGGACAGCCTGGACCACCTCCCGTAAGTGCTGTCTGGGGTGGAGGAACTGGGCAAGATGAGCCCAGCCTAGGGACAGCGACCACAGGGGTCTCTCTGGGCTGGGTGGCAGGGCTGGCATCCTCCAGGTCACGCTCACTCCCCACCCCGTGTCTCCCCATCCCTTGCAGTGACGACGAGAAGAGCCGGCAGATGTGGAGGAGGTACCAGGAGAGGGAGGACAGCCGCATCAGCGGTGAGCAGGGCTGGGGGGAGAGGAGAGGAGGGCAGGGGAGGGCCGGGAGCTGGGTTTGGAACTTGGGGTCTCACCCTGCTCTGTCCCACCCCTCCAGACCTCTTCGTTGGGCAGCTGAAGAGTTCACTGACCTGCAGCGAGTGCGGCTACTGCTCCACCGCCTTCGACCCCTTCTGGGACCTGTCCCTGCCCATCCCCAAGGTAAGGGATGCCCAGGGATGACCCCTGGCCCCCTGCCCCTCACTCCCTGCCCCTGACCCTCACTGTGCTCCCACAGAAAGGCTACGGGGAGGTGACGCTCATGGACTGTCTCCGGCTCTTCACCAAAGAGGACGTGCTGGATGGGGACGAGAAACCGGTACGGGGCAGGGGGGCTTTCCTGGGGGCAGGGTGGGCACCTTTCCCCCTGTGCCTGTGTTACCAGCACTGTGGGCTCAGGGGAGACTGGCCTCTGCCCTCACCCTCTTGCTTGTGCTGTTTGTCTCCCACAGACGTGCTGCCGCTGCAAAGCCAGGACGAGGTGCACGAAGAAATTCAGCATCCAGAAGTTCCCCAAGATCCTGGTGCTTCGTATCCTCTGGGCAGAGTGATGGGGGTATAGGGAGCATTGGGGGTGGGGGCAGGTGGTTTCTCACGGGCTCCCCTTTGTCCCTTGGCTCCTTGACGTGACTCCCCCCACCCAGACCTGAAGCGTTTCTCAGAGGCCAGGATACGAAGCAGCAAACTCACCACCTTCGTCAACTTCCAGCTGAAGGACCTGGACCTCCGGGAATTCGCCTCCCAGAGCTGCAGTGAGTCCCAGTCCCTGCACGGCTCCTGAGCTTCTGGTGACTCCCGTGTTCCCCGTGCTCCCCTGGGTGTCACAGCCGTGCTGGGGGGCAGGGGTTTGAGGGGTGGGAGCCACAGAATCCAGGGGATCCGGCCCCGTGCTGGCATGCTGGGGGGCAGCGGGGCTGAACAGCACCTTTGCCCCCACAGACCACGCGGTTTACAACCTCTACGCTGTCTCCAACCACTCGGGCACCACCATGGGGGGACACTACACAGCCTACTGCAAGAGCCCCGTGTCCAGCGAGTGGCACAGCTTCAACGACTCCCGGTGAGGCTGCCGTGGGATGGGGCAGGGACCCCATTGCTCGGGGAATCCTGGGGCCTCGTCCCTGTTTCTCACAGCTCTCCCCCCCTCTCCGCAGCGTCACCCCAATGTCATCCAGCCACGTCCGCAGCAGCGACGCCTACCTGCTCTTCTACGAGCTGGCCAGCCCGTCCTCCCGCATGTAGCCAGCCCTGCTGCCTCCCTGGGGACCCCTGTGACACCCCTCAGAGGCAGGCCCCGGCCGTGTGGCCCTCCATGTGCAAGAGGGAGGTGAAGAGGAGAGACCCCCGAGGTGGCTGCAGAGGGAGCAGCCAGGAGCAGAGCCCGGGCAAGGACAGCGCAGCTGCGAACTGAGGAGGGGCAGCTCATGGCAGGACAAGGCTCAGGCAGCCCAGGCTCCTTCTGGTTGCTGGCATTTGGTTTTTACCTTGGGGGATTAGTTTCTTTTTTTTTTTTTTCCCTTCTTTTTCCTTTTTTTTTTTTTTTTTTTTTTGGTGTGTAATAAAAATCCAGAGCAAGGGACTCTACAAGAATGGGGCCGCCTGTCCCATTGACCCAGCCAGGACCCCTGCTCCCCTGGGGCAGCAGCACCCAGAGCTGGGGACCCAGGAGAGCCTCACATGTCCCTCCTGGCCTCTTGGCACTCCTGTATCTGCTTGGCTATCCCAGAGGATTGGTGAACTGCTCCCGACCTCCTCCTGGCACTTCCAAACCTCCTGGCAAAGGACTCCAGCCCTCCAGTTGCCTCCGAGCCGTCTCAGGCAGCACCTCCTCAGCAGCTACCCCACACAAACACTCCTCATAGCAGCCTGAGCTCAGGCCCAGACTCACGGACAGGAGGGTGGAAAACATTTTGTGGAATTTATATGTATTTATAGTGGACTTTGCTTCACCTGGAGCACCCACCCCGCCGCTTCCTGCCTCTCCAGGGACTGGTGTCGGGGGATGCCTCGGGTAGGTTTTTACCTGCCTCCTCATACGACGGTGCCTTAAACCATTCAGGGGAGCGGGGGGCCATCGGGGTTGCACAGGAACATCCGTCCTGTGGAGGAGAGGGAGGGGAGGACAGTGGCTTTCCGGGACCATCTGCAATTGGGGCTTTTTCCTCCCTGTGATCAGGAGCCCCCCGGGTGCCCCGGGGACCCGCCCTGCTGCTCTGTCCTCCAGCTAAAGCAAATGCCAGTGGCCTTTTTAGCCTTTTCTCTAATTTATTTGCCTCCTCCCCATCCTGCCTCTGCCTGAGGTGCAGTGGGAGGAGGGACGGGCCCGACCCAGCACCATCCCAGCCCGCAGGGCAGCTACATCCAACCCAGCACCCGGCTGGCTTCGCCCTCTCTGCCCTGCAGGCACGGGCTGAGCACTGGCACGAGCACCCTGCCCAGCCTGGGGCATCCCAGCGGGGCCCAGGGAGGGCAGGCCGGGTTATGGGGCTGCCTGGGGCAGGTACTGGACTGGGGCAGCGCTGCTGCTTGGCAGGTGGCTTGTTTACTGTGTAAGCAAGATGGGTGGGAAGTGTCTCATACAAGGGAGACTCGTGCGGGAATAAATCCGAGCTTGAAAAGAGTTCTCTGTGTGTGTGTGGTGTTCTCTGGGAGGGTGGGTGGTGGGGAGCTGCCACCAGGGCTGGAACAGCCTGGCTGTGCATGGCTCTGGAGGCCCAGCAGCCCCCATGGACCAGGAGCACCCATGTCCCCTGGAGCAAGGGAGATGTGTGTGCAGGTGGCAGTCCCTGCACTCCAGCTACCTGCAGCGTCTGGGGGCAGAAGGAGCCTTTCCAGCCCTGCAGTGCCCAGACTCTTTCCTCAAAGCCCCTGAACAATGGCCCCTTTCTGCCCTGCTTAGGGCCCAGACGGGCACCGAGGCATTAAGGGGTGGTGTTAATGCAGGTGGCTGGGCTCAGGCACCCAGTGAGGGAAGGAGGGACACGCTCAGCCTGGGGTCCCCAACAGCCCCCTCAGTGCTGCCCTCAACAGTGGGGAGCCCAGAGGCAGCAGCCAAAACCAGGGTGCCCCTGTGCACCCAAAACCAGGCTCCCTGTCGGGACAGGCTCCCAGTAGGGTGGGTGAGAGCACACATT
>JAYRBT010000067.1:4847099-4858294 GCA_036023395.1 Myiotriccus ornatus
GCCACCCCCTGGATGACTCCTGCAGCTCCCCATGGGTGATCCTGGGGCTGGCACTGCCAGGTTGTGTGTGCCCTGCCATCCCCCCTTGCCTCAGCTCTGCTGCCAGGAGAGACTTTCACATCCCGAGGGCTCCCTCTTCCTCCCAGTCTTTGCTGGATTTCCCTCCCTCAGCCTCTCTCTTGTTCCCTTTCTCCCCCACTGCCCGTTTTCCCTGTTTTCCCTCCCCTCCATCCCGCTGCCTGGGTGCCCAGATGTGTTCAGTGGAGGCAGTTTGCAGCCCGTGCCTGCCCTCCCTTGTCCAGGCTGTTTGCCTCACTCTCCCTTCCCCCGGCTTACAACACTCCTGACACCATGGGATTATTTTTCTTTTTCCCCTTGTCTTGTAGCTTTTGGCTCCCAAGGCCCTTGATTTCCTTTGGAGTTTGGGAGGAGAGACGTGAGGAGGAGGGGGGTGGTGGAGAGGCTGCCTCTCCCAGGGCCTTCGTCAGAGCGAAGTGGCCGGGAAGAGCCGCAGCCCTTCCAACCCAGGAGAGCAACGAGGCACCGGGGCAGGAGCTTTGGGACCGCAGTGAGTGGGGACACCCAGCCGGGGGCAGCTGGGACTGCCTGAATTCCTGGCTCCGGCGCCTGGGCGGAGAAGAGACACTTTTTCTCCTCCTTTTCCTCTTTGTTGCAGTCGTGGAGGGGGGAAGAGAGAGCAGCTTTTCTGGGTCGAGGCCACGGGGCGGGGGGGGCCCAGCTCTGGCCGCGGGGCTCTGTTGTTGTGGTGGGAAGGGCTGGGGGCAGCGGGGTGGTCCCGGCACCGGGGTGGTCCGGGGATGCTGCAGCCCCCAGGGAGCCGGGCGGGCGTGGAGCGGAGCCGGAGCCGCCGGAATGCTGCCAAGGGCCGGGCCACGGCACAGCCCCACGCTCCCCGAGCTGCCGCCGCACCACCCACCCCTAGATGCAACAACCCCACCCACTGACACCCCTAAATCCTCCCTGCCCGCATCCCCAGAGCCAGGCAGGCTGCTGATGGGGCAGAACCCGCCCTGAACAGCCCCCAGCCTCACCCACAGAGCTGCCGGTGCTGCAGCCCCCTCCCCAGTTCCCTGTCCCCAGCACCCTGGGAGCCACCCTGGGCCCTGCAGAGTGGGGGGATGGCACACGGGCCATGGGGATGCTGCAGCAGGTGCAGCTGCGAGGAGCTGCCAAAAAGGCAAAGGGAAAAGAAGAGGGGAATGTCTCCTGCTGACCCCCACACCCACTCCCTGCCGAGCACTGCCAGCCCATCTCCCAGCCCTCTCTGCTGCGGTTCCCAAAACCATGACCCTTCTCTGTCTCTTCCAGGCCCTCAACAGCAGACGAGATGAAGCAGCTCTTCCTCCTCCTCCTGCTCGGGCTCATCACCAGCTCCCTGCAGATCGAAGACAACAAGATCCCTGGGCTGTGCTCGGGGCAGCCAGGAATCCCAGGGACCCCGGGCCTGCACGGGGGCCAGGGACTGCCGGGCAGGGACGGACGAGATGGCCGGGATGGGGCCATGGGGATGCCTGGGGAGAAGGGCGAGATGGGCCCTCCTGGTAAGAAAAGAGACACCCCTGCTGGGGAGGGGGATCTGCTCTGCCCTGCCCTGCCTGTGGGGAATGCCCTCATGCCAGGGAGTGAGTCCTGGATGCTGGCACAGCCTCGCATTGCCAAACTGAGGGTGAATCCTGCAGAAGTGCCCCTTCCATGCCACCACCACCCCTCTCTGGTCCTGCCTGTGGTGACTCTGTGCTCCTGTGAAAGGCAGCAGCTCCCTGTCACTGGCAAATCTGCATTTGTCTCCATCCCCAGTGTCATCCTTTTCATTCTTTTCTTCCAGCCCTGCTTTAGGACAGTACACCAGGAACAGGGCTGCATCATGCCTTCCCTGGCCCCTAGGGTGGGTTTTCTCCCAGCCAGGGCGCTTTCTCCAACAAACTGTTGATGCTGTGCCAACTTATCTCACACACCCAGCCCTCCCCACTTGTGCTGCTTCCCCAGGCAGTGCCCCGGGTGTGGCGGGCTGGGGATGGGCAGGGTGTCTGGGGGAGCTCGGGTGGCGGTGGCAACGTCCTAGAGGTAACCCTGTCCCCCTCCTGCCTGCCCAGGAGTGCCTGGACCCCGCGGGGAGGTGGGCAGCCCTGGCATGGACGGGCTGCACGGCGAGAAGGGGGCGCAGGGTGAGTGCGCGGTGGCCCCTCGCTCGGCCTTCAGCGCCAAGCGCTCCGAGTCGCGCAGCCCCCCCCTGCCCGACCAGCCCATCCTCTTCGACGTGGTGCTCATCAACGAGCAGGGCCACTACGACCCCGCCTCGGGCAAGTTCACCTGCGAGGTGCCCGGGCTCTACTACTTCGCCGTGCACGCCACCGTGTACCGCACCAGCCTGCAGTTCGACATCGTGAAGAACGGCCAGACCGTCGCCTCCTTCTTCCAGTACTACGGGAACTGGCCCAAGCCCACCTCGCTCTCGGGGGGCACCCTGGTGCGCCTGGAGCCCGAGGATGAGGTGTGGGTGCAGGTGGGAGTGGGGGACTACATCGGCTTCTACGCCAGCGTGAAGACAGACAGCACCTTCACCGGCTTCCTCGTCTACTCCTACTGGCAGAACTCCGCCGTCTTCGCCTGAGCCCGCCCTCGGCTGGGGATGTGCCCCTTCCCAGCCCACTGCGTGGTGGGAGCGAGGGCACCGGGACCCCTGCCCTGCTCAGGGCAGGGTTACAGCCCCTCTGCCGTGCCGGGGAGTGGCGGGGAGCACCCCTCGAGCTCACCGTAATCTCGGGCACCCGGTTCTGGGGGAGCCCCCACACCCTGGTTGTGCGGAACCCACCGCACGGTGCCCGGTCCCCGCTGCTCCCCAGGCCGGGTGTGCGGGGCCAGGAGCCCGTCCCGCGGGTCCTGCCCCAGCCATACCCTCAATAAAGGGCTGCTCAGCCACGCGTGTGCCGGCTGCCTGGACGCCCTCGGGGCGGGTGGGGGGCCACGAATGCGGGAGGGGGCTGCGCCCACGTCTGGGACGTGGGACAGAAGGACGGGCACGCGGTGCCGGGGCTGTCCCCGCAGAGCCAGCGGGAGCCACTAGATGGTGGCAGCGGCGTCCCCGAGCCGCGGCCGCGGCGCTGCGACAGCCCCCGGCGCCTCCCCGAGGCTCGGGAGAGGGGAGCGGGGCCGGAGCATCCCCGATGTCCCCCCTCTAGGACAGACCCCCGCCGGGAGGGAGGGTCCCGGTGCCGCCAGGGCCACGCCGGGGGGAGTGGGCATGTCCGGGGCCAGCAGGGACCCCGCTCCGGGGAGGGGAGGGTGGGTCACCTTCTCTCCCCGGCCGGACCATGCGGAGCCCCCCGTGCCCGCCCCCCGCCCCAGTGTGAACGCGCTGACCCGCGGCTGGGAAAGGTCCCTATTTTTAGCAGGGGAATGAAGAGCTTCCTCATTCCTGCCCGAAATAGGTCCCTGCGGGGACCAGCCGGGGGAGGGGGCTCTTGGCCAGCGGCCGAACCCCTTGATGGGCCGGGGGCGGTGCCCTGCCGGGCCGTGGGGTGCCAGCTGGGACCGGCTCTTCTTCTGGCCATCCCTGCAGCGCTCAGAAACCCGGGACCCCCTTGCACACCCCTCCCCTGCCGCAGATCCCCGCTGCCCCCCATCCAAGCTGGATGGCCCCCCCAGCACTAGCGGTGTGCCCATCGGAAGCAGCAAACCTGTGTCCCTGCTCAGCTGTGCGGGCTGGGAGCTGGGACAGACTGGCAGCAGCCGTGGGGTCACGTCTGTGCCCCCATACAGGGACAATGACACCCCAAAAGGGAAGCCCCAAGGGGTCCATGGGCACGCCACCCTGCACGCCCCTCACACCCCCACCCCCTCAGGACTGGGTTGCTGCAGAAGCATCTGTTTGGGTTCGTGATGGCCTTTTGTGTAAGCAGAGCTGCCTGGGGGCAAACAACGCCACAGATCGATGTCCAGCGCTGTCTATTCTGGGAGGAGGAAAGTGAATTTTCTGGAGACGAGGCCTGGGGGCGGGGGGAGGCGCTGGGAGCATTCTCTGGTCCCTGTCAGGACGTGGGGGAGCATGGTCAGCAGAGGCAGACACAGACACAGTGCTTAGCACAGCAGTTTCTGGGCTATGCCTTCTTTGGGATGCTTTTGGTCTTTGTCTGGGATCGTGGAGGGAGTGCCGGGAACCCCCTGAGGAACATGGGAGTGCTTGGGGAGGATGAGGAAGAGGATAAGGAAAAGGGAAGGAGGGGCACAAGAGACTCTGGCAAGTTTTTAGTAAGCTCCAGCTGCTTTTGATGGGCTCTACAAGCTGCCCCTGAGGAAGGAGAGCCTGGAGCCCCTGTTCCAGCTGAGCCAAGGTTAGGGAGGGACCAGCATCCCTCAGGCAGGGTAGGGCAGGGCAGAAGCCCATAAAAGAGCCAGGCTCAGCCCACAGGTGCTGTAGTGCAGCTGGCAGAGGCAGCAGCTTGTGCGGAGAGGTGGGTTGCTTTGTTGTTTCTTTTTGTGGTTTTGTGGTTTGTTTGTGGGCTTTTAGAAGCAAAAGTAAGCCGGTACATCTTTCTCAGAGCAGCACATGTGTCCTTGGCACTCCAAGGTCACTGGAGGAGGCCAGCAGGCTGTGTGGCATCAGAGATCAATGGGATCATCTCTGACACCCTACAGGAGTCCAGACCTTCAACTCCAGTGTCAGAGTGTTCAGCTGCCAGGCTTGAATGTGGAAATGCCTTCGATGGTGAGGGGTGCCCTGGTGACTCCTGGCAGCAGCAGGGTGGCTCCTGCTCCACCCAAACCCCTGTGGTCATGGCACAGGTTCAGTGCCCTCGATGCTGAGGAGGTGCAGGGAGCGATCTCCAGCCATCTCCAGGTGACCTCTGCCAGCAGGACTGCTGACCTGGTAAGGACAGCTTCTAACTGGGAATGGGCAGGGGACAATCCTGGCTCAGGTGGGGATGGAGTGGGCAAGGAAAGGACCACAAGCCTGGATTTTAGGAGAGCAGGCACTGGCTTCTTCAGGGGTCTGCTTGAGAGGATCCCATGTCCTGGTGCAAGGAGGTGTCCAAGAGGACAAAGGATCAGTTTCTCCAAACTCAGGTGGTCCATCCCAGTGAGCAGGAAACAGGTGGCAGGTTATCTGTGTTGACTCAGCAGGAGTAGAAGTGTCTGAGCAAGAAGGGATGGGGCTGGGGCCACTTCAGCAGAGGGAAATGCCAAGTCCTGCACCTGGGGAGGAACATCCCTACAAATACAATAACCCTCCAAACCAGCACCTACTGGTGGCTGACTGGATGGAAAGGAACTCAGGATCCCCAGGATCCTTTCTGGTGGGTGACAAGCCAGCAATGTGCTCTCATGACAAGGAAGGCCCCCAGCCCTCTGGTCTGCATTAGCAGGAGCATTGCCAGCAGCTCCAGGGAGGTGATCTGGAGGTGACCCATCCCCTCTGCTCAGCACCAGTCAGCACTAGGCCCAGTAAAAGATATGGACATACTGGACAGAGCCCAGCAGAGGGCTGTCCATCCTGTGAGGGTGATCAAACCTTGGCAGGGGTTGTTCAGAGGGGCAGGTTGTTCAGGAACCCCGCTGGCCAGAGCCCCGTGCAAGCTGCCCTGGGCTGTGTGACCCCGCTGTCCCTGCCAGCCTCATCCTCTCCGTGTCCCCGAGGCAGTGTGGCTCCCAGGCTGCTCGGGGAGCTCCCTGTGCTCAGCCACTAATGAGGGAGCCAAGCTGGTGCCAGGAGCAGCCCAAAGGCCCCCCGTGGCTCTGCTGCTGATGCTCACCTGCTCCCTCCCTCCCTGCCGGCCGGGTATCACTGGCTGCCCCTGCTGCCGCGCATCTGCTCCCGCCGGCTCCCCGCTGTCCCCAGCCTGGGACTGGCGGCTCATTAGTTCGGGGGAGCTGCAGCTGGGCTGACAAAAGGATTTTCCCAGGGCCCGGGGGCTCACTGGTTTCGGCAAGCTGTCAGCCCCGACCACCCCGGCGCTCCGAAACTGCGGTGACGCGGCAGCCTCGTGCTCCTCTCCCTCCCTGGGGAAGGGTCTCGGCCTTTTGATGAGCTGAGAGCAACCCATTCATCTCGCACATGAGGCTCCCGAGCAAGTCCTGGAGCAGGGAGTGCCCCCGGGACCCCCAGCTCTCGTGCCCTGGGGTGGTGCTTGTGTGTTGTCCAGGCAGGGCAGCCCTGCACCAAAAACCACGGCAGCCAGAGCAGGCAGGCCTGGCCTGGCTGTCAGCAGCCTCCCTGCCCATTAGCCAGGGGGTGGTTGCATTTCCCTGCTCCAGTTTCTTGCTGCTTGGCCAGCGAGTGCGGGATGGCTCCCCGGGGAAGGCTGTGTCCTGCACATCCTGTCCTCTCTCAGCTCAGCTGCGGTGGCCTGAGGTGGCTGAAAACCCTCTCCATCCCCTGCTGGGAGTTCTGGGGGAGAAGGGGGGCTGGGAGCATCCTGCCTGTGCATGGGATGGCAGTCCTTCCCCTGCTGGCCTCTTCCTCCTCTGCAGCCTCCCCAGGTGCCCAGCCAGCCTCAGGTCACACTCTGGGAGCAAGACAAGTGCCTCAGTTTACTCAGCTGTCACCCCCCTGCAGCCAGACACTCCCCCAGAGCTCGGGTGGGCCGCTCTTCCCTCTGCCTGCAGCAGATATCTTCCTGGCCTTCCAGCAGCTCTCATCTCCCCAGGGTTGGTTTTCATCCCAGTTAAAAATCAGCCAGTTTGTTGGCACGGCCCTGCCAAGGCAGGTGAGTGCAGGGCAGGGCCAGCCACAGCTCCTGGAGTCTCTGCCCATCAGGGCCCTGAGATGTTTTTCCAGTTTACAAGGATGCAGAGAGCGCTTAGAAGCACAAAGCAACCTGCCAGGAGCTCAGATTGTGGCCAGGGAGCAGCTCATTGTGCAGCAAATGCATCTGCTCAGCAGTAGCCCTGAGCGAGGCAAGGCCAAGCCCTGTGCTGCCTCCATCCCTGGGACACTCTAGGATTGCCAGCACAGGACACTGAGGCGCCAAGGACACGCAGGAACAGGGATTTCATGTCCCTGAGCATGTTCCTGCCAGCCTGGAACATGCCGGGAAATCCCAGCCCCTCCTCCCTGTCCCCCTGCACGGACATATCCACAACCACCTCCTGGCAGAGCAGGAGCTGGGGGATCTGGAAAGCCTACCCACAGTGGGTTTGGGTGTAGATTCATCTCCTGGGTGCCAGATTTTCCCCATGCAGCAGCCTGGCCGCCGGGTATCCCACAGCACAGCCCTCCTGGGAGCAAACACCCCCGAGTTTGCTGGTGGTGTTGATCCTCCAGCTCTGATCCTTAGTGGGGAGTGATGGAGACACGCACACAAGAAAACCCTTCCCAAGAAAAAGGCATCTTTTGCTAAAGGAGACTTTAATCTGCTCAGTATCTAGTCCATAGTGCAAAGAGTTAAACTTAAGGCAAAGCTTTCTCTTTATAAACAGCAGACAAACAGGCCCTAAAACAACAAGCATGACTGCTAAACAACAAAACAAAGGGGTAGAGGGAACAAACTGCATTTCTGGGGAGGCGTCCTTCTCCCCCCTCACCCTGTAACTCATGTAGGAAATATTGCACCCAACGACACATGAGCTGGTCCTGACCAAAAGCTGCTGCCTGTGGCCAGCACGGCCACGCTCCCACTCCTGGGTGACTCCAGGGGCACATCCAGGGAAGGGTGCAGCTCCTCTGGGACAAAGCCAGACCCCAGAGAGCACAGCCTGGGGGGTCACACTCGCTGCTTTGGTGAGAGCTTGGCTACTCAACTGCAAGTGTTGGCGGCTGGAGAGTGCAAACATTACCAAGGGAGGTGTGTGGGAGGCACAGGGACAAGAGGCTGAGTAACAGGGAGCTTTGCATCTCTTTGAAGTGAAGTGGAAGCAGCTGACAGCCCCAGGGCCAGGGAGTCCCTCCAGCTCCCAAAAAATGTGAGGGAAAACAGCTCTGGCAGTGCCTTCCAGAGCAAAGCCACTCCACAAGATAGTACCTTGCCATAGCTCAGTTCTACAGCACAGAGGCGTCTCCCAGCACTCCAGGCCTCTCTGCTGCCTCTGTTTTGGCTTAAATTGCTCATCAAGCAGGGAAATCGAGAAGGAAAAGCATGCCAACTGCCCTCAGGCTCTTGGCTTGCAGTCCAGCAGGCAGCTCTCTCCAGCCAGGCTGCAGCCAAAGTTGGCTGTGGCATGTGGCTGACCTCAGGCAAGCAGCTGGAAAAGGGAAAGCTTTTCAGTGCAAGGCCCCCTGGCAGCCCAGCAGTTTCTTGGAATGGCGCTGGTTGCCCAAGCTGGGATGAGCCACCTCAGGCCTCCCCAGCCAGGAGCAGATGCTCTCGTTGGACTTCAGTGGACACTTTAAAACCAGCTACATTTGTGACAGACGGTAAGACAAAACAACAGAACAACCCTGCCCTGATCCAAGATATCCGTGGTCCTGGTGCTGCTCCGCGCACACAGCTGCAGATCCCAGCAGATGTGCAGAGCTTGTGCCTGGAGCTGGAATGTCTGTGAGCTCCCAGGAGCTTTGGGGTGCTCCCCCTCTCCTCCTTCTAACCAGCCCGGCCTAGGAAGGCGAAAGCAAGCTCTGGTGTTGAACCTGCCTGTCCCAGGGTGCTCTGAGCCTGAAAATATGTATTATCTGGAGAGGGTTCTCCAGCCTTGGCTCAGAGCTGGGCTGCTGCTGCTGCCAGGGCTGGGAACAGTGGCTGGGTGGGTGGCCACCCCTCAGGCTCCCTAAGCAGAAAGAGTAACTCCCTCCAGCCTCCCTTTGCAGGAAAACCTGACGTGTGCTTGCTAGTCTTGCATAGGTGACGCGTGGAAGCAGCAGCAACACTGAGCTCTGCAGGGCTCCACGCTGTCCTGGCAAGGGATATCCCTCAAAAACCAAAGCCACTGGTTGGCTGGGATGTTGAAAACTCTGTTCTCCAGCTCTCTGGGAGCAGAGCCAAAAAAACTTGAGCGTGCTCCTTCCTCTCCCAGGGAACTCTCTTCCCCCTTCCCAGGGAGCTCCCCCGCTTCTGTGGTGGGAGGAGAAAACAGAGGCCTGAACGCAGCCAGCCAGGTAGTTTTCTAGTGAGACCTTGGGAAAACTTCTCCCTTGGCTTGCACCAGCCCCTGTGATTCCTGGGAGGGCAGAGCCTTTAGCTTTTCCATGAGCTTTGGCTACGAGGGACCAGAGCATCGCTCTGCTTTGGATCTCAGGCTGCTGCAGGCTCGAGGCAAACAACAGGCCTTGAAAACAGCAAAAGTCATCAACAAAAAAACACAACCCCAGGTAACTCTCTTCCAGCCCCCTGCAGAGATCAGTGTTGTGCCTGCTAGCAAGAGCTACAACCTAGGTACGTAGCAAACGTGACCAGCACACCCCCCCCACAGTGCTCTGCCCTTCCAGCACCATCCTCAGTTTCTTTGGAAGCTGCTCGGGGCAGCCCTGGGAAGTGCAGGCAGGGGGATGCCTTTGACCCGGTCCTGGGAAAACAACACAAGCCCCCCGTGCTGTGGGGCTCACAGGTACACGTTGAGGGTCTGCAGGATCATCTGGCGGCACAGCGGGCAGTTGCGCTGGTAGATGGCCTGTTGCAGGAGGACCTCTGTGCACTCCTGGCACAGGCACAGGTGCCTGCAGGGCAGCAGCAGCACCGTCTTGGTCTGGTCTTGGCAGATGACACACTTCTTGCGCTCCTCCTGCTCCTTCAGCAGCATCCAGGGGTCGTTGTCCGGCGCTCCCTCGGCGCTCCCAGCCGCCGCGTTCAGCTGCTGCCTCCTCGGAGCCTTCCCCCAGGACGGGCCTGGCTCCTGCCTGGCTGCCTGGGGATGGTGTGCTGCGGCAGCACGGCTCAGGGCAGGGCGTGGCAGAGGCATCTGTCCTGCCTCCAGCTGCTCCTCATCCTCATCCAGCAGCCTGCCCGCGGCCGCCCTGCCGTGGGCTGTCCCAGCGCGATGCCCGGGGCGCGGCTGTGCCACCTGCTCCTCATCCAGCAGCTGGCCCAGCGCCCTGGCCACCGCCGCAGCCCCTCGCTGGTCGCTGCCCCGGTTCGTCCCTCTGCCTCCTCGGCTCCAGTTGGTCACCTGCAGGCTCCAGTCCGTGACCTGCAGCGCCCAGTGGGCCAGCCTGCGCCAGGGCTGGGAGGTCATGGCCATGCCCACGCTCAGGACGGCCACCTGGTAGAGCCGCCACGCATCCCTCTTCAGGCGCTGGAAGGCGGGCAGGGCGCGGAAGTACCCCTGGAAGTACCCCTGGAAGTAGCCCTGGAAGTACCCCAGGAAGTGTCCCACCAGCGTCCACAGCAGCCCGGGGTTGAGCACGAAGGTGCCCACGGCCACGATGAGGAGGAGCAGCCCCAGCCCGTAGACGTTGACGAAGAAGACGCTGACGAAGATCTGGGCGCTGGTGCAGAGCAGCTCGAGGGCCAGCTGGCAGGGCGACCACAGCAGGATGGACACGGCGATGGCCCCGCTGGACACGTGCGCCAGGAGGGCGGCCAGCAGCTCGGACAGCCGGAGCGCCGGCGCCGCCAGCGAGTCCCAGAGCGCGGCGAGCAGCGTGAGCAGGTTCTGCGCGCCCAGCAGGCACACGTTCACCAGGCTGTTGGCCAGGTACACCGCCAGGCTGCCCGCGATGGCCAGCGCCTCGCACGCCTGCCGGCCCAGCGCCTGCCCGCAGCCCAGCGCCGCGCCCAGCCCGCGCTGCGCCAGCTCCCGGCCCCGCAGCGCCGCCTGCGCCGCCAGCCGCGCCGCCGCCCGCAGCCCCTCCAGCCCCCCGCAGCACCCCCGCGCCAGCGCCAGCGCCGCCGCCTCCCAGCACGCCAGCGCGCCGCCCGCCGCCGCCGCGGGCAGGCCGCAGGCGGCCGACAGCAGCCAGAGCAGCGCCGACACCAGCGAGGACACGAGGAAGAAGTTGAGGTCGAGCACCAGCAGCAGCAGGTCGAGCGCCAGGCGCAGCGCGCGGAGCAGCGCGAACAGCGCGTCCATGGCCCGCGCCGCCTCAGCCGCCCCCCGCACTGGGCGCCGCCATCTTGGCGCGCCGTTCCGTGCGGCGCCGGGCCAATGGCAGGGCGAGGGGCCCGCCCCAGCTCCGCGCTCATTGGGCGGTTCGGAGGGCGCGGCCACGCCCACCGCGGCTCTCTTAAAGGGCCAGCGCCCGCGCGGCTTTGGAAAGCTTGAAGCATCTTTTTGTATTATATTACCATACAAAAGTCACTTTACAA
>JAYRBT010000067.1:4861170-4891152 GCA_036023395.1 Myiotriccus ornatus
GCACAGGATCTGCCCCTTTGTGTGGGTGAGTGTCCGGCCCCGGCCCGTGTGGCACCGGGACAATGGGGCCTTTTTCCTGCCGGCGCTGGGGGGAGATGGACTTGGAAGTGTTCTGAAGGAAAAGGCAGCTTTGTACATAACCATCCTCAGGCTCTGGCTTCTCATTCAGCCCCCACCTCCCCCAGCCCCAAAGCCTGCCCCTCGTGCCAGGGCGGCAGTGCAGCAGGGCTCGGAGGGGAGCCCGGAGCACATCTGTGCCCAGCCCGGCTCAAAGTGTGTGAGCGAGGGCTCAGTACGTGGCTGCTCACAGCCTGTCCCAGGGCAGCACCTGCTCGGGGACGTGGGGCTCCTGTACCCCCAAGATGTCGAGTGACAGGCTGGCCAGAGGGCTCCCTCTCCCCGTGCCTGGGCTGTCAGCTGGCTGAGGTTCTCCCGCTGCCCCAGCTGTCCTTGTCCATCCACCCCGCACACGGCGAGGGTAGTGCCCAGGGTGTGGGGGGAGGACTGCACAGCGTGGGGATGGCTGACCCTTGCCAGCTTGGCTCCTTTTTGGGGCTTTGCCACTGCTCTGCACCCCCTGACCCCCCCGGCCGTCACCGTGCAGCTGCTCCAGGAGATCGCGCTCGTCCGGCACAGAAATCCAGATGTCACCTTCCTCCCCCCCTTCTGCTCCCTTCCTTCCTCCACCCTCCCGGCTCCTCCTTGCAGCTCCCGCTCCCGGCCCCTCCTGAACAAAGGCCCTGTAGCCATGGTTAATAATCCCCACAGAAAGGCCCTGCAGAAGAGGAGAGGAAGGAGAGGGGAGACACAAAGGAGCCGCTGGCAGCCCAGCCGAGGAAGCGGGTTGGAAGGAGGCGTTTTCCTGAGCTGAACAACAGGGGTGTCGAAGAGGGCTTTCAAAGGTGAACAGCGGTGGGGTGGAGGTACCCCAAGATGCCCTCATGGCATGTAGGATACCCCATTCCTCATTGTCTTCCACCCAGGGAACGGGCACCAGAGGTTGGACAGCCCAGGCAGGTTCCTGTACTTACTCCAGAGCCCTCGAGCACCCCAAAACACAGCCCCAGGGCCTGGCAGGAAGGTGCCCGAGGGCAGTGATCCTCAGCCCTGCCATGGCCCAGCAGCAGGGAAGCAGCCAGCCGCTGCCGGGGCGGTGTGGGAAAGCACAGCGCTGGCCCGCATCCCGTCCCTTCCCTGGGGAGCGGGGCCCCTCTCGGCCCTGCCGGTGTTGTGTGAAGAGGTGCAGGCCTGGGCGGATGCAGCCGAGGCTTCCGCCCTGCTCGGCTGCCCTGCATCCCCCCTGGAAGCGCGTGGGGAGCCGGGGCAGCCGGCGGTCCATCGGCACTGCCACCAGCACTGGCTGCAGGGAGCGGGCACAGAGCACCCCAGGCACCCACAGAGCCCTCCAGAGCCCCCCGAGCTGCTCTGGGGCTCACGGGCTCGTCTGGGGACTGCAGGGCTTGGGGAAGGCACAGGGCCCCCTGTCCCCACCTGGGACACGTGTCAGGACACGCACGGCGAGAGCACAGCCCAGCTCCCTCTGGCAGCATCCCTCGGTCCCATACCAGCAGGGATCCCGCTGGAAAGGTGGAAGGGGCTGAGGTGTGTGCTGGGATGCAGCCTGTGCTCAGCCCCAGGCCCCGTGCCTGGCTCTGTGCTCCTCTCTGGCTGTGGAGAGCCAGGCTCAGCGGGAGCCAGGGGAGGGGAGGCAAATGCAATTACACACTTCCAGATCATTCCTGCAACCTGCGATGCTCAGATAACGCCGGGGAATGAGCCCTGCCCTGGGCACGGTCCTGTGCATCCCAGGTTTCCAGCAGCTGTGCCAGGGACTGGCAAAGCCCCGCCGCTGCCAGGGGCAGAGCTGCCTGCCCAGGCACAGCCTCACCTGGGAGGTGGCAGGAGAGTTGGAGTGCTGGGATCTGGAGGGGCCCAGGCACCAATATTCCCTCCTCTGCCGGAGAGGGAGAGCTGTGAGATCTGCTCTGTGCCTCAGGTGGGTCCAGACCTGTGCTCCCTGACCTTCCCACCCTGGCTGTGTGCGTGGGACCACGACAGGGGAGCCTAATCCATCTCTGTGTGCGTGGCTGTGAATGGGTGCCAAAGCCAAATCCATTAAGGAAGCAAATAAACAAGAGGGCGTGAGATCAGGCAGCAGAGAGGGAAGATGAAGGTGGCCAGCCCTGAGCCCACTGGGTGCCACACACAGCGCAACGGGGCGATTTCATGCCATCTGTTCCTGCCTTGCTTTCAAATCCTGCCCAGATCTTCGTCTTCCCCAAAGCCATTAGTTTATTAGGGGGAAAAAAAACCCCAAGTTTTCTTCAAAGTTTAAAAGACTGAAGCCCAACCAACTGGAGGCACAGCCACGCAGAGGGAGCAGGAGGCTCTTTGAGGGTGGCACGTTCCCTGCCGCAGCGGCTGGCCAGCCTGTTTTCTCCAGGGAGGGGCATTGCCCTTTCCAACTGCTGGGAATTTTCCTGCAGAGGTTTTCTTAGCAACATTCTGCTTTATTTTGAACACAGAATAAAAGTTAGGCCCGGAACAAAATGCACCAGCAGTGTGTCATCTCGGTCCTCCCTCTTGTTTGTTTGACTTGGTGGGTGCTTTCCAAGCAGCCCTTGGGCCCCCTTCCCTCACAGGATGGCACTTGTGGGGCTTAAATTGAGGTATTCTGTGCCAAGTGGAAGATCCCTTCCACTTGGGTCCCATCAGAGGCTCCTCTAATGCTGCATCTTGCCCTTTGGAGGGAAAGAGTGAGCACGTTGTCCGGGGTCCCCACGTGCTGGGCACACGCTCAGGGCGTGGCTTTTCCCCCCCACAGACAGGGAGCTCCTGCCCACCGGCTGTGGAAGCATCCCAACCCTGCAGCTGTGGGGCTGGAGAGCAGCTCCCGAGCATCCTGTGGGTGACGGCACAGCTCCCTTGCACTTGTTCCTCCCGGCGAAGGGAGGAGGCCTCCCCTCTCCAGCGGCAGCACAAGGGCTCCGGGCCTTATCGCTGCCCAGCATTGCCATTTTAAGCAACTAATCTTGTGGGGAAAAAATTTAATCATTTCCGATGAATCATCAAGTCTTTGGCTGGGAAAGTGTTGGGGGGTTGGTGTTGGTCGGGTCTGAAGAGGAGGAGGAGGAGGAGGAGGAGGAGGAGGAGGAGGAGGGCATGGGAAGGGGCACTGCATGGCACCAGCGGGGGAGCAGGGCTGGGGCTGGGGGCCAGCACAGGGGGCTGGCGGTTCGAGAGGTGCTCGGGGATTCCCGGGAGGAATCCTGTGCCTCAGGGGAACCTGCAGCCCAGCCCTTGAGTAGCTCAGCGGGGTCAGGGATAGGCAGCCCCGTGCTGCCCGGGCCCTGGAGCACAGATCATGCTGCAGGGAAGGCAAGCAGAAGAGAGCAAAGGATATGCAAAGGTTCAGAGCCCCCAGGGCTGAGGGTGGGAAGAGAGCTGGGGACAGCCCTGAGCCTGTCCCTGAGTGGGGTGATCCCAAATCAGACATTTGGGAGTCCTGTGAATGGGCAGTGAGTACGGTAAACAGAAGGGCTTCCAAGGGGAAGAAAACCCCAGTGCTTTGTCCTCTAACACAGCCCCTCCGGCTCTGACTGACCCGGGGGAAACTGAGGCACGGAGCCGGGCTGTGATGGGGCAGGGGACACTGGCCGCCTTCGTCCTGCGTGATTTAACTGTGGGCAACTCGCAGCACCTGAGGGGGTTGGCTGTGCTCCTCCTCGGGCTGCCGGAGGGGCTGGGCTGCGTTCGGCTCGGTGATTACCCCTGGATAATGGGAGCCTTGTGCAGCCCCGCGAGCCCCCCCGCCCCCGGGCCAGCAGTGCTGCCCCGGCCCCGCCGGCGAGCAGCGTCTGCACAGCCGCCCCATTCAGCAGCAGCTGTGCGGGGGCTCGGCCGCGGCTCGCTGTGCCCTGGGGCCCTGCCTCGGGGACAGGATGGGGCTCTCTGTGGGGCTGGGGGCGCCGGTCTGGGGTACCAACCCCGCGGACCTCGGTGAGCTGCCTGGGACACGACCCTGCTGCGCCCCGCGGACCCCGCTGTCACCAGGTGCCTCCTCAGAGCCCAGACAATGACAAAGAGTGGTTTTCCCCCCCACACCCCGTTTTTGTGTGTTTGCTCGGCGGGTTCAAAGGTGACCCAGCAGCTGCGGCTGGGCTTTAGGGCTGAGTGTGGGGCTGAGCGGGGGCAGCAGGTCACTCCTGATGGTCACCGCTGGCACCTGCACACTGGACTCTCGGGGGCTGAGTCCCTGTCGCCGGCATTCCCCAAACCCCACGGAAAACAGCCCGATCCCACACTTTGCGAGCGGTTCCACCTCCAGCGCCCGGCTGTCTGCCTCGCTCAGCCCGTGCACGCCCGGGCAGGCAGGAGCTGGCAGGAGCTGCCGAGCCCCTCCGGCACCGCTGGGAACGCCTGGAATACCAGGGGCTGTGCTGGGGTTGGGGGTTTGGGGTCGCCGGCGGGGAGGACCCCCGAGCCGAGCGCTGCCCGCTGCCGTGCGGGGATGGTCACGGCGCTGCGGGGATGGGATGGGCGCGGCGGCGCCCGGCCGGCTGCCGCTGGGGGGTGATAAGCGGCCGCGGGCGGTAGGCAGGCACCGCGCCTTCCTCCCTCCTCCTCCTCCTCCTCCTCCTCCTCCGCCTGACGTCAGCCCCGCGGGCCCCGCTTCAGTCGCGGGCGGCTGGCGGTGGTGGCGGGCATGGCTGGGGGGCGGCGGGCGGCGGGGCTCGCCCTGGGCTGGGGCTGCTGCCTCCTGCTCTGCTGCGGTGAGTAGGCTGCGGGCCGGGCGGTGCGGGGCGGTGCGGGGCGCGCACCTGCGGGAGCGCTCCGGGGCGCGGCGCGGGGGGATGCCCTTCGCCCCGCGGGGCACAGCGCGGGGTGGGGCGGGGGGCGCGGGGCTTTGCCCGTCGCGGGGCTGCGGCCGGCGGCGGTTCTCCCGCCGGGGCCAAGCCCGAGCAGCCCCGGAGCGCTGCGCCCCTCGGGCGGTGCCTGGCGCGGCGCCGGGAATGCTCGGATCGCGGGGCCGGGGCAGAGCCCAGGTGGGATCAGCGCTCGTCCCCGCCCGCACGGCCCCGCAGTCCTTGGCAGGGTGGGGCTGGCTGCCCCGTCCCGCTCTGGGGGCGCCTCTGCAGCCCCCTCAAGGTTGAGGGGTGCCCCACGTGCGTTCAGCGAGCTGGTTGTTATTGGGAGGCATCCACCCCTTTCCTTCTAAGGAGTTTTCCCCTGAGCGCTGTGTTTCTCTTGGCTTTTTTCGGCGCTTTCTTTTTTTATCCACTTTCCAGTCCATTTTCACCCTCGGGGGGTGGCTGCGTTTCCTGCCCTGCCCCTCTCCCCGCATCCTTCCCTCCCTCCCCTCGCCGGGGGCCCGGGAGCAGTCCCGGTGCGCTGGCTGCTCCCTCGCCCCGCCGTGCTGCGGAGGTGGCCCCGCCGCTGGGAACCTGCCCGGGCCGAGGTGTTGGAGCCAAAGTCAGGCTCAGAGCAGAGTCTAAAGCAGGCTGCTCCCACCCCCGGCCCGTGCCGGGATCCCCTTCCCATAGCACATGTGCCGAGCCAGGAGTCTCTCAATGGTTGGCGGCGTCGGTGTGTTTGGAAGCCCAGCCACGTGAAAAGGCTTGATGGTTCCCAGAAGCTCGAGGGGCCATAGCCAAGACATTCCCAGGCCAGCTTTGACCTCTCCTGGTGCACATGACGGGGTCCTGACGGGGTGATGGGGTTGTTTTGGGGTGCAAGGTGCTGGTCCCTGCGGCAGCAGAGCCCTGGCTCCATCCCCATCCCCGGCACAGCGAGCTGGGGCTGGGCTGGGGCAGAGGCTGTTGGGCGCTGCTGGTGCTGCTCTTTGCGGGGCCGGGGCTCTGCACCCTGTTCTTTCTCTCCATGAAGAAAACGCGGTGCAGGTGATGCTGTTCTTTGTGAGCTGGGGCACCCCGGCTCGGAGATCTGTGCAGGAGGAGCAGCTTTCCCGGGGAACAGGAGGGTAGCATGTGTGCCTGTGGCTGGGAGCAGGCGGGATCTGGCCGCAGCTGGTTTCCCTGAGACGGGGAACACAAACCCACGGAAACCTCAGGCATCCCACGTGCGGCTCCAGACACCCTGCCGTGCCCCTCCTCTTGCTCCGGGCCGGGGGGCTCAGCGCCGGGGGCTCTGTGCGGCAGCCGCGCTCCTCGCCGCCGTCTCCCCGCACACCTCGGCTCTGCAGGAGGCTGGCGAGGGACTCGTGTGCTCCCCACCCCCTTTCCCGGGCTCTAAAAGCAGATCTTTGTTCTTGTGGAGCTCTGGCTGCCGGCCGGCTGTCGGCCAGCCAGATGGAAAGGCACGGGGGCTCTCCTTCCTTCCCTGCTCGCTCGCTGCAGACGTCCTCCCTCTCCAGATCTCCGGGTCTCCCGCTGGAGCTGTGCCAGGCGCTCGGGGTGGACGGACGGAGCTCAGCTCTGCAGCCAGGCTGCTCGAGGGTCTCCAGGTCCCCTCACCAGACCCGGTGTCTGCAGCTGTGCTGGGCATAAGGGAGGATGGCCAAGCCTCCAGGGCCTGCTGTGCCAGGGTGCCTGTGCCCAGCCGCCTCTCTAGCTTGCCCACGCAAATAGCAGAAAGGTCTTGGAGCTGCAGAAGGAAGCCTTGTGTCCCCAGGGTTGGGGGGGGACCTTGTGTCCCCCCAACTGGCTGCTGGGTGCTCCTTCCAGCTTTTCCCTGGGAGGTGGGGAGCAGCGAGCCCTTGTTGCAGGCAGGGTGGGGGCTGCAGCAACCGTGTCAGCCTCCTCAAGGGCAGCGTGGATGGTCGGGAGCGATGTGTGCCTCATGCCAGCCCCAGATGCCAGCCATTCTCCAGCTCTGAGCTCATGGTTTCGGTTGCTTTGCTGCCTGGTTGAGGGCCCTCATGCCGAGCGGGTCAGGGGGAGGGCCAGCAGCTCTCCCCTTCCCTGCCCCAGGCCAGACCGGAGAGGCAAAGTCTGACCTGGCTGCCTGTGGCTCAGAGGAGGGTGCAGGGTGGCAGCAGGGCCACACCCCAGCCCCAGGCTTGCCCAATTCCTGCCCAGTTCTGCAGGTGCCTGATAGACCAAGCAGCCAAGTTGTGGCTGCACAGGGTGGGCAGGTGCCTGCAGTTCAAAGTTATCTTTTCCTAAGTACACTGGGTCCAATTTCCTGTCCCCTGGTGCGCTCTTATCTCTGGGCATCACCTGCTGTTTTTCTAGCACCTTCTTTGCTGTGCCATGCTTTGCTGGTCCCTCTTCGCCTAGTACCAGCTGTGCCTGCCGATGGGATGGGCACGGGCCAAAACCCGTCTGCTGGGCTGGTCCTGCGAGCCCGGGGCCTTTGCTGTGGCAGAAGGGGCTCCTGGCTGTGTTTTGGCACTGTGCCACCACGTACCCACTCCAAACAAAGAGCAGTTCGTGGACATGGGCGCTGCCCTTTGAAGTTGCCTCGGTGGCTGTTACTGAGCCGCGCTATCACAGGAGATGTTGACACAGCTGCTTCCTCCAAGCCTTTCGACCCCAGCTCCTGTACCTGGGCTGGCTCTGTTGCTGGGGGACCTACTGCAGGGTCCTGTGCCAGCCCAGGGCATGCAGACCCCCCCTTGCTTTGTCACCCGCGGGGTTGGTGGCAGCGACACTCCCAGCCTTGTTGCGATGATGCCGCCCTTGCCTCGGCTGTGCCCGACTGGGGCTGAGCTGCTCCCAATCCCTTGGGAAGCTGCTCCGTTCCCTGTCCTGGATCAATAGCCATTACCTTGCCCATCCGTTCTGGAGCGTGGCCAGGAGCTCCATTACTGCTGCGGGCGGCTGGGCTGGGAGGGAAGGTGGGTGCAGGGTGGGGGCCAGCCCCACTTGCTGGGCTGTGGGTCTCTGGTGCCACCCGTGCTACGGGTGGGCAGAGCTGTGTCTGCTGCATGGGCAGAGAGGGGCTTGCCTTGGCAATGCTGCAGGGATGGGTGCTCCAACCACTGGGTTCTGGATTCCTGCTGTGGAGGGACCTGGGAGTCCTGGCTGTGCCACGGCCGTGGTGTTCCGGGACATCCTCCAAGGATGGACCCTTGGAGGGGGAAAGGGAGCAGCAGGGAGCCACAGCTGGCTGGGACACCCCTCCTGAGCTGCTGCCCTGTGTGCCCATCCTGCTGTGGAGGAACACAGCACCTCGTTCATGCCCCAGCTCCCGGGACTGCTGTGGGGACTTGGTACATCCACTCTGTGGATGCTGAAGGCAGTGTGGCTGGCACTCCTGCTGGGCTGGGTAATGGGTGGGAGCACATCTGATTAGATCATTAGATTCTATGATTAAGCCTAATAGAGCTTTTAAGTTTGTAACTGGGGCTGCTGTGGTGATGTGCTGATGGCTCCAGCTCTGGCAGTGGTCTGCCCAGGGCTCATTTCACTTCTTGGGAGGGATATTTTCTGCTGAAAGATCCCCAGTCTGGGCCACAGGACATGGCTCTGCCTCACACCCTTTGTGGGATAGAGATGGGGACAGGCACAAGGGCTTCCTGCCCCTACCAGCAGGTTCTGTCCCACAGCTGCAGCCAGCAAGCTGGAGGTCTCCACGCCAGCCGTGGTCGAAGTGGAGGTCGGAGGCACGGCCAGGATCGAGTGCAACTTCTACATCCCTGGGAATGGTTCCTACACCTACATCAACTGGTTCTACGTGAGTGTTGGCCTGGCAGAGGAGAGCTGGGCAGTGGGCTGGGGGCACAGCTAGCCCAGGGCTTTCCCCCGGGCTCCCCTGCCCAGCCTTGGCCCCTGGCCTTGCAGGTGGACCGCACCAACAGCCCGGTGAGGCTGTGCCACGTCACGGACACCGAGGTCCTGGAGGACGACACGGTCTACAAGGAGAGGCTGTCGGTGGGGGAGGACAAGGCCCTGTCCATCAGCAGGGTGACAATGCAGGATGCCATGACCTTCGTGTGCCAGGTCGGAGCGGGGAGCTCCGGCGTGGGCGAGAACCGCACCGAGCTCCACGTCTACAGTGAGTGACGGGGCACGAGGGCGGCACAGCTGCTCTGCAGGACCCGGGGGGATCCCATGCCATCCTTCCTAACACCTGTGGGGTGGCTTCTCTTTCCAGAGGTCCCCAAGACCCCTGAGATTGAGCCCAACCCGGCGGGCATCTCTGTGCAGAACAGTGACAACTCACTGGTGAGGAGCGGCCCCACACGGGGCAGAGGGAGGCTCCCCGCTCCCCCTGGGAGCACCCCGGTGCTCAAGGCTGTCTGTGCCCCCACAGATCGCCAGGTGTGTGAGCAAGAACAGCTTCCCGCCCCCCAACATCACGTGGCACAAGAACGGGGAGCAGCTGGAGCTGCAGGAGAACCGTGAGTGGGGTGGGGAGGGGGAACCGCCGCGGGAGAGGGGCCGGGGTGCTGGTGCTGCCCAGGGCCTCGCCAGCTGGGGGCTGGCAGCCCAGAGGAGGGGCTGGCCCCTGTTTGCCGTGGCTGGGGACAGCAGCTGTGTCCCCCGTGTCCCCTGCAGAGGTGAAGTACACGAGGACCCGCGAGTCCAGCGGGCTGTACACGGTGACCAGCACCCTGTTCGCCCCCGTCACCCGCGAGGACCGCGACTCCCGCTACCACTGCACCGTGCACTACTGGCTGAGGGGGCAGAGGCACGCCCTGGAGTCCCAGAAGGTCCAGATCACCGTCTTCTGTGAGTGGGTGGCCGGGGGGGCCGGTGCTGCTGCCTGGTCAGCGGGGTTTGGCACTGACCCTGCCCCTTCCCTCCCCCCAGACCCCGCCGAGCACCTGACGCTGCAGGTCGTGCCGTCCTCGGCGCTGGTGAAGGAAGGGGACAACGTGAAGCTGGTCTGTGAGGCGGATGGGAACCCACCCCCTGTCTTCAGCTTCTTCAAGAAAGAGGTGAGGCCAGAGGGGGCATCTGGGCACCTCTGCCTCGGCGAACGCCTCGTGTCCTGGTTGCTCCTTGTGGGAGCACCCTGGGGGTGGGATGCAGTGGCTGTGGAGGGTGCTGAGGGCTCTGCTTTCTCCCCACTGCCTGCAGCTGGACAACTGGCAGGACCTGTCGCAGTTGACAGAGCCCAACAATGGGGTCCTGACCCTGCATGGCGTGAACAAGAGCAGCAGTGGCGTCTACAAATGCCAGAGCCTGGACCTGGATGACATGACAGAGCTAGAGAAGAGTGTGGAGCTTGTTGTGAACTGTAAGAGAGCGGGGTGGGACCCTGCGGACCCCGTGGCAGGTGCCTCGTGCCTCCTGCTCACCCTGCCCTGCTCTCCATCCCTCTCCTAGACATCGAAGGTGTCCGTGTGAAGATGGAGCCGTCCTCCCCCCTTCGGGAAGGGGACAGTGTGACCCTGAGCTGCAATGCCCACAGCCCCGTGGCCCTGGACTACCAGTGGAGGGACGAGAAGGTGAGCAGGGTTCTGTGGTGCTCAGGCTCAGCCTGGGCTTTGCAGTGAACTGGGCAGAGTCAGGAGCTTGCTGCAGAGTCAGGAGCTTGCTCCATCTCTCCTGAGAGGCCAGGGGAAGGATTCCCACTTCCACAGACCTGCACTGTCCCTCTCTACCTCGTTGCCTCCTGGCCAGCACTGCAGGGAGGTCCTGTGCTTGCAGGCTGAGCGTGGCAGGGAGGCCTGAGCCCCTGTGTGAGCTGAGCACAGAAGTGCCTGGGGCTGATGGCTGGGGGCCTCCCTTCCCAACAGGGCAGGAAGGTGGCGGAAGGGAACCAGCTCATCCTGAGAAACCTCACCTTCGAGACCTCCAACAACTTTAGCTGCAAGGTGGTGGCCCCGAGTGTGCCGGGGCTGGAGCAGAGCAAGCAGGTGTCCGTGGCTGTCCAGGGTAAGAGCTGGAGTGGGAGTGTTGCCTAAGATCAGAAATAATTCTCTGGACAGTTTTGAGCGTAGGAAGGTGGAAAACAGCTCTTTAATTGTGGCGAGACTTTGGTGCACAAAATGTACTGCACACCCCGACTTCACAGGCCCTTACAACTTCTATAACACCATTTAATTATAACATTTGGACATTACCTCACTGGTTATGCCCAGCCCCAAAACTGCCTGTGCCACCATCCCACCCTCACCACGCCTCCCGAATTTGAGTTGGTGGTCGCAAAACGGCCACCCCTTCATCCCCCTCCTCCCCCTCCCTGTCATCTCTGTCCTCCTTGGAACGGCTTCAAGGCTTCTTCAAGTTTTGACTTGGTTATATCAAGTGGAGTGACCCTGCTCTGTCTTGCTCTGAGCACATTTTCGAACAGATAAGATGTTTTTCACCCTGCAGAAATCTTTGCCTGTTGGAACTCTCGCCCAGAAACGCTGAGCAGCGTTTTAGGAGTCTAATGCAGCGGTGCTTAGTGGGCTAAAAGTGCTACGCCAGAAGAGCTGTGCTAATATTTTACATAGTATATGGAGTTTAGGGCACCAGGTGCAGGTGTAGGCTGACGGAGGGAACCCCTGTTTCCCCAGACAAGCCGCGGATCGTGGCCATCAGCTCCCCGCTGTACGTGCGGCAGGACGAGGTGGTGAACCTGACCTGCAAGGCCATCGCCTTCCCCCGGCCCTCCGTCTACTGGAACGTCAACGGCACGGTGAGAGCTGGGGAATTGGGTCCAGGCTCTTGAAAGAAAACTCCCAACACTCAGCCTGTGAGGCAAAATTCCTGCTGTTGTTACGACGTCAGGTGCACGAGAATCTGATTTCTTCCCAAGTGTGCACGCAGAGTTCCCAAAGCCTCTTGATTTTATTTAGTCACCTGATTAATAATTCAAAGCATTACCTCATACTGTCACACCCACCTCCAAAACAGTCCCTCCTTTAGTACCACCCTCGACACACCTCCCAAATTCAAGTCAGAGGTCCCAAAGACCCCTTATCTCGGTCTTCCTCATCTTGTTCCGTGGTTTTTGGCACAGCATCACGCCTCCTGGAATGGTTTCAAGGCTCCTGAATAGCTTTGCCTGGTTGTATCAGGTGTTATGTTCTCTGTTATGTCTCTTTCTCCGCCTTGCTGAAATCTCCTTGTCCGTTGGAATTCTTGACAGGAATGTTAAACAACGTTTTTAGAAGTCTCGTGCAAAGGTACTTAGCAAGCTGAAGGCACTGATGAGCCGTGCTAAAACCTGATATAACACAGATTTTAAGGCATCAGGTCCCTGTGAGGGGCTCAGGTGCTGAACCCTCCCCTGCCTCCCCTCCCCAGGCTCACGAGTACGTTGACAACCAGCACATCACCAGCAACCTGACGGTGCGTGTGAGCCACGACCTGCTGAGGGCTGGGGCCGTGTGCCGCGTCTCCAACGACCTGGGGGACAGCGCGAAGCACATCCAGCTGCTGGGTGAGTCCTTGGCACTGCTCTGTGCCCCGGGAACCCCCCAGCTGTGCCAGTGCCCCTCGCTCGGGCACTGGCGGGGCTGAGCTCGCTCTTACTCTCCCAGTGGAGTCCGTCAGGAAAGGTCAGTCTGCTGATGGTGTCCATCAGCCCAGGCTCTGGCCGGAGTCACGTTATCTAGCCTGGGGAGGGAGCTTGGCTGCTGGCTCTGGGCTGTGTCTCTCGCTGCTCCTCTCCCTGCCAAGCCAGGAGGGAAGCAGAGAACATTCCCAGCAGTGGCAGAGCTGCCTGCTTGCCCTCACCCACCTCACCCTGCAGCCCAGACCTTGCTGGCCAAGGCAGCAAAGGGATGGCCTGGTGCCTTGCAGGAACCCCTGTTACCCACCCTCCTGTGGCACATGGGGCGTGGCGTCCCAGAGCAGATTGCATTCATAGAGAGCGTTTGTGTCCTGGGATCTGCATCCTGCAGGGAGCCGGGGAAGCGCTGGGAACTGGGGGAGGGATCCTTTCCTCGCCCGCAAAGAGAGCACCGCGGTGGGGCAGGCGTTGATTCCTCGCTCCCCTGTCGTGTTCAGATCAAAAGACAACAGCAGAGAGCCAGGGGGTGATCATCGTGGCCATCATCGTGGCCATCCTGGTGGTGGCCGTGCTGGGCGCCGTCATCTACTTCCTGCACAAGAAAGGCAAGATCCCGTGTGGCCGCGCTGGGAAGCAGGACATGTAAGCACTGCCACCCGCCCCCCCCAGGGAGCCCACGGGGCCAGGGGTGCTTCCTGCCATCGCTCATTGTGCTTCCCATCTCGCTGCACCAGCTGCTCCCTGCACAGGGGGTGGGAACAGCCTGGGGGGCCGGGGCATCGCAGCGGGGGCTTGGCAGCTTCTCCAGCTTCCCACAGGGCACTGCTCGCCCCGTCCGTGCAGGGAGGCCGTGAGAGGACAGCAGAGTGGTAGAGCAGCCGAGGGTCCCCTCCCCGGGGAGGGGCTGGGCGGCCAAAGCGTCCTGAGAGCCGGAGCTTCTCTCGCCCTGGCCCCACTCCGGAGCATCCCCCGACACGGAGCCCCAGGGCTTGGCCACGTCGCCCCTTCTTTGGTACCGCCAAACCATGTCTCAAAAATTGTCACCTCCCTCCCCTAGCACAAGGCCAGAGGCACGTAAAGACAAGATTGTAGTTGAAGTTAAGTCAGATAAACTTCCCGAAGAGGCGGGGCTCCTGCAGGGCACCAACGGCCAGAAGAGACCCGCCGCTGACCAGGTAGGACGGGGCGTTGGGCACTGCCCTTTTCCCAGGGCCAGGGCTGCTCCCAGGGCTGGGAGCGGAGCTGAGGAGGGATGAGGGTGATCCAGGTAATGCTTTGCTCCCCTCCCAGCACTGCCCACCCTGCATGGGCCTCCATCATCCATCACCGGCGCTCAGAGGGGCCGTGGGAAGGGAGGGGAGGGGGGAAAACAGGGATCTCAGCCCTGGGGACACGTGGGCAGCTCTGCTGTGTGCCAGCCTCTGGCACCTCCTGGGAGCATGCTGCTCTGCTTGGCTCTGCCTCCTTCCAGGCTCTCCAGGGGGCCTTTGGGAGCAGGAACTACACAAAAGCTCTCTGGCCAGGAGTCAGGGCAGAGGCTCCAGGAGTGGGTCCTGCTCAGCACCTCTGAGATGAATCACATGCTCTCCTGTCACCTGGGGTGGATTGAGCAGCGGTTCCCAGTGCCAGTGCTGGGCCAGCACTGTGCTGAGGCAGGGCCTGCCATGCTGTGGAGCCACAGGATGCAGCACCTGAGCCCACTTTGACTCGGGCCAAGAGTTAATCCCTGGTTGTGCCTGCACAGCTCGTCCCTCCCCTGACCGTGGGGTGGGTGCTCGGCCACGCTGGGGTGGCCCAGGCTGGCAATTCTCCCCCGTCACCTTGGGTGTGTCACTAACACACCTGCAGCAGAGGATTTGAGCCTGTGTCCATCCCTAATGGCTTGTTTTTCCCCCCCTCTCTCCCTCTCCTTTGCCTGTCTGAAGAGCGAGAAATACATCGACCTGAGGAACTAGAGAGGAAACCTACCAAGTGCTTTCTCCCTTCGAACCTTTCCTGCTCTTGGATTGCCTTCTCCCACCCCTGCTCCAGCACCTGGGGGGGCACGGCCAGAGACCACTCGTGTGTCCCAGTGCTGAGCCCCAGCATGCAGGGGACACCTCCCTGCCTCGCCCCTCCGTTACCTCAGCCGTGGGCTTGCAGGTGTTGCCTTAGCAAAGCTGGACTTGCTTTTACTACTCCAGAGAAGCCACAGCAATATTAGGAAGAAATATCCCGTTAAGCTACTTGGTGGAAGGATTTGAGGCTTTTTTTCCCCCCCCTCCCCCAGGTAATCTGTTCTGTACATGTGTGTGGGGAAGGGTTTGATGCGTGGGTTTGTTTTGTTTTGTTTTTTGCACCCTGACCTCGCTCAGAGAAGGCTGTTGAAATGTGATTTTTGGGATGTGCCAGGCACCTCAGCTGTGGCGGTGAGCGGGTTAGGGGAGGAGCAGCAGGCGTGGGGTGGGTTAGGGCGGCGTTTGGGGGAGGTTTTAGTGCTTTGCTTTGCCTTCGAGCTGTTCCTGCCTCAGTTAAGCCCGGGCGGTGCCGTGCAGGGAGGGAGGAGCTGGCAGAGCGATGGGGTGCCCATCTCCAGGCACGTACCAGACCCAGGTCGTCTGCTTTGAATTGGGTTTTTTTAGGGGGGGCCTGCACAGCGACGGCAGATCCCCCTCAAATTTCCAGCTAGCACTAGGGCAGGGCCAGTCAGTGATGTCTCAGGGTTTTTATCCTTCTTGCCAGCCCCGGGTAAAACTTGTTTATTGCTGCGCTTTGGTGGCACCTCCGGCCCCACAGCCCGGCTGCTGGGGAGGGCACAGGGGCGAGAACGTGCCTTTAGCTCGTGCCACGGGCTGTCCCAGCCTTCCACCCGCGGTGTGGCTCTCTCTGCTGCCTCTCAACGCCCGTCCCCAGGGCTCTGCTGCCCACCAGCCTCGGCCCCCGCGTGCCAGGAGCACCGTCCCTGTGCCACCGCCCTGCTCCACGTGGTGTCCCAGCAAAAGCTTTGGTTTATATATATATATATATTTTTGTTGGACTTGTGTGTACATTTTCCAGAAGTTTTGTCTGATACTTGCAAGGTTTTTTTGTTTTGTTTTGGTTTTGTTTTTTTTATATATATATATATATGTGAAAATAAAGTACAAATTCAAGGCTGAGTTCGGAGTTTGTTCCCCCTGCCCCGGGGGTGGGAAGGGCAGAGGGTCTCCCCCATCATTCCTCAATCCCATCAAGGCTCTAACACGACATATTTATGCCCCTGTAGCTGCTGATAAATGTAACTATCAGTACTAATAAATCTACTGATTATTCTAATAGATAATCATAGCTTTAGATGGCAACGTGTGATTGTGCTACAAGTGGTGGTAGGTACTAAAAGAGAATATTGTCAATAAAATTCAGTAGATCCCAACTGTAGAATCTATTGATAGTTGATTTAATAGCTAATATAGGTACTAATATTTGTATTAATAGCTAATATAGATACTAATAGTTGTATTAATAGCTAATATAAATACTAATAACTGCTCACAGATAAATCAATAACTAGATTGATTTGTTCTGATAGAATTGATTTATTCTGATAGAATCAAGACATTAGACAATTGTATTAATTAGCCATCATAGGTACGAATATATATTAATGGTTTTTCCCTTAAAGAATTTAATAGGTACTGTTATTCATATTTTAGTAACTTTAGTTCCCAGTGTCTTATTGATAATATATCTTATTGTATATATGTCCTATTGATACATTCTAATGGATTTTAATTGATACTTTTTAATTGATGGCAATAACTAGTATGAACACTAAATACAAATTGGTCCTTCATTTATTGGATGCTGACAGTAATAGCTTTTAATAGAGAATTTTAATACTATTATGTGATTATGAGAATCTTTCAATAGAACAAATTACAATACAGAATTGTATTTCTAGCTGCCAAGTGTACTAATAAGTTAGTTCTAATAATTCTAATAGATAATTGCATTAATAACTACCACTGATAATTACAGATTGTGCTAAACTATTGTATTTCTACCTACATTAACTACTTAATGACTAACAATATTATTAGACTCTGGCAGATTATACAAGAAAAGATCTTAGTGTCATCTGTTTTAGATACCAATAAATCTGCAGATACACTCTGATAGATAATTTTAGGACCAGCCATTGCAAGTGCTTATTAGAGAACTGTTAGATTTTAATAGAGGCAATACTGGCTGAAGTAGCTGTGGGTTATTCACCAATAATTGCAGTATTAGAATCGAGCAGGTTCCATCAGAGAATTGCATCTTCAGGCTCTGACAGACAATAAGAAGACCCAAATAAATAAATTCTATTGCTGTAGTGGTACCTGGTTCTGTCACACAACGGTGACAGCAGCTCTAGGGCATGCTAATAAACCTAAGAAACTAATATTGCTAATTAAATACTAATAAAATCAGACCTTAGACCTTGGACTGCATTTCACGGGGCTGACACTCTGTGATCCGTTGCACCCACGTGTCCCCTCTCATTTTGATGTTAATTAACCCCTTGGAGCCCTCTCTGAGCCCCTGTGTCCATACTGGAGCTCTGCAACAACGACCAGGGACCCCAGTGACCTCCAGGGACCCCTCTGTGACCCCATTTTAATCCAAAATTCAATTCTCAGACCCAAATGACCTCAAGTAACCTCTCTGTGACCTCATTTGACCCCAGAATTCAATTTTCAGACCCCAGTGACCTCAAGTAACCTCTCTGTGACCTCATTTGACCCTGGCCCAATTATCAGAGACCCAAATGACCTCAAGTAACCCCTCTGTGACCTCATTTGACCCCAAAACTCAATTTTCAGACCCCAATGACCTCAAGTAACCCCTCTATGACCTCATTTGACCTCAAAAATCAATTTTCAGACTTAAAATTGCCTCAAGTAACCCCATAGTGACCTCATTTGACCCCTGGCCCAATTATCAGAGACCCAAATGACCTCAAGTAACCCCACAATGACCTCATTTGACCCCAAAATTCAATTTTCAGATTGAAATGACCTCAAGTAACCCCTCTGTGACCTTGTTTGACCCCAAAATTCAAATTTTCAGTTACAAATGACCTCAAGTAACCCCACAATGACCTCATTTGACCCCGGCCCAATTATCAGAGACCCCAATGACCTCAAGTAACCCCTCTGTGACCTCATTTGACCCCTTGGATCAGTTCTGGGGGACTAAACCAACCTCAGGTACCCCCCTGTGGTGTAACCCCGATCCCCTCGTTCGGCCCCCCAGTGACACCTCTGAGGGCTTTGACCCCCCATGTCCTCACCCTTCCCCCCGTGTCCTGTGTGTCCATCCCAAATTAGCTAAATTAGCTAATTAGATCCTTTTGGATTCATTCTATACCCTCTGTATGTGCCATACCCATATATGAATATATGAATATATAACCGTGTGTGTTCAGTTCCTGTATATACTTTAATATATTCAATTATCACTAACTGGATCCTGGTATTTATAGACTATATCCTACATTAGGTTATGTTATATATAATTCTACAAATGCTATGCAATGTTAAAAAAAAACCCCAACCTGTTAATGCCCTTCTTGGTCCTGAGGGATTATAGATTTTGTTCACTGATTCCCTTAGAATATGTTTTATTAGGATGAAATTTGTGTAAATCTTTCCTCCCTCTGTTTGTCAGCATCCACTTGAATTTAACAGATAATTGTGGCAATAGTTATAAAATAGCTATTTCATATCTCTCTACAAAAAAGAGTATCTACTTTATATATATATATATAAAAGTATTTAAGAGTATTTCATATCTATATAAAATATCTATTATTATCAATTTTATATATCTATATAAAAGGTATATATTTATATATATTTTATATTTATATATAAATATAAAATAAATATAAATATATAATATATAAAAATAAAAATTATCTAAAAATATAAACTAAATATATATTTTATATATATTTATTAAATATATATTTATTTTATATATAGATATGAAATATAAAAGAGATCCAGGAGACTGAACATCTCAGGCTGGAGCAGGAGATTCTTCTTCCCAGGACTCACAGAACCAATACAACACACACCATGTGCTACAACAAAGGAAATTTTATTTAAAAATAAAACTTTGTTTTGTTTTCTTTTTTTTCCTTTTTTTTTTTTTTTACTGACACAGGTGAATGAAATCCCAAACAAAGAAGCTCTTAGTGGGCAGCATACAAGAATGGAAACAATTAATAAATAACATTAGTATAACCTCTAAACATTAACAATGCATCTGCAAACAAAATGAGGACTTTAAACCAAGTGAACCTTAAAGCTCAGCTACTCTCTGTAAGAATATTTACCTTCTGTTTTTCCTTATTCTTTACAGATCTGAAAGGATTAAATACTGCTATTATAATTTTATATTAATGACACTATTATACTTTTTATTTTTTTTAAAATATTTCGTGAAAATCTCAACATTTTTCTTTTTTTTTTTTTTTAACACTGATATTTTACAAATGGGGATTTTCAAGAGAAAGAACAACAGCAACAACAGGTCCTCCTCAGCTGGGGATTTTTTTTTTTCCCCCAAAAGAAAAAGAGCATCTTCTGTGAGGAACTGTAAAAATAAATGTCCTTATTTCTGCCACGAATCTTTTCGAACGGCACCTCGGACGAAGCGCCCTGGGAGTTGCTCGGTTGAAAAATAAAATAAAATAAAATAAAATGAAATAAAACAAAATAAAATAAACTAAAATAAACAACCCCCCATTTACAGTAATTTCCCTGCCTCGGGATTGGCTACGGGAATGTCCCCAGTCTAGTGCAGGAGCAACACGCTGCGCTCGGGGCAGGACACGCACACGAGGGGGCTTTACAGGGAAACATTCGGGATCCCTGCCCACCCCCCCAGCTCCCAGTGCCCGCACAGAGGGTCTGCTGCCCCTTTTGGGGGCAAACCAGCATCTTCCACCAGCCGTGCCCTCAATTCTCCTCAATTCTCCAGGCTGGGCACGAAAGCTCCGCGGCTGAAATGCTACAAAACACAGTGGCAGAGTTGAAGTGACGGCTGCCCGTCTCTCTTGCTCCTTCTTTCCACCCCTTTCGTGCTCAAAGGCATCTTTACAGCTTGCCCAGCCCTTTGTTTTCCCACAGGGGTGGGTTCCTGGATGCAGCCTGGTGATGCAGCATTCCCTTAAGAAAGGCACTAGACATTTGGGTTGGTTTTTGTTTGTTTTTCCTTTTTTAAAGTAGCATCAGAAAGTTAACCTCTTAAGGATAAAGAGCAAGGAGGTGAAGGGAAAGAAGAGCAATCAATCTTGGGCTGAAAAAAAACCAGGAATAATCCACTGTGCAGTGGCTGGACTGACCTGGCAGAGCACAGCCACAAGACACGGCTGCACTCACAGGAATCAGCAAATCCTTTCACGTCTAAGGAAGAAAAGCCAAGACTTAAAGTTTCCTAAATCAGCTCGAGACACAAAACAGTGCACAGAAAGGACACATGCAGAAAAATCAGTGATACATGCCACAAAAGATTGCCCTCTCTAATCTCTAATAGCCAGAACAACACCCAGAGGAAGGTCTCTCTTGGCACATAAACCCCAAAGACAGGCCTGGAACTGCTCTGCCAGGCAGGATTTAATGGAACATTAACAACCAGCCTGCCAGGAAGGGATGGGGCATCATCACCAGTCTGAGCACACACACTGTGCAAGACGGGAGTTAAGGCTTTGGAGCTGGCTGGACTGGGCTCTGGCACAGCCTCGGCAGTGGCAAGAGTCACATGTCACCCTTGGACACACTTGCACTGAGTTCACACAGCAGGTCAGACACAAAGTGGCTCCAAACCAACACGGGGCTGGGGTGGCAGCACCGACGGGGGGAGTGTGAGAAAGAGGGAAAGCCAACCACAGTGCTCCCTCACCAGGAGGGTTTGCCTGGATCTCCAGGACAGACAAACAACTGTCAGGACTGGCTGCTCAGGCTCCCCAGCGTGGGACAACAGCCAGAGCTGCCTGTTCCTGCCTCAGCAGCACCAGCACTGCAACTGCTCCTCCAGGAGCTCCCACAGCCACAGTGGCAGAGGAAGTGGGCACGGGAGGAAGAACAGCTCTTCTTCCTCGAGTGCGAGAGGCACCGACACCACAACTCAGCACCTTCCCCACGGCCCCAGCTCGGGGCTGTGCCTGAGCCCTCTGCACCCTGCACAGCCCTGTGCCCATGACATCAATCTCCCCAGGCTGCTGCACTGGCAACTCTCAGCCCTGGCCCCGAAATAGCACGTGGTGGTGGCCTCCAAGTGCTGCAGGAGATCCCCTTACGGTTTCTGAGAATGTTCTCTTTACCACAAGAAGGGAGGGGAGTAAAGAGAGACAGTTCAAACTGCCTGGAACCCACTGCACCGATTCACAAAGCTGCAGGTCCACAGGGGAACCTCTGCTTTATTAAAAAAAAAACAACCACATTTTATGCTCAATTCCCTCTGCAAACACTTGTTAACTCCTCTCTGCCAACTGCAGCCACTTGGCTGAGATCTGGGCCCAGCCTCTGGATTCTTCAAAAGGCCAAACTGCATCCAAGTGCCAGAATCACTCCAATATTCCAAGTTGCAGCCCTTTGCCTCCTGACCACTGCTGACCTTGGAGAGAGGCAAATAATGCTGGACACGCTCCAAAGGCAAAGGGCCTCTCCCTGTGCACAGTCTGTCAGCTGTGACCTGTGAATGCCTCCTTGACTTAAATCCTCTCCAAAGGAACCATCCACTCCTCCTGCATGAACAGAGTTAAGAAGCTGAGTCGGCAAGTCAGGGTTTTTCCAATGTAACAGCTGAGTTATGACCTTTAAAGCCACGGGATCATTCTACAAACACAGAATTTGCCCAGGTCTGTTTGAACACGAGATCTGGCAATGCCTTGAGAGCAATGGGAATGGAAAGAAGAGCCCCCCCATGTCGTTTTTTTCTCTTTTTTTGACAGCCATGCAGGAGGAACTGCTGCAATTTCTTTTACTGCAAAGCAGGTGAGATGCCCAACAAACACATCAGCTGCATCTACCAATTCCACAACACACCCTGGCACGAAGATGGCTCCTGCAAAAGCTCTCTGAAGGAGGTGATGGGATGTGAGTGAAGGCCACTAAGTCTGCAACAGCCACCATGCAATTAAGATAAATAAAACATCATATTCACCAGGTGCAACATTCCTAGGAAAGGGTGTCTGGTGACGGCTGCTCGAGCCCAGCAGGGCCACAGGCAAGTTTGAGCACTGAAGCACAAAATGCTCAAGGCTAAAAAAAAGGAGGAGAAGCAGCATCCAGTTCTTTGCTCTCACTCAAAGTCTTCCCACCCCTCCAAAACACGCCGAACTCCCGGCACTTCCAGCTGCCTGGAATGTGGTGCTGTCAGTGCTGCAAGAGGGCACACACACACGAGGGAAATCCAACTCCCAGCACTGCCAGGATCAAAACCCCTGACAGGAGCTGGTCCTGCTATCTCCAGACAGCAAGGGAGGGCTGGAATCACAAGCAATAACTGCTATTATTACAGGCAAGAGGGACACGCCGTGGCAAAGAGGAAGCAATCAAAGGATTCTTCCAAGGTCTCCTATTTATTCCCAGCAGAAAGTGACCTCCCAGCTGCTCTAAAAAGCCTGAGCCAGACACACAGCAGCGAACAGATCCAAACCTAGTACCATGAACCACAGGACACACCACACCGACCTCGAGACTCTTGTTTCTCTGAGCATTCACGTAAAATTCACAGCACAAAACACTCCCCCACAGCCTCCAGGGCACGGGCCTGGGGGTCCCTTGTCACGACACTTTTCTCCACCAACACCCTGGAAATAAATCTGTTCTCCCAGACAAGAGGTAGGGGTAAAGGACTCCAAGACATACACTGTATAAAACACCACTCTGCTCCGGTTCATCCCTCTGCTTTGAAATCTGGAACCACAAAAACCTGACAACTGATTCTCTTTGAGAGGCAGGGCTGACCTCAGCACGAAGTCTCTAAAGGAACCCCCTTCCCCTTTGGTGCACAGCTGGGCCACAGCTGCCCAGGCAGTTGGTCCACAGAAGTTGTAGGTGTGGAGGTGTCCTGTGCTATGTGGCCACGTGAGCGGGGGAGGAAATGGAGACGAACTCCCGGAGAATATTCTTGGCCATCTCAATATTGTTATGTGCAATGACCAGGGCTTTCTGAATGTCCTGATATGAGTAGCCTTGGCTCATGAGGTTCTCGATCTCGCTGGAGAGCTGCAGGGATGAGCTGGGCCCGCTGCTGGCTCCTCCTGCTTGGCAGCTCCCGGCTTTCCGCTCGGAATTTATCCGCCGGGGCAGCGGCTTTGGCGGCCTCTCTGGAACTTGGGAGCCATCTGAAAATCCTGGAAGGAGAAACAAAGGCAGCACTTGAAACAAGGGCATGCAATTTTGGCTTGGAACAAAGAGGGAATGACATTAGGCTGATAAATGGCACTTCAGAAAACCTGTCACTGAGCTCTGGTGCTTTCTCCAACCAGCTCATCCTTCCTTCCAACCAGCTCAGCTTCCCCTCCTGTGTGCAAAAACTGCTATACGGAAATGTTTTTAACCAGCAAGTCACATCAGGCTCATTTATTAGGATAAGACCACATAAATAGAAAAAAATGGCATGGGTTCAATGTGTGTGAGCAGAGCTCAGATATCAGCCTTAGAATAAGAAGCAGAGACTTGCTGGGAAAAAAGTGACAGAGAGAATATGCAACTCTTTACCAAACATCCCATTTGCTTCTGGAATGAGGCAGAACCCCCCAGCTGAGCTGACCTCTCCTCTCAGACCTGCTGTGCACGCTGCAGAGTGCTGAGGGAGTGTGTGCACAAAGCCAGCTCTATCAGCCACAGCTCAGCCACCACAAACGCTCCAGCAGCTGAATTATGCTCTCTGGAGGGTCAGCAACTGAATCATGTTCTCCTGTCCCCCTGCTGGAGCTCACCCTGCCTAATGGCTGCAGCCAGGGCAGATCAATAAGCTCAGCCTGTTCTGCCTTTCCCTTAGTCATTCAGATGAGACAGTGCCCAGCAGCCACATCATGCCCTTCTGGGAAGGGAAGGGAATAGCCAGTAAACCAAACGAGTCACCAAACTCTCCAAGGCAAAAACACGTTGCTCTGTGTGTTAATGTGGTCATTTTGGAGTTCTGACCTCCTGTATCACTGCAGAAAGCACTTTTTGCCCATCACAGGAAGCTTTTCTGCGTGGGTTATCTGACATCACCTTACAGAAAGTCTTATTTGTCTTCTGGAAAAACTCCTCAGGGCATTCTCTGGAGTTTTCTAGCAGCACAACAGACAAATCACGTCCCAACAATCCCTTTTAAAGAGTGGGCACTGGAGCCCTGCTCAGAGAAGCACCATTGTGGGGCCTTTCTGAAAAACTTGCACCAAAAGCACTAAGATAGAGAAGGCTCTTCAGGAAACAAATTCCCTGAGCCTTCCTCACTAACCACAAGGCAGTTCAGCTCACTGATGTTCACAGGACAAGCTTCTCACACATAAAAAGCTTTTTGTACATGTAACAAAAAGGCCTACCCACTTCTTTCCCCTGAACTGCCTTTTGAGAAATAGCTGTTTCAGCTTGAACTGGATCAAATTTCAGGGACCACGGGTCAATCTGAAAGGACAACTACCAAGACAGCTTTTTTGGTAAATGATTAATAAACCAAACTGCAGGGCACAAGGCATGAGAACACAAATCTGCCAAGATGTATCCCACACTGGTCAGGCTTGCTTGCACAGTGCCTGTGCTTTCCACAGCAGTAACAATCAGCACTCCCACATTTTCCATTAGCAGATCTCCTAACACCAAGGCAGGACAACAGCACTGTTATTTCAGGGCTGTCAAAACAAAGAAGTGTCAACGACTAAGCTCAGTACTTCATCTGGGAGGGGGATGTGACTGCCTCTCTGTCCCTTCCCATCCCTTTCAGCCACATTCTCCAGACACAGTGACAGGCTCAAAAAGGGAGGCAGGGAGGAGTGGCAGAAGCCTAATGAACTTCTCTGCACTAGGAAACTCTCCTCTGCTGAAGGACAACCTCAGGGAAGGAGAATGGTGAAGCAAATGAACAGAAGACTCACTGGGGTAAGTGGTTCTGCCTCCAGGAGGAACAAGAAACTCATTCCTCTTACTTGGCAAATCACCAGCACGTTCAAACATGCTGAAAGCCCCCCAACAGGAAGTTTTTCAGAGCTTCCTTAAGAGTTGCTGGGCAGTAGTAGGGAATAAGTCATGCATTATTCAGAAAGGCTCTTGGAGAAATGAGGCTTTCGTTTTTTTCCCCTCTGAGAATGTGCCTTGCAGCCAGAAGGACACGATGTCCTCTACTCCCCGGGGAGAAAAAGCTGACCTTGCTGAGCCACTGGGTCCCTGCTCAGAGGAACTGAGAGCATCAGACAGAACACTTGTGCCATCTGCAGGCACTGAGGCACATGCTGTGCAAGGCCAGCACTGGCATCTTTCACCTGGAACAGGGATAGAATCACACAACGATTTGGGTTGGAAGGGATTTTAAAGCTCATCTCGTTCCACCCACCTTTCACTAGCCCAGGTTGCTCCAACCTGGCCTCGGACACTTCCAGGCATGGGTGCCTTGGTACACCCTGGTATAAAAGCACAGTGGCTTAAGGAATATTTCTTTAGCTCAGGAAAGGTTTTTCTAATTGTGATTTCAAAGTGATTTTCTAGCTCAGTGATTAAATGACCAAGGCAATGCATTCCAAGCTGTAAATCAAACCAAACACCCACGAGTGAGTGTAATTCTGCCTTGTAAATCCGATTTTACAGCTTGCACCCAAAATCTCCAGCAAGTCTCAAACGTGCAGAGAAAGCCAAAAGTGCCCTCTAACCTGTTCCAGGGTCGTTTTCCAAGGACATTCGGCTGAAGGCAGGAGTGGCATTGGAGATATCGGACAGTGTGCGACGAGCAATGGCAACTGGGAGGGGTGGTTTGGGGATGTCATAACCATCCTCTTCATTTTCCGACTCTTCAGGGCCGTTGCTGGCAGTGGCTGCTGCCAGATCCCCTTCATCTGGAACAGAAACAGGAACACATCCTGAGCTCTGGGACTCAGGGTCTCTCAAGCAGACTCTGTTCCCCCCAAAAAACACTGACAGGACACAGGACTAAAAGTTTAGCTGCTAAAACCACACCTTCAGTGGAAGCTCTTTCCAGAAGGGAGCATTAGGTTAAAAATACTTGATAGATGCAGAACACAGACCCAGATATTCCCACAGCTATTTTAACAACAAAAGCAAATGTTACTCTATTCAGCCTAAGATGCTGTTCCAACCGGGATCAATCCATTGTGCCCCAGTTTCTCAGTTGTTTTCTAGCACACCCACTCACCAGAAGCGTTGACAGGCTCGAAAGCAGAGGATGCTGCTTGGGAGTGAATGTTGTACATTGCTTCATACATGGAGCCCTCTGGCTGCTGCTCACAGTCCAAAACTCTGAGGGAGAGAACACATTGCCCTTGGCACCAGAGACAGTGGCCACCACCTCCACCTTGTGTCTGTGACTGACATTGTGCACAGATTTTGTTTCAAAGCGAAATCACCACTCTCCTGTGAAATATTTGTTCCAGAAAAATGCTCTAATAATGTCTATTGCAGTGCAGCATCTCAGCTCAAAATAGATCAACTGATACTACCAAAACACTGCATTTTAAGTTTTGAATTTCAGTTGTTTCTGCTCTCAAGAGGTTATTAGCAGGGAGGGGGGGAAGGGGTTATCTGACTCCTTTAATGCTATACAAGGACTCTGCAAAAAATTCCTTTACAGCTATTTTAGCCTAGATCTGGTGGTTATCACTGGGGGAATTCAGACAACCAAAGCAAGCCAAATCCCCACCCTGCTGCCCAAATGTGCTGCCCCAGAGCAGTGACAGAATCTCACCGTAAACTCTGAGTCACTTCCAAAGGCATTTTGATCTCTGGTTTTTGTAGAGCAGGACCTGGAGGCACCACAGGGAGAGAGGATGGTGACATGTATTCGGTGTCCTCATCGCTCTCAGACTGCTCCCCAGGAGGCAGTTTTGGTACAGGCAGCGGTCTGGAGGCAGGAGAAACCAGACATTAAGTGCTTTTCAGGACTTCAAGGACACACTGGCACAAGGTCACTATGCAGAAGGAAGTGACAGGATCATACAAATTCACATCACCCACTTCACATAGAGCCCAGCTCAAAAGTGGATTCATGGAAGAGCTGATGGCAACTGGAGCCTGTTTCCCACTACCAGAGCCAAGGGGAACCACCACCGCTCCCCACAGCTCTTTGGGAAGCTGATTTCATCTGCTTTCCCCAGGCTGCGTGTTTTGAGTCTGTCAGGAATGAAACTAAGGCTGACAGAGTTGTGTCAAATTCTGCCCCTGGCAGCAGCACCGCTCTGTAAATTATAAAAGAAAATAACAGACCTGACAGCTAAGGAGTAGATGGCATTGGCAGACGAGGAGGGTTTAATTTTGGGGTGTTCACACTCTGAGGTTGCTGCTGGACCACTGCTGGAGCTCTGAAAGAAAAGAATTCCAAACAGGAATCAGAAACACCACATACACCACTGCAGCTGCAAAGCCAGTCATTCAGCACATCCCCTGTGGGAATGAAGCATCTTCCATTTATTCCAAAGCATTTACATAGAAATCCAGAATTTCTGTGACAGTTTTCCCTCAGTGAGGGCACAAACAGGGATTTTCCTGCAGGAGGAACTTCCTGTCTTTTGAGATTCCAACGGCCTTGGCAAATTCAGCTGAAATAGGCCAAAAATGGGGGACAAGAGGAAAAGGATGTAGACAAGTACACACACAAGGAGACAGGATGGCAACTGTGCAAGTGTCATTCTCCTACTCTGGCTAAAAATGTCCTTGCTTTCTATTTTAGAGAGCTGGAGATACTAAAAGGAAAAATTAAGGAAATGGAATCGAGGAAAAGCAAAACTGCCTGCCTTTTTTTTTTTTTGAGAACAACAGAGACTCCTCAGCTCCACTGGTAACAGTGTCCAGTGCATTAACAGATCCAAACCAAACTCAGATTTTACTGTGTTAAGTTCATCACAGCTGCTGTGTAAACCACCAGAGCAAATGAGGCTTTTTCAGCACACCAGCTCCCAACGGAAAACATTCCCAGAGCCTTCCAAAACTGAAAGGGGAACAATGATCATGCATCTGAAACTGGTATTTCAGCCTTGCTCCCAAGAGACACGAAAGCACTTCCCTAAGAAGTCCTCCCTTGCCGGGCATCCACCAATTCCTTTTCATCTCTCCCTTGGCACAAGATCACCCCATTCAGCGCGAGCAGAGGGCGCCTTGGAAGGCTGATTTTTCTCACAGATCACCCCCAGCTTCACCAGGTCTACTCACCCCTGGGTTGTCCAGGCTGAGGGTGCTCCCCAGCCGGTGGCTGTCAGCCCTGGAGTCCACCTGGGAGGGCAGGGAGAAGGGAAGCGAGTGCCTGTTGGACAGTTCTCTCCCAGCCCAGGGGTCAGCAGGGCTCACAGCCACGGGGGGGGCTTTGGGGATGGGCCTGGACGGCCACAGGTCCCCCTGACGGCTGGAGGGCACCGGGGGGGGCTTGTCCCCCGGGGTGCAGGGCAGGGGCCGCCTCTGAGGGCGCCCTTCGTTCCCCATGGAATGCGGCCTGTCCGGGGGCGGCGGCGGCGGGAGGTCCCGGAGCGTGGGGGGGATCGGCAGAGGTTTGTCCTTGTGGAGAGCACCAGGCGCGGCCTGCAGGGCACAAGAATGCAAAATATTGCTCAACACAGGTAGCCCAGCCAGGAAACAGAAACGGGACGGAGAGTTTTGGAGGAGGGGTTGATCTGTTTTTACAAGGAATTATCTCAGGGGATGTGGAGATATCTTCCACACCTTCTCCACAGGCTTGAAGAGATAACACAGCAACTACGTGCACTACACACTAAACACCCCACATTCTTTCTCTTGAAGGAAAACAAGGGCTCACAGCAGCATTAGATGGGATTCCAGACAAAGCCTACCAAATCTTTAAAAAAGTGATTCAACTGTGGGGTATTTATACAAGTTAACAGGCAACAGTCAGCAATGAATGTTCTTAAAAATAGATCTTTTCTTCTTCCTGGACTTTCATAATTTCATTATTTCATCCAAACCAGATGAAGAACTGCTGCTGTATCTCAAGAACCAACACACAAATGCCACCAAGATCATCCTACTGCCTCCTGCTGATCAACCATAAAGCCAGTTCAATCCTCCCAGCCACACACACTTAATTCCTTACTTATCTGAAAAAATGCTCAGTGGAAAAAAACTGTGAAGAAAAGTTCATTATGCTCTTCTCCCTGCCTGCCCCACCAAAATCAGAGCTGAAAGGGTGAAAGGTGTGTTTGACCTTGGAAGTGGTGCCAGGACTGGAGGCCCCGGGGGGGTTGGACACTCGCTGCTGCAGGAGATCCAGTCGTGGTGGCACGGGAGGAAGGGCAGCCTGTGGAGCCACGGAGAAGGGAGAGGGAGGACGCTCCACCTGAGACAGGGAACAAGGGGAAAATCAACAAATGACTCGATCCAGCACAGCTCCTTTCCTCTAGACAGGCTTTAAATCTCTGTGACTCCGACTGGCTTCAATACTGATGACAAATCACTCTGTGATTAACAATTATACCAGTGGTAATGAAGACAACGTCACAGGACAGGAGCATTTGACTGGCAGCAAACCCTGTGAGGCACAGCTGAAAACACACACTGAGCAACACAAGCCAAGCTGTTTGGTTGGAGCAACAAACCTGCCTGAGCAGGAACAAGCTGCTTTTGGACACCAGAGGGCATGAGCTGCTGCAAAACCCACTGTCACTGTGCAAACTGCCTCAATACAGTGTCACGGCTGGTGCAGCAGTCACCCCATTTTTGTCCCTGGAAAGGTGTTTTTCCACCTAACAAATCCAAACAGTGCCTCTTCTTCTCTTTGTTTTTTTCTCTTTTCACAAGCAAAGGTTGTGCTTTCTAAATTTGAAAAGCTTTACAAGGGTTTGAACTCACTAAAGCCAACAGAGTACCATCCTGCTCCATGCCCTGACAGGGTGTCTCACCAGGGAAATTGCTTTGCTTCCCTAAGATGTGTATAAATAAAACAACCTCCAGGAACAGTTTACTGTTTAGTGCTACATCACAGGGTGGAAGATAAGGACGAATAAGACTAAAGGTAAATCAGAGCAAAATATTCTTTCTGACCAGAAAAGGCAGTTTATTTTAGTTGATTGGACTGTTAAAAACTAGCCAAATTCAAACCCACCTCCCTGTGCAGTAAAACAATGCAAGAGCAGCAATGAGATTTTAGGAAAAAGCCACACAGGGATCCCTAAAGAATGTCTCCTTTTACACAACTCCTGGAGGGAAGCAGAGTTATCACACCTTTATTATTTACATTTATCAGGCACCATATAAAAAGTTGACAGTCAAACTGACTTCCTCAGCAAAACAGCCTGCCCTCTACCCTGTTAGTCATCAGGACCTTGGGGAAGGCTGTGCCTGCCTGGCTGTACTCACCCCTGGGGAAATGTGGATGGATTTGTGCTGCTCTGGGTGAACTCTGGCTGGTAAATCAAAAGCAGCATGGCCAACACACAGAGGAGTGTTACAAACC
>JAYRBT010000067.1:4891252-4913474 GCA_036023395.1 Myiotriccus ornatus
CCATTCCCACAGGTCAGGCCAGCCCTTTTCACCTTTCCAGGGCTTTTTTCAATATACCAGAGGTCAAAGGCTTCAAAGTGTTTAATAAAACTGACAGTGTGAACTGAACTCACCAAACTGAGCCTAAATCCCTGTTTTCCATAATGATCTTTTCTCTTATAAGGTTTGACAACCCTCACAGGCACAAATCCCTAAAACCACAGGAAACTGCTGGGCAAATGCCCTGCCAGCCCTACTGCCACCCACTCCAGGGACCTTACTTTGGTACCAGCGAGTTCTTTCATCATGAAGAGGGAATCATCAGCCTTGTCATCCTCATCATCATCATAACTGGGGGAGGGAGTTCCTTCTGCCCCTTGCCGGGACAATCCTCCTCCTCCTCGGGGGTCGAAGGGATCCACCACGATGGGCTCCGTGCCCTTGATCTCGCAGCGGCAGAAAGGACAACCCTGGCCCTCTGATTCCTGCAGGGAACACAAGACACCTGTCACAGCACCGCTGGGATGCAGGAATTAAACGGTTTAAACCTGCTTTTTGGCAGGTGCCTCCCAACTGACAGGGAGACAAAGGCAATCTGTGCTACAAATACGGAGTGTTTTCTCCCTGAAGTAGAAAAAACAGCTTTTTAGCGACTCCTCACATGTCTTCCCTATTCCAGATTAAGCATCTAACCTGCTTCTGACGCCCTGATATTACTGAGCTATGAGCTCCAGTCCTCACAGTTCTGCTATTTTATCTCCACACCTGCTGGAAACTGCACAGTTTAGAGTGTGGAAGAGCAAGGAGCTTCCCTGGGAGCAGAGGAAATGCCTTACCTGCCACGCTGTGAGGCAGGACGTGCACATCAGGTGGCCACAAGGTTCAATCTTCACGTCCTTGTCGTTCTCAGCACAGATTTTACACAGCTGGAACGTGGAGCCCATCTCACAGTACAGCTCATATTGTTCCTTGGGGAAAGACAGACAGACAGACATGGGTGACACCATAAAATAACAAGGAGAACACAAGACTGCAAAGATTTTACTGTAATTTTATGTATCGACCTCTGAAGAAAGTGGACTTCAAATTATCCCAGTTTTTCACTTAAGTGTCCCAAGAAAAGCAGGGCTCAAGACATGCTGAAGGGCACAAAAGCATCGAAATTTGGCAGAACATTCTAAAAATAAACTCTTTAAATATGTCTTTGCCCATCCCTACCATTCAAAGATTTCTGTAATTCCTGTAAAATACAGAGGGCTTAAAAACAAACGTGGGAATACCAAGTATGACAGAATGGTATGAATAGCTAAATGGGGCTAGAAACTGGGAATAAAGCCAGGCAGTTTGATGGGATAGAATATTTTACTCACCTGTGTAACTTTAATGTGGTCCTGAGGTGTGGGCTCACACAAGCCAGTCAAGTCAGGATTCTGATTCCGGCCATCAGGAAATAAATAACTGGAAGAAAAAGCTCTCTCTGTGTATGTTATGTACACACACATACAGAAATCAGGTATATTTTGGGGATGGTGAAGGAAAGAAAGGATGAGGGTGAGAAGTGAGGGGTGGGAATTCAAGGTATTCTGAATTCAAAAGGTCTTGGAAGAATTTGATGATCCAACAAAAAAACCAAATATGTTATTCTTCAAAATAAAAAGAAGTTTGTTGTCCCTCCTGGCAGCCATTTTTATTTTAAACAGGATGTTATTGTCCCAGACTATTCTAAAATCATCATATATAATATATACATATAATAACTGCAATATCCAGAATAAGAAAACTGATGCCATAATATCAGTGGCTTTTGCTCATATTGAAGGCTTGACTAAAAAGGGATCTATGACAGGGGAAACACTGCTGCACATTTATCACCTGCCACTGCAGAGGGCAGCAAAGACAGCTGTGCCAAAATAGCTCAGTATTGGAATTACTGCACTGGCAGCAATGGGACCACTCCCAGTTGAACCGTTTTGTCAATCAAGGTGTGAATTTTAACAAAGTTACTTACAAGCCTTCCCTGAAGCCATCGATCAGTGCTTGGAAAAGGGGTTTGTTGTGGGGGATGGTCTGCAGGATGTTCCCATCTGCAGTGACGTAGCCAATGGCCCACTGGCCCAGGCGGGTGCAGCTCAGGCGGAAAATGTAACTGAGAACACACAACGGGGAAGCAACTTCAGCTCGCAGCAAACGGGAGAGATCCAGTGCCAGGTAGGCAGCCTTTGTGTCTGGCCCTCTCAAGACAGCAAATAAAAGTCAGGAATAGCTTGATGATTTACACCAGCTTTTCTCAGCTGACCCCCAGGCAGATCAAAGGGGGACTTTGCAACGTGATATGAGGCGAGAAAAGCATGCAGGTGAAATTAAAGCCAGAATGCAGAGCAGGACAAGTTAACATCCTTAAAATCATCTGTTTGACGTTAACGTTAAAAACCCCAACAAACATCAACACTCACAAGCAGACTAGACAAGGTTTCCATTTCTAAAAGCAGCACAGAACTGGCCACACAATCCCCAGAAATGACCACTTGGCCCTTCCTGCACAGGCTGAAAGGTCAGCTCAGTGGGGGCAGCGATCAGTGGTGTCAGTAAGAACCATCCAAAAAGCTGAGCACGAACCTGCCAGGTTTGTGAATGAATTTCTGCAGCCTGGCCTTCACCTCGTCATAGGTCAGGAATGCCATATAACCAGGGTGAGTCACTGCCAGGCTGTTCCAGTTCCTGAGCAAGGATGACCATGGCTGTGCAAGCAACACAGAAAGAGATTAACCACTCCTGGAAGGTGTCAACACACACAGTATCCCTTAATCCAAGGGGTCAGTTCTTCAGTTGTAGGAAAAGGCTTCTTATTCCACCACAAATCCAGCAGAGGAACCAAAACATCCATTCCCATGCAGCACCGAGCATTTGGGTTCTCCCCTTGTTGGTGATAAAACCATCACCTAAGACAGACCTTAATGAAAACTTCTTTAATAAATCCTAAGGGAGAAGCCCCTGAGGTCACAGCTCAGGAATAGCTATCAACTGTGCTGCTTCTGCAGAGAAAATGACTCATTCCTGAGACAGGGATAAAGCCAGGGCTTTAATGAGGTTATGCACAGCACCAGAAACCACGAGCAGTCTGATCTCCAACACTTCCTAAATGGCCTCAGGACAGTGACCTCCCCTCTCTGTCTCAGTTTCACTGTCTGTAACTTGTGACTGTTCCTCAACCGCCCAACCTCGCCGGGGTGTGGCAAGGATTGCTGGCTAGTCTGAGATCTGAATAAAATATCCCTGGAAATAATGCCCCAAAAGTCACAACAACAATTTGAAAGCTCTCAGCCTTAACAAGGACTTGGGTTTCTAAACCTCATCCGATTTTTCTGAATTTTTTAACTTGCCCACAAGAAGGTTATCAGCACTCCCCAAGAGCTTTGCATCTCTTGGGATTTGCAGCAACTCTTGACTTGTTCTTTATGTATAATAGCTGGAAAAAGTACTGAATGAGATCAGCTACATTGCAACACCAAACATGGGAATTTTTCATCTAGACATAATCTTAATTACAACCCACCCTATCACATGGGAAAAGGCAAGTCAGAGCCAAAGAAGTAAGTGATTGTTCTTCTAAATACCCAACTGTACCATCAGAAGCTGTGTTTTTTAATTTAGCACTATTAAAGACTCCGGGTTAGACTTTTACCTACTATTAATATCACTTCAGTGAGATTTCACACAACACAGACGTGGCCACAACATCCTGGCTGTGTCAGCTCAGAAGAGAGGAAGCCCAAATTTCCATGCTCATGCTTCATCCTGAACAACCTCCCACCATCCCCCTCCATATGGAAAATAAATGTGACAAGGAAGAAAAGGACAAGGGAAGACAGAGTGATAAACTGAGCTTCACATTTCCTGGCTTGCAGGAGCTGTGTCAGAATTTCAGTCTCAAAGTGACCTTTGAAAGGGAAAACCTGATTCATGGCAGGATACTGAATATGCAGTATATATTTAGAGGATTTTTTTTTTCTTCTACAACCACAAATATCACACATTTTTACTGAAATATGGGATCCTAAGTATTACTAAAGCTGTTTAAGGGATGAAGGGCAGGACAACCACATCCCATGAAGTGTAAATAATGTCATTTTAGTGCATAAAACATGGTTAGGCTGGAAAAAAATGGGTTTCACCTGAAGCACTGAGACAGTTGTTACCTGGAAAAGCCGTGTGAAGATATCAAACTCAAACACTGAAATGTAGTCATTGCAGGTCAGGTCAATGGTGGACTTGAGGGCCATGGCTTCCAGCCCGGAGCTGATGGGATGCACCTCGTGCAAGGCCTGGCGGAAGCTCTTCCAAGGAACGATGGTCCTGGGGAAAACCAGGATTGGGATATGTCTGAAAACCACCCCCATGGACACACCCAGACATTACCGTGGTGAGTGTCCACCCCAGGAGGTTCATTTATTCCTGTCACACAAGCACGGATTTCTTGGTGCTGCAGGAAATCAGCAGCCAAAGGAACTGCAGGCAATTTTCTCTGCACGCGCAAAATGCTGGAGTCAGAAGTCCAGTCCTTTTCCTTTTCCTACCATAGCATCACTTGATAATAATTTCATAGTGTTGCAGCTGGTAGAGAAGGAGTTAACAGTAGGTCTTACAGCAGAGGTTTAAAAAAAAAGAAAAAAGAAAAAAAGCTACAAACAACTCTGTAAAGAAGGATTAACTGGAGAAGTGAGATAATCAGAAGCCAAAACAGAGGCTCCTGTTTAAAGGAATATTTTCCTTCTTTTAATATATCGAGTAGAATAGAAACACAGAAAGAAGATGCCTCACTTCAGACAACTCTGTTATTCATGAGTAAATATATTATGGCTTTCTGTTCTCACAGCTACTAATTAAACTCTTTAGGTGAACTACCTCAGTTCCCTTAGTTTGAAAGCAGTACCAAATCCAGTAATTTTAATCCTCAAATGTTGCTGTGAACACCCCTGTGGTTCATTTCAATAGTTTTCACACAAATCCAAATTGCACTTCACCTTCCCCTTCACTCTGTCTCAGCAAAGCCATTTTGAAAACAGAAGTTCAGGAAAAAAGGCGACCAAGTGGTTGAAAACACTAATTGGAGGGAAGATGAAAAGAAAGGACAACTAATATTGGGAGCACGGTAACCTCTGGAAGAAGAAAGCAGATTATTTTGCATAGTTTGTGGAGCTTGCTTACAAGTTAAGGAATTAAATCAAGGAGAGGAAGATTTAAGCTGAATAATCAAGGAAAACTCTGTGACAGTTCAAGAGCCTCGTGGGGAAAATGGGGAAAGAGTCATCACCTGACACATCTAAAACCAGACAGGACAAAAACCTGGGAAATGCAATGTGGGAACAACCCCTTATCTTACCCCAGGTCTCTCCCATTGTTCATCTTAACCTGACAAAGCCCTTCCTCAGGGTCAAAACAGAATTCAAAAAACTACATTGTGGTGTGTGCAAATTGTTCCCCCATCCATATTTTTTTAAGCACAGTTTTAAAAACTTACTTCTCCCCGAAAGCCTTCCTCCAGAACTCTGCAGCATCTGCCTTGGTGATCCGGAACGTGTCTCCCTGGAAGAGCCCACTTGGGAAGATGCCTTTGAGTTCTGCCAGCATGTGGCTGAATATCAGGGACAGCTTTGTCAGGTTCCGCCTGCAAAGGACCCCAAAACCAAAGATTTCTTTGAAAGAGATGCAGTTCATCACTCTGAACACAACAGAAACAGGTTATTTCCGAGGCAAAAACCCTCCCATGGAAATACATTGACAGAAAACGTGCAAAGCCAATATTCAGACCTCACCCTGTTAAGTATTGAAGACACAAAACCTCATCAGACTCCCCTGTTCTTGGGTTTGAAAATAAAACTACTACTGCCTTGGACAGCGTAAGCTGAACGTCCTTCCAGGTCTCCAGAGGGTCCCAACACAGTGGATTTGCTCAGAGAATATCTAACTGATAGTAACAGGCCCAGTTCTCAAGAGGAGGTCAAAACACCTGCAGGTTTTTGCTAAAATGGTAATAACATATATAAAAAAACCTCAGCCATATTGTGTTTGGCAATGATCCAATTTGAATCACAAGCCCCTTCTCTGCCTGGTGGTATTCAGGTATCAGGAGTGCTCCAATCCATCAGAACATGCCCTTTTCCAAACTGGAATGGGAAAGTTGGAGGAGAAGTGAATAGATATTCTCTGCTACTCTATTCACTAGTGGCACCTCTTTTTCCTCTCACTCCTTTATCCAAATAAATGATACCTGTCTTCTTCTCCACTCCACTGCATTCTCCAGCTGCTTGAGAAAAGTTCCAGAAAAGACACCTGAATATTTCTGGGCCAGAGGTTTTTTATTTTTTCACCCCCCTGTCACATGCCTGAAGGTAAAAGAAGGAACTGCTACCATGTGGGAAAGAACAACTTGCAAGTTATGTCCAGCATAGAGCAGGTCAGAAAACTGCAACAACCACCAAGGCATTGCACAGACTCAGTTATGACACTGTGAAACAGGTTAATTAAGTACTGAACCATTTAGAGAGGGGGTAGAGGCGTCCCCAGTCTCACTGTATTTTCTTCATGTCCTGTTTTCCAAGCTCTCTGGCTGAGCTTGCTGTGTTTGGCAGCAAACTACACTCCCCCAGGTTTCAGCCTTTCACCAATTTCTACTATTCTGGCTGGATTGGCTCCTATTTACTTATCTTGGACATTTTTCAGATACCACTTGCTCTGGACTTCGTAGGACTTATCTTGTTAATCTGCCTCATTGCAGAACTGGCCTCCAGCTAAAGAGATGGGTAACTGCCTCTTCCACAGGAATTCCCTGGACATTTGGGACATTTGCCACAGCTTTACAGGGTCTAAAATCAATTGGAGCCCCTTCACAGTGGAGGTAGATTAGAAGGGCACAAAACTATAAATCTCCTCTGACAGCAGATCTCTCTCACCCCTTTTTATTCAACTACATTTTAACTTGTGTGCAGCAATGAAAGCTGCTCCAAGTGTTTATAGAGAGCCATAGACCATGGGACTCTGGTTTTTGTCATTCCATACATGTCCAATAACAACAGGTGCTCAAGATTAACAAAAGTAAACCCCCCCCAAGATGCTCTTCCCATCCCACAGCCGTCTCTGGATGTGTTCCAGAGTCACACTGTGTGTTTTAAAGCAGATACACAGGTTGGTTCGTGCATCTCCCCACCCTGGTGTCACGTTAGGTAAGTCAGAGCTGTGTATCCCTCTTTTTAGAAGAAGGAAAGCACCTCTGCATCTAGCAGGGGAGGGCTCAGATTCTGAGCTCACTGGTTCATGCTACAGAAAAGATGATTTAAGTGTAAACTCACTCCCCAGCTCCCTCTCCAATGTTGATTCCCACCCTCTCCCTGCAATGCCTCTGGCTGACAAACACTGGGAAAATTGCAAATCAGAGGTTGGAGTTGTGGACTCTGAAAGTCCTCACTTCCAAAAAATCAACACAAAAGCTGATAGTTTATGTTAGTGCCAGAGAAAAATAAACAAACACCTTGCTACTTCAGTCCATCGACAACTGGAGCAAGAAAACACAGTGGTTTTTTTACTGAGCTTAGAAAAAGAGAAGCTTGAGCAAAGCCTGCTGATGATCTTGTTACACCAACATGGAAGTAACAGCAAGAATTTAATTGGGAGTCAGTAAGGGTGAGTGTGCAATATCTGAGTGCCTTCTCAGCAGGTGAATCTCACAGCAGTGCCTTAATGCCAAGCCTAAACTGTTGGGGTACACGGCAAACCTTAACACTTGAAATAATCATGTTGTGTTTGTGAAAAACTCCAGAGTGTGCAATATTTGGTAGACAAAAGGACAGTCATTTCAGGTCTGTGCTCCCCTATTGCTGCCCAGCACGGTGTGTGGAAATTTGGGTATGATCAGCCAAGCACATTCACACATTTCTGAGCCCGGACAAGTGCACGGTTTACACAAAACAGGGAACACTGCAGGAAGCCAAGGAATATTCCCCTGTCCACTTGTTTATCACTTCTGCCCAAGAGCCTCCTGGCTTAGCTGAGCCTCAGGAAGTGTCTGCACTCAGCGGAGCACATCAGTTCACGAGAGAAGCAAGAGCTTCCTGAGGCTTATGGATGGCTAAACAAAGGATTTCACACACACACTGAAGGACTTGGTTTCCAAAAACATTTCTGATAGCTGAACATTTTAAATTCTCAAGGTTATCATAACTTCTTTACAAATATTCAGCCGTTGCTGTAGGCAAATAACAGGCAAAACACAGGAAGTGAACATAAAGAGCAGCAAATTGCAGAATAGTTTATGTTAGTAACAAGCTTTTACAGCAACTGGTTACCAAGCCTGTGCTAAAAGCACAAACATTTACTTTCCTTTATTTTAACAAGTTACATATTTGCAAATTTATACAGACCAAATAAGTGCCTGCAATTAGAGTGAGCATTTTTATTGGCACATGAAAGTTTACTGATGATTGTAGTTTATTTTTAGTAACATCAGAACTCTCCTTATCTCCGCTGCTTCAACTGAACAGAAGTGAGTGTGCTCCCAGAAAAGGGTTATGTGTTCAAAGCAGATCAGGGATTCCCAAACATTATTGTTAGAGTTAATGAATCAAGTGAAAGCTTAAAAAGCCAAATATTTTACTGCTATTTTACTGAGGAACACCTGCAGTTCCAGCGTGGGGCATTAGTTCTTTTGCACACAAAGTCCACCTAGAATTGTTTCTGTAACAACCCAGAGCCTGTTCAGCTGCAGTTACTGCCTGTAAAATCGTGCTGCCTCAACACTGACAAGGTTCTAGAGATTTGGGGAACCAAAACCAGCATGAAGCAAGAGGGTTCCTTCAGTTAGCCCGTGCTGGCTGCCCAAGGCTGAGTGCTGGGCAGGCCTGTTCCTCCAGCCTCCCTCCTCTGCTGTGGTTCTGCTACTTCCTTCCTGCTTCAGCACTGGGTTTGCTCCACACGTCTCTGTGGAATAGGAGAGGTCTGGGAGACACTTCCATTTGCCCCCCAAGGCCAGTCCCAGACGGGTTTTCTGCTGCTGCTGCCTCCTGCTGACCCTTCTTTCCCATTTTCCTGGACAAAAGCATTTTCCCACCATGTAGCCTCAGTCTTGCAAAACCACCAAGGGCAGAGGATGGTTTAATCAGTGTTGCCTCTCTCATTTCAATTAATTCATGTTACCAGGTCCCACAGCACTTAATGTGACTAAATGCCTTTTTACCTCAAGGCCATGTGAACGTGGCACTGCCATTTCTGCAGGGCTGTGCAGAGGAATTGAGAGCTGTAACACAGGACAACCAACCTCAAAATGCTTCCCTTCTCTGTAATTATGGTGCTTATTTCTTATTCTTACACACTTAGGCTGAGGTGACACTTCCACTGGAGGTAAGTGCAAGCTCCAGTACTTACGAAAAAACAAACCACAAACCCCAAACCACAGTATTTTTTTTCCTATAACTACCTTACATCTCGCAATTTTATAGTTTGAAGATTTAAGAGCTAGAAAAAAAAAAAAATCAGTTAAAAAAACCACCCAAACAGTTCTTAACGACTCTGCAACAAGCAAAATGCACCTTTGGAAACCACAAAGGTGTGGGGGTTATCACACCACACGTGTTTTTCAGATGAACTGTGCACCAGGGCATGAGCAGCTCAACCCAATTTCAGCAGACATGTTTGGTGTGCCTGGTTTCAAAAAAAAAAAGAATAACTCTTATCTCGTGTCACCCCCCCTACATCAGCAACAAGTTCTCTGCGTTCAGACAAACCCCCAGTTAATGCCTACAGGCACCAGGTGGAAATTGAGGTGATCCCAAGATGTCTTTTGTGACTCTGAGGCAGTTTCAGTGTCCCCTAAGCGCAGTAATCAGATTTAAAAATAGAAACAGCGGAACTACTTTCAGCAAAACTCGCAACACAGGAAGTGAATGAAATTCCACTTAACTATTACTGGCTCAACAGGAGGCACTTTGCAGAGAGCTCTGCTGTGCAACACTCACAGGATTTCCTCAGGACAACTCAGAGAGCAGGCCAGCATTAAATTCATTGCCTGTACTACACAATTTTAGGTTGGAGCTAATTCCTTTCAATGCCTCAGATATTACAGGACAGAAAACTTTGGGTACTACAGGGCAGAAACGTTGCACAAATGCACATTTCCTTACACCCTTCTGAACCCTGACATTTTTTAGCTAACATCTGAACACCTCGAGGTCTGTGAGCAGAGCTTGGCAATGAGTTCAAAGTGTCACAGAAACCACCCAAAAACTTTGGCACACTCGTATTTTTATGCAAATGGCTGTGACTGATCTGAAGCAGAAAGGACAAGAGGCCACTGTGCTGACCACAAGGACCAAACCTACTGACCTTTAAAGGATCTGGATTTCTTATTCTAGGCACAGATGCTGGTGTTATATTTTTAACAAGCTGTATTTCTTCAATGTTAAGAAGCTAAAAAAAAAATTTAAAATAATCCCCTTTTAAAATCTAAATATTACAGAAAACTCCTAAGAGAAGAATACATTTGCTATGATTAATGGTCTTTGAAAAGTTCAGCATAGAGAATTGACGAGATAAAGGATAAACCTCTCAGGTAACAGATTAATTTTTTTACCAAATTCAAGGGACTACACAGCAAACTTACTGCTCAGGACACTCCTCATTATATTTGGGTTCTTTGCACTGGGATCAAAATTTATACTTCAGGGGCTATTTGCCATAGTTAAAGAGAAATACAGAGCACAAAAGCCCTGCTTCCAAATCAAGGAAGACTCCAAATCTCATGTTTAATCTTCAGCCACTCCAGAACTGTGCTGGGTATGAAGGGGGAATGGCCTCAAACTGATGGAGGGCAGGCTCAGATGAGATATCAAGAAGTTGAAATCCAAAACCACAAATCCAAAAGGTGGCATCTCAGCCCTTAACACACAAGCCAAACACCCAAGAGACACGATTCAGTTGCCAAGTAGCAGCACCACATTTTTGCCAGCATCAAAAAAAAACCCAAACCAGATCTATCCAAATTTCAAATGATAATTACTACAAGCTAACTAATGTGCTTGCAATTCCACCCACAACAGCAAGTCCACAGAGTTAGTCTTCCATAAAACTCTACAATTTTATAGAGAGCAAAGAAGAATAAAAACCTTAGTTCCTTATTATGCAATAATCTGAAAGCTTACATTTGTCCATAAATTGATTTTCAAGACTAGACAGAAAGAAAACTGTAATAAATGCAAGCTTAGATCCAATTATGCTAAGTGTTACTTAAGTTCCAAAACTATCACCTAAACTGCAATTTAAAGCCAAATTAAAAAGAAATAATTCACATTCCTCTCTCCAACAACATTTACATGATAATGAATTTCTTCTTGGGTAATAAGCAGTTAGTTAGTGTTCATATGCTGGAGCCTGGCAAGGAAACCTTTCTTGTGGCCAGCTTTGGAGCCTGTTCCTTTCTTTAAGATGTTCTAATTTAAATGCAGATGTAGACTTCACACTAGTGGGTTTTGTTTAAAAAAAAAGTCTTGCTGTATTAGAAGGAAGTGACAGAAAGAGGACTCGCACGCATCATTTGAGTCCCACATTTCACACTATCTCCTCTTCCCTGGGCAGGAATGTGTGCAAGAGCTCTAAAATATGAGATTAGAGCACCACCCCCCCCTCCCCCAGAGACTTTTTCTGGTTCATGTTTTAGCATAAGTGTTTTCCAACTTTTTCCTCTTTAAATTCCAGCCTTTTTTCCCTCCAACCCGCCCCCCCCCAGTCATTCTTCATGCACTTCCTTCCCCTTCAGAGATATGTATGGTCATTTCCAGCAGACATTAAATACTGGTGGCTTTTTCCTGTGCAAATTAGCAAGTCTTTGGAGCTGGAGAAGAAAATTAAATCCTGCTGAGCCAGCATCCCATAAGGCTGTTGTCAAAAGAACAACAATTAACTATGGACCAGCTTCCCAAAGCTTTATTTCACCTCCCTGTTACATGGAAAGGGTTTATGATATTCCCTGACTCCGTGACTACAGACAAGATTGTTTTGTTAACTGGGTTTATTAACAGTTTCTTTCCCAAAGCTGAACCAGAAAAATAACTTGTGCTTTTCCTTAAACATCCAGTTCACATCCTGAGTAATTATTTCTCCTCAGCCTTTCACCCACCACCTCCCATAACTGTGTTCTAATATGGAAACATTTGCAATGGGCTGATTTATTTGGAAAATAAACTCTCTGAATTCCTCCCCCCCCAATAGGCTGTTTTAACATAATTAGTAAATTTGATTCCTTGTGGAAAACGGACTCTTCAGCCTAATTCATCCTTTCCCAAGTCACAGACAATTCTCCTGATCAACAAGCTATTTTTCAGTGCTGCCACGTCAGGAATAATCCATTTACACAACTGCAAACCCACTGGTGCAATAAGTAATTTATGTAGTGGGGGAAGCTGACGAATGGCAGCTCCTCTGTGCAAGCAAGAGGGCTGAGAAGGAAAAGCTTTCTGCAACGGAAAGAAAAAAAAATAAATAGTCCAAGGTAACCCCTGAGCCTCCAAATGAAACCGAAATCGAGAGCTTAGGCATGTTCAGAGCAGTGGTATCAGCATGGATGGCACTGCCAAGCAATGGAACCATCACACTGCAGGGAAAAAAAGAGATATGTTTAACCAGATTTTTGTTATTACCACCAGCCAAAAAGTAAGCTCAAGAAATTTAGGATATTTACAGGTTCAGAGAAGTCGTTGGAGTATTTACCACTGGATAAAAAAGGACCCACAGCTCTGGAAATATGTACAGCCCCAAGAATTCCTTCTCATTACTGCACTCAGCCAACCAATTATTGGATGACTTGCCTTTACATGGGACAAAATATCCATAATTATTAACTCTGGAAATACTATTTGATTCCAAGATCTAAGCCTGTAGATGTTACTTGGTAGCTGTCAAAACTCAGAGCAGCAACACAGTTATCTCCACAAAAACCCACTCACAAGTCACCAAGTCCAATCCGATCTACTTGCTAAAATTCAGTATTTAAACAGTAACTAGGAGCTGCTACTTGTACTTATTAGTCAGGAAGTGCACACACGGAGCTTTAAAAGCACCCTCAGCAGCATTAATTTTTAAACAGACATGGAAGTGAGCTAAAGCAGAGTTTAAACAGCATCTTGAAAGCTCTCCTAATAAAACAAGAGAGTTCTCTTCACAAAAATCGCAGCAGGAGCTCACTTGAGAGAGGAACAACTATGGTTAATTTATAAATACATGGGAAAAAAAACCACCCTCTCCATCAAACCCACAGTGCTCCAGAGCCAGAACAACCACTGCAGGGCTAAGCAAAGAAAGCAAGCACCTCCAAGACCTGGTGATCTCCACAGCTCTGCTCCAGTTCTGCCTCACAACACACTGCAGAACCCCTAAAACGTCTGCTCTCTGTGTATTCACCTCTCAGTTTGGAAAGAATAAGAACAGAAGGTTGGTGTGCTCAAGTGACCAGGAACAATTCTGGTCCTAAAATCTAAGGGAGGCTCCGTTTCTCGTTACTGGTCTGTTTGCTGGGAGCAAACACCTGCACAGCTTCCACACTGGTTATGCAAATGTCAAAACACTGCATTTGCTCTACATCAAGAGGCATTTGGGGGAGGAAAATAAGAGCACACACAACGGGAAGCAAAATGAGTGCTAAGGCTGGAAGACAGGAAGAAAGCAGCTTCAAGAGTGACAGGGGAAAAAAGGGTCACAAAAAGTCAAGACAATGTGATTATTAGATTTTTAAAGTCCTCGAAACACTGCAGACTGAAAGCCATAAACTTGTATGAAATCAAGAGAAACCCACATTTTTTACATACACACACATATATACACACACTACGATGAGCCCGTTCCCAGTGAACACCAGATTCAGGTTATATTTGTTTGCTTTGCAGACTCCTGAAAATCCTCCAGAGAAGCTTCTCCCTTCTCAAAAGCACTTGGAATATTTGAATTCATTAATTCTTACAAAAATTAGTAATTTTTTTCTTGTGCAAATATCTTTTGGACTGGTACACAGCTCATACACACTGGCTGCTGTAACGTCTTTCTTTTCCAGGACAAATGGAAGAATTGAGAAGGTTCCCATGCTCCTGAGCAGGAAAAGGCTCTCTGGTATTACCCATTTAGGACAAAACAGTGACTGCTGCTTCCTGGGCTGACTGGAGGAGCAAAGGGAGATGCAGGGAGAGCAACCAGGATGTGATGCTGTTTTTATGCCTGTGTTTACAAGTCTCACCGCAGTTCCTTCCCTGGTAAGCTGTTTACTCATAAATGGGACAATTAGCAATTCCCCAGGGACTCCCATCCCTGCTGTGAGAACACCAGCCCACACTGCAATCCTCTGTCTCACTTCACATCTATCAATCTGGATTTCCTTCCCTCCCTTTACTCAATTAGTTGGAATACAAACCAATCGGGATGATAAACTCTCTGGAATTATTTCTCTCTGCTTCTCTTGGAAACCGGAGGTGGGATTTTGGATTTAGGACTGACACAGCCATCATTTACCCATCAGATGTTGCAGATTCATGACAGGCAGATCACAATACACACACACAGGGTAGCAACAATCCAGAAAGAAACTTTTCATGTCTTAATTCATTCTTCCACGCAGTGGGTAACAATTCAAACAGCATTAGCAATGCCTTCTGCAGACACTGTCACAGGCCCTACTTGGAGCTCAGTATGACAGAACATGCTACACAGAGTTCAATATTAAACCAGAAACATGTGCCAGCACTTCTCCCCCCTCCAGTAATTCAAGCAAGTAGTTGCCAGGGCGTTAACCACATTCTCCCCAGGGCAATTATGTTCAGCCACTGGGTGGTTTTTACTTTTTTTTCCCACCTTTTTTTTATTTAAATTCAGCATCTACTTCAATTCAGCATCTATTTCAAAATCCTTGAAATGAGGTTAGAGTTACAAATGTATGCCTTGTATATCTTTGCCTGTGAGACCTGCTGCCAACAGCCACACAAACGTGTAAGATTAACCTTTTCCAGAGCTTTATTCTAATCTTAAATCATGGATGAAGAAACACTTTTTCAGGTACAGTACAGTGCTCGTTAAATTCATATTTTTTTTGTTCAAGAGAGCCTTATACTCAGATGCAACTGCAGTTTCTACCTCCACCTCCTATCCTTTCCAGCAAGTGCTGTTCACCTTGAAGATGTCCCTTGATCTCAGCTCTGCCTTTGTACAAAAGGAAAGACGAGTTGACAAGTGATCTACCTTAAATATGAAGCAGGCACTGTATTTGGTTCCTACAATGAGTTTTTGGAACCATTTCTCTGCATTACCTAGGCTGGGAGTTCTCCTCATACATCCTTTCCTTCCCTTCCTTGAAAAGGCTGATGGTCTGCTTGGTTTTCTTCATCAGGTTCTCCATGAACACCCGGAAATACTCGTTCTCCCCCAGCGTCTCCATCTTGCCCTCGTAGCGGGACAGGATGGTCCTCAGGTGCTGGTAGGTGTCAGGCAGCAGGTCCAGGATGTAGGGTGGGCTGTTCTTCAGGGCCAGCTTGGGGTTCTGACACAAACGCACCACCTGCGGTGAGGGGAGAAAACGCCCTTTTGAAACAAAGTGACCCGGAGCTTAAACACAACTCAGGGTCAAAACTCCAAACTGTTCGCTCTCAAACCGCCTTTCTGGGTCAAGTCCAGACAGAATCACAGAGTCATTTGGGTTGGAAAAGACCTCCAAGACCACCCAGTCCAACTCGTGACCCATCGCCCCCTTGTCCCCCAGCCCAGAGCACTGAGGGCCACGTCCAGTCCTTCCTTGGACACCTCCAGGGTTGGGCACTCCACCACCTCCCTGGGCAGCCCCTTCCAGTGTTTAACAACTCTTTCCACGAAGAAATTCCTTCTGATGTCCAACCTGGCCCTCCCCTGGCACAGCTTGAGGCTGTTTCCTCCCATCCTGTCTCTTGTTCCCTGGGAGCAGAGCCCGATCCCCCTTTCAGGTAGTTTTAGAGGGTGATAAAGTGTCCCCTGAGCCTCCTTTTCTCCAGATAGCGAGCCCAGCCACCATAAGACACTCCAGTTTCTGGACTGAAGTGCCCATGGACTGATGAAACGCGTGACAATAAATTTCTGTGGCAGGGGAGGATAAAGGAAGCCACTTCACCATCCGTCACAGCCCAAATTTTCCACTACCTAAACTGAGAGAGTAACAGGGAGAGTTGATGGCAAAGCAGCAATTTGAGAAATTAAGCAGTGCACTTTCAGTTATAAAAAGGGCTGAAATTAGAGCTGTGAGGTCAGTTTTAGATCAAGTTTATAAGAACCAGCAGCTGGGATAGTTTTAGGGGCTAACACTTCTATGTTCTGTGATTTACAGTAAACCTGGCAGGAAGCACAGCACAAAATGTAGTTACAGCTTCCTATTCTTCACTATAATGAATGTTAAACGTGTCTAAACTCAGGACACTGCCAGCTATGAGGGAATTACAGGCATCAAACAATGCAAAGCTCAAGTGCAGTGGATAGGAAAAGGCAAAAAACCATCCTTTTGCAGCACATCATTTCCACAAAACCTTGTGAAACCTTCAAGAGGAATTGAGCAGTTCCCTACAGTGCATATTTAAATACCTACTTCACTTAAACACTCATGGTAAACAGTGTTTTAGCATTTAACTGTGTGTGCAAAAAAGCAACCTTGTAAAAGTGACATCTCCAATTCTACCCGACTTGCAGCAGTGCCTCTAACAAGAGCTGACTGAGAAAGGTTCCATTTCAGCCCAGAGAGAGGCACACAGTGTATCAAAAACTCAGACAGAAAAAAATCAAACTGCCATTAAAAAAATTACGTGCCTAAAAAAGCCCCTGCAAGAATACATGGAGGGGAAAAACAAACCACCAAACTTTTCCCTCCATTTTGCAGACGCTGCCAAGGATTAGGGGGGTCTAGATAAGGAGATGGATGGCCAGACAGCTGACTTAGTCAATTGATGCTGATGCCTCAACTGCTGCTTCCTTGGAGCCTGTGAACATTGTACAATGAACCATATCAACAAATTGAGTCAACACATTTGTCCCCTGCAAAAAAAAATAAAAATAGTTTCACTCTGCAGCATGAATAGGTTCTAAATATGCTCCTCAGACACAGTTGAGTTGTGCTCTGGGGTAGCAAAAGCTTTCTCTTCAGCAGAAATTGTTTATTCCACAGTGGGTTTAAAACCTTAACAAACACAGCTCTTAGGAGGAAGCCACATTAAGCAAGCAAACAAGTCAGAGTATGCACTTCCCTCAGCCATCTGAGAGAGCAGTTTGGCTGCTACCCTCTGAAAATACCCAGCCATGGAAGCAGCAAACCCGCTGTGTTTCACTCGTGTAACAGGCTTTGATACCCATCAGAACCATTTCCCCACAGCAGAAGGAAGTTCTGCAAACTGCTCATTCCCAGGGCCCCCATTAAACGCTTCCCAAGAAGTGACTCGCAAAGATACCTCAAACAGTTAACAGAAAGGTCAAAACTGCTGTTATTTTATTATCAAATCAGCTTCTTTATTTACCAAGCAGCCTAGAATTAGCTAAGCAGTTAAAACACGACTGGGAACTGCTGCCTCTTGAGCAAACTTGGTGGTTTTATAACACAACAGCACCAAAACCAGTCGCATTCTGCTTGTTTCTCTACGTGTGCACTTGCAGCTCCATGACAGAGTCCAAAGGAATGTTCCCAGCCCTGGGAACAGCTGCCCCTCAGCAGCCACCCAGCCTTGCACAGGGACCAGCAACGTGGAAGGAAACCCAGCAAGAAGCAGCAAGTATTTCCTACGAGGTGTGATGGCAGCAGAGAGAAGCAATCCCTGCTCTTACATTATCAGCCTAACACATCCAGGTTTGCCTGGCTTATGCTTTGGTCTCTCAGGAACAAGCCTTTTTGGGTTTTTAGACATGCCAGTAAAGCACTGCAAGCTTGGCATTAACATTCTAAGAGGTGTAGCCTTTTCAAACTCAAGAGGAGAAAATAATCAAAAAAACAGTTTCCCCAACTCAGTTATGAAGAAAGAATCTTTAAAACAGGAGGAAAAACAATGTCATCTAAGTCTTGGAGGCCTGGAATTGAATGTTTCCCTTCAAGAATCTGCAACTTGCCTTGACTGATTCCTGGAATTAAGAGTCCCAGGCCTGACAAACATCCAGCTGCTGTTGTCCCAGGTAAGATTTTCCCTTCCAGGCAGTTCTGAAAATTCATTTTTCCCTTCTTTTAACAGCTAAACAACTGACCTTACTGAAATCACACCTCACTGCAGCTTAAGCCAACAGCAAAACAGAAGCTACTCAAACATCTCTTATCTCCTGCCGAGTTTGTGTTTGGCCTCTCTTCCACTTCCCGTGAAGGTGACCTGCAGTGGCACTTCTCTACAGCAGTTCTAGGGACTGAATGGCATCAGAAAGCTGTTTAGAGAAGCTTTATCTCCTCTTCCTCCTCCATGTATTCTGTCATTCCTCTGCTCCATCCCTTCCACCTCATGACTAACCCACCTATTCCTCAAATTCCACCCACAGCAACGAACTCCAGTGGGCTGCGTTTAATCACTGCTCTGCAGAGAAGTGCATCAATACCACCTCATTCAGCTGAAGGGGAACATCCACAGGGATGGAAAGGGCTATTTTCTGTCCATGGGACCACATGGAGCTGTGGGAGGAATGGTTAGAGCCGACAGAAAAAAAAAAAAATCAGGACTTCAAATGAAAGAATCTGAAAGACATAAAATATGTCAGGCAGCTTATGGAGAACATTACAGGGGAAATATTTGGACAAGAATCAACTTGCATAGGAAATTCATCAGTCACATCCCAGAGCAGAGATGCACAAATGCTTTGACAAGACCAGCTAATTATGCAGACTAACAAACGAGGCCGTGAGTGCAGTGTACACACACACAGCACGCAGCTCTGCGAGGCACAGACATCATCTATTAAACATGCACACAAGTGGGGTTTTTCATCTGCACCTGGAATTCCACAGATCTAACCCATTTTCAGCACCTTCCATTCATTTAGCCCTTCTCACCACGAGCTTTACTGGAAGGACTTTGAATTCAGAGGTGTTCTCCTGAGTGTGCCCGAGTACAGCTGAAGCCTAACTGCAATCTGAAAGGCTTTTCACAGCCAAATCTTTCCTCCTGTACAAATCACACTGAACAACTAACTCTTTAAGACTTTAAGCCTCCATCTGAGGGCTTTTGGAGGCTGCCTACGAGTAAAACTGGAGTCAGTGGACGTTTAAAAGGGGTTGGTTTAACCTGTGACAAATACAACATTCTCACAAGTTGCATGTGCAAGTTAAACCCCTTCAGGACCCCGTTTCCATGCTCAAACTCCTTTTCCCACATTATCACTTGTGCTTGCCCTCAATGGCACTTCTCAAAGGGCTTTTTTTCTTCATCCCAGTCTCGCTGTAGGTGATCAAAGCTCATCACAGGCACAGCAAGGCACAACTATAAACCACGTCTTTTGTGGAGCCAGCCAACACAAAGTGATCTCTTGGCATGAATATAATTTAATACAGTCTTTAAAGAAATCATTTGCTCTGCCTGCTTTTAGCACTTACTGCAGGAGGCGCAGACACTGCAGGGATAAACAAGGCAGGGAGCAGAGAGGGAAAAGTGGAAATGCATAAGCCTGCAGGGCAATTGGATGAGGGATCCCATCAGCCCTGCCTGCTGGGAAGAAGGTGGCCAGGTGACACTCCCCAAGGACTGTGGGTGAGTCTCACTCTGAACCCAGTGCCATAAAACACACTGCAACGTGTCAAGCCCAGCCTCGGTCTCAGAGCACAGTAACACCACCAGAGGATCAACCAAAATCCCACCAAAAACTGTTATGTTTTTATTTCGTGCCCACTTCTGTGCACCCACACTCGCTCCCTGGGCCATTCCCTGAGATCTCAGCAGGATTCCCTAAAACACTGGATTTACCAGCACACCTAGCCAGGCCAGTAAACCAAATGCCACATCCCATCACACCACCAGGCCAAAAGGTCTGGTGTCCTGCCCCCGGCAACAGCCATTTCCTGGCGTTTTAAAGGGAGGAGGAGGAGGAGGGGAGAGGCTTAAAGACCCCAGAGAGCCATGCCCTCCTAAAGGTGTGGGCCTGGAAAAAAGGCCTTGCCCACTCCCCCATCACAAGTTTTTCGTTGAATATATTATATTTCATGCTCCTTGTGTCTATGTAACTACATGCATTTACCACAGAGGGTTTATTTTATGCCTTATTTCCCAGTTTTAAGGGAGGGGTTTTGCCCTGAGCTCAGCAACGTGTCCCTGTTCATTCAGAGAAGAACAACCTGACCTGCCACAAAGCAGGTGCTCAGCTCCACCACCCAGGCTCTGCCACAGGCCCAGGCTCACCTTCCAACCAGCAAATCCCGGGATTCCTCCCTTGTGCAGGACCTGCTGCTGACACCACCTGCAGCTCCCCACCAGGTCCCACCCATTCCCAGCACCACCAATGCCCAGCCCAGCACCTACAGGATTGTCATGGGATACCCTAAGGTGGAAAAGACCCATGAAGAGCATCCACTCCAACCCCTGGCCCTGGGGAAGATCAAACCCCAGATCCCCTTGAGCAGGTCTGCATCCCCCCCATCCCAAATCATTCTCCTCTTCCTCCAACCTGCCCATCCCTTGCAGAGCCGCTGATCTCCTTCCCACCTCGGCATCCCACTCCCTCCCTGCCTCTGCGATCTCCTCCACTCCTCGCCTCTCCACCAGCTCCCACGTGCAATCACCGAATGGTTTGGGACCTTAAAGCTCACCTCGTTCCACCCCCTGCCACGGGCAGGGGCACCTTCCACTAGAGCCCGGGCTGCTCCAAACCAAGTCCAGCCTGGTTTGAAACACTTCCAGGGACGAGGCAGCCACAGCTTCTCTGGGAAAGCCATTCCAGGGCCTCCCCACCCTCCCAGGAAGGAATTTCTCCCCCATACCCCGTTTTTAAACCTCCTCTCTGTCAGTGTGAACCATTCCCCGCGTCCTGCCACCCTCCATCCTTCTCCCCCCAAAGGCACCCTGCGCCCGCACACCTCTGACCCCCCAAACCTCTCCTCCCAGCCCCAAACCCCGAACTCCAGGCTCATCCCAGACCCCCCCCCCAGCACACCCACCTTATCCATGAGCTTCCAGCACTTCTCCACCATCTTCTTGTCCACGGCGCCGGGCTGGTGCGGCCCGAGGTGGTGGTGGTGAGGCTGGAACGCGTCCTTCATCAGCCCGATCAGCCCGCCGGGGCCTTTCTTCAGCGGCGCCGCCATCGGGGGGACACCCGCACCCGGCCCCCCGCGCCGGGGGGTGGGTGGCCCGTCCGGCACGGCGGCCGCGGCCCTGCAGGGGCCGGTGCGGAGGGCGCTGGGGCCGGGCCGGGCCGGGCCGGGCAGGGCGGCGGCGGCCGTGGGCGGTGGCGGCGCCCGGTTCCCGCCGAGGCCCCGCCCTCCTCCCCGCCGCCCATTGGCCGATCACCGCCCCGGGCCGGGGAGGGGCGGGCGCCGATTGGTCGGGAGGGGAAGGGCACACGCGCAGTGCGGCGGAGTGAGGGCGGCGCGCGGCGCCGCCATGGTTGGTGAGGGCGGGGCGGGGCGCGGTCGCCATGGCAACGCGGGGGCCGCGCCGGTCCTGCCGTGTCCCCCCCCCGCCCCAAAGGGATGGAGCTTTCGCATCCCTTCCCTTCCCTTCTCGTTTGCGAAACAGGGGCGCTTCCCCTTTCTCCAGAAGCCGCCTTCCCTTTTCTAAGAACGCGCGCGGACGCGGGATGTGCCCGGGGAGGAGGGGGGGGGCGGGGGGGGGGTGGTCGGAGCGGGACCAGCCGCCCCTAGCTGAACCGGCATCCCATGGGATGGGATGGGATGGGAACAGGAGCAGGGGAAGGCAGAGCCCACACGAGGGTGCGTCCCTGGCACCAGCAACCCACGGGAGCAATATCAGGACACTGAGAGTAACCAGAGGAACAGGGAGTGAAAAGGGAGCAGGGAGAGAAAAAGGGGATCAGGGAGAGAAAAGGGATGAGTAAGAGATAAGAGGACCAGGGAGAGAAACAGGACCAGGGACAGAAAAGGGGACCAGGGACAGGAAAGGGGACCGGGGACAGGAAAGGGGACCAGGGAGTGAAAAGCGGAGTGGGGAGTGGGTTTGTCAGAGCTCTCACCACCAAACTCTCAAAAAAATTACAACACACGCTCGAAACCTGGTTCAGTTCTGTTTCTTTGCTG
>JAYRBT010000067.1:4913574-4935048 GCA_036023395.1 Myiotriccus ornatus
TCAGAGCTCTCACCACCAAACTCTCAAAAAAATTACAACACACGCTCGAAACCTGGTTCAGTTCTGTTTCTTTGCTGCCTTCAGATCCTCTTTTCACCTCCTCTTCCAGGCATCCTCTGCGAAAAACCCGGTGCGGTTGGTGCTGCGCGGCCTCAGCCTCACCACAGGGACTGAGAGGGGGGAAGGGGCCAAGGGAAACAGCAAGTGCTGCAGTTTGGGGGAGCACGGGCACCCTAAACTCAGGCCTGGAGCTTGGCCATACAACAAGGGAGCCTGGCGTGGATTGGTTATAAAACCTTCTGTCTTTCATTTTATTGCCTTTGGTAAAGCTCGGTAAAATAGTTCTGGGACAGGCAACTCCTTGTCTGGCTTTAATTACCTGGGCAAATTTTCCTAAGGATTATATTGACCTCAAATATGTCAACGTTTGTTGAGGCCGTGTTCCTGAGGCTTTTCCCATTAGGTGCTAATGGATTCTGGCTAATAGTCAAGCCGGATTGACCACCAGCGGGTGCCCTGGCCAGCCCCAGGATACCACAAGTACCTGGGGAAGAGAGCTGGGGAGGGCAACACCAGCTTTGTTAGAGCCAAATTACAAAAATCACCATGGCTCCGAGCCAAAGAGATCAGGGAACGTGCTTGAGCAATTGCATTCCTGACTATCTGCTTCTCTGGGCGTGATTCACTTCCAAGGCAGGGCTGTGAGACCAAGCAAAGGTTGCTTTTGCTTGGGATTATTCTCCTGCTGGGAGGGTGCAGCGGGGCAGATGCAGGGACCCCACACCTTGGTGCTGCTGGGGGCAGCCAGCCAAGTTTATCCCACCCCTCCCTTGAGTGTCCTGGACCCTGCGTTGCTCCCTCCCATGCTGTCAGCACCCCAAAGGCTCTGGCCACGGACTCCTCCCTCCCCAGAGGCCTGCACTGAGCTCAGAGGACACCACAGAGGCACAGAGACTTCCCTGCCATCGCCCCCGTTTCCGCTCAGCTCGAGCAGGGCCCGGTTTTAGCAGAGGTAAAACCTCAGCCAGAGGTTTGCGGTCTTGGCCACATGCAAAACTCCCTGCTGGTTTTCACTCTCCCACGCTCGGCAGAGAGGTGGAACTCCCCCCTCCTGGGATCCCTGCTTGACAGAGAGGTGGAACTCCCCCCTCCTGGGATCCCTGCTTGACAGAGAGGTGGAACTCCCCCCTCCTGGGATCCCTCCTGCCCCAGCACTGTGTGCGTGAATGGATGTTCCTGATGCGTCACCTGCAAGGGGAACCCTCGGGAAGGACCACTGCCATGGAGCACAGGAGTTTGGCCTCAAAACCCTGGAGATGCAGTACCCTGGGGCTCCCAGGGTGGCTCTCAGACCTTACCTCCCCTGTCAGGACAGCTGGAGAGCTTCCCACATCCACTGCCCATGCCCTCCGTTGCTTCAGTGAGAGAAGGTGGGTCCTGTCAAATCAGTCCTCTCCACAACACTATCCAGTGTGCATTTGTCCTTTAATCACACCCCAAACGGGGCATGCAGGAGCAGTGCAGGAACAGTGCCGTGCTGGGTGGTGGGCACTCACTGCCCACAGGTTCACAGGGAGGGTGAGAGGAGCACAAGAAATGTCCATGCACGGGCAGATCGGAGAGGTGGGGGGTTCCTCCAGCACCCCGTTGGCCTCCACTGCTCCTTTCCCTCTTCACACAGCAGCCTAAAGGTCAGCCCTGAGCCGAGCCTCGAGGTCCCCAGTGCCCTGGACCGTGGCATGGAGGGCAGTGCCTCGGCTCTCCTGAGAACTCCCAGAGCCTGGAGCTGGGAAAGGGCTTTGGGCAAGTGTCCTGAGAAATCCCTGGAGGCAGATGGGCTGGCAAAGACACAGGTCTGTCTTCAGGCTACAAGGAGCTGCCACCATGGCCAGCAAAAGCTGGGAGCCATATCCATCATCTCTGGGAGGTGGGATGCTGTGAGCCCCGTCACGGGCACCGAGACACAGGAGCTGTGTGTGCAAGGTCCATGCTGTGGTCTGAGGGGCTGGACATGGCCTGGGTGGAGGTGCTGCGTGGGAGAGCCTGTCCAGAGGCTCCTGGGCCACTAAAACGACTGACACAGCCTCTCCTGCTCCTCCCGGCGCGGGCTCTGCGGGGACACAGGGTGGGCATTGTGGCACCATGCACACACCCACCCCCCACACTCACCCCTCACGCCATGGGCAACCTGGAGGCATCTTTCTGCCTGGCCCCTGTGGCCAGGGGACCACACAGCCCGCTCCTGCCAGCACCACAGGTGCCAGGGAAATATTAGGATGGGCAGAGCGGGAGGGTGGCAGGGCTCAGAGCACTGCCCGGCTGTGAGCAGCACTTCCCAGTGAGAGGAATTACCTGTACGAGCTCTATGCTGTTGGCAGCAGCCACCAGCCAGGAGACAGGTCCCTTTGGTGCCACCTCAGCGTGACAGGGTTCAGGGGAGCCACTGAGAGAGGGTGTGCAGGAGCCTGAGGCAGGGTCACTGTCCTCGAAGAACTGCAGAGGAGACAGCCCGATCTGGAAGAGCAGAACAGGGATGGACGTACAGCTCCTGGGGCTGCACAGCCAGAGGACCTCACCCACAGCACCCCAGGGCTCCCCAGCCAGGGCAGGACCACGCTGGGTCCCCAAAACCTACCGAGTGGTAGAACTGGTCGCCAGCAGGGTCGATGACCAGCAGTGTCACCCGCTCCTCGTGGGCACGGATCCTGAGCACCGTCTGCTCGTGGTCCAGCCCCTCGATGCTCTCGCCGTTCACCGCCAGGACACGGTCCCCTTCCTTCATCCCTGCCTGCTCGGCTGGCAGCCCCTCATCCACGTCCCACAGGAACTGGCCTGGCACGGTGAGGGCACAGGGAGGGTGGGGAGGTGCTGCCAGAGGGGAACTGGCACCGCTGACCCCCGAGTGCAGGTGGGCACAGGGCTGGCAGCTCTTCAGGCACACCTTGCCCAGGTACAGAGCACCCCCTCAGCACCCTCACCTATGCCCCCCGAGATGCAGTCGTCCTCTTTGAGCAGAAACCCGTAGCCAGCCGGGCCCTTCTCCAAGCGCAGCTCCCGGGCCTTGAAGGGCAGCCAGGCGGGGTCTGCCAGGGCGGCCGTGACCCGCAGACCCCGCAGGCGGTAAAACTCCTCCACGGCGTTGGATGCCACCAGCAGTGTCACTTTGCTGCCGCTCTGCTTAAGCTGGGTGGGAAGCACAGGGCGTTTGGTGATGCCCCCAGGGATGTTCCCAGCCCCATCCCTCACCTGCCCATGCCAGGAACAGGCACCTTTTTGGTGAGCTGAGTGTGTGAGTAGCTCTTCACGCTGTCCCCGTTGAGCTCCAGCAGCCAGGAGCCTGCTGGCACCCCTGCCCTGTCCGCTGGCCCGTCCTGCCTCACTGACAGCTGGAAGGTGCCCTTGGTGCCTGCAGGGAGGAGATCTGGGGTTATTCGCCAGCCGGTGGACCCAGGAGCTCAGGGGATGCCCAGGCACATGATGGGGCAGCAGTGACAGTGGTCACACAGGGACAGAGGCTACATGCTGGGGTGCTACATCAGGGAGGCTCACAGTGCCAGCATCCCACTGCCCATTTTACCTTCTGGCCCTGACACAGTGAAGCCAAACCCGCTCTTGTCCCTGGTGACGTGGCAGAGGCGTGGGCGGATGTCAGGGGGCAGCATCCGGGACAGGTCCCTGCCCAGGGCTTTGGCAGCATCGTAGGAATCACCGTCCAGCACCGCCAGCAGGACCTGGTTCCCGCTGGCCTTGATCCTCTGCACCACCTGGAAGCACCCAGGCTGTGAACCCCTGGGATGGGGTGGGATCAGGGGCGTGCCACCGGCCCCGGGGTGCTCCCAGCTTACCCTCATGTGGTCCATGTGGTCCACGAAGTGGCCATTGACCTGGAGGAGCCTGTCCCCGTCCTGCAGCCCCCTGCGCTGGGCCACCCCCCCCAGCTCAATCTGCCGGACGATGTGTCCCTGGCAGCCCCGCTCCTCGTGCAGGCAGAACCCGAAGGTCTCGGCGCTGTCCTTGCTCAGGAGGTAGAAACGGGGCTCCCCCACGGCCTCAGCATCTGTGTGGGGGCACAGCCCGTGAACAGGGGTTCCTAACACAAGTCCTCTACCCCATCCTGGGCTGGGGGCTCCTTATCCGTTCACAGGACCCCAGCAATGCCCAGGTGCCACAGACACGGGGACACCCTGGGAGATGAGGGTGTTTATTTACCCGTGTCCTCAGTCAGTGTCAAGGCAGGGTTGTCAATCCCATCTTTGGGGTTAAATTCAAATTTTCTGAAATGATAAAGGGGCAGGAGAGGCCAGGGTTAGTGCAGCATCGTGGCCTCCCCCCGGCCTTGGGGGGCCTGTTCCTCCCAGGAAAGGGCCAGCTGAGCCACAGATCCTCTTCCCTGGGGAAAGCCAGGAAGGGATCTCCCTCTTGGATCACCCTCCACATCTTCCCTGAGCTAACAACTCAGGGAAGAGCTTCCTGGGGCAGGGCAGCCATGACCCACCCCACCTCAGCTGAGATGTGCCTCGGCACAGCCCGGCCCCAGAAAGCCCCCTGGCCAAGGGGAGCTCAGGACTTACATGATGGATGTCTTGTCCCCGAGCCCTGCAGAGGGAGACGAGAGGTCAGCGCAGGAGGTGGCGGGCTAGGAGCAGACCCCACGCTCTGGGACACTCAGGGTTTGTCCCTTCACAGCCTGAGCCTGCCATGCCAGGTGAGGGGGTTTGCCAAGCCCACACAGCCCCCCAAGCCCCTCTGTTCCCTGGCACAGCTCGTCCCTTGCCCCCACCACCGCTGTCCTCTTGCATTCCCAGATCCTAAGGGCACTCACTGCCCAGCCCAGCAGGATCCTGGGGGGCAAAGCAGGGCCAGGCAGACGGAGCCCAGTCCTAGGGGTTCAACAGGGCTGAGTGAGGATGAGAAGGGTCACCAGGAGATGGAGACAGAGGCCTTCCCTGGCACACCTCCCCATAAAAGCCGTCCCCCCCTCCTCCAGCACAAAGAACCCCAAAACCAGGGAGAAGGGATTCCTCCCCAGCATCCCCACAACGTCCATCTGCATTTTCCTGCCTTCAGCTCCTTCCCAGGCTCAGACATGGTCTTGCTCAGTGTGGAAGCAGGGCCTGGAGACAGGAGTGTGGGGAAGGGTCTCCCCAGGATGCAGCCCCACTCCCCCAGCACGTACCTTCTGTTTGCTTCATGGCTGCAGGGAATGCAGGAGGGAGCAAGGTACAGGGTGAAGTGGCAGGGAAGCGTCCCCGCCTCTCCCAAGACGCCCCAGGTTTAATGGTTAAACAGCCCCGACATCTCCCCTGCCCTCCCAACCCCAGGGCACTGCCAGCCTGGGCTGGAGCAGGGACCAGCCCCTGGGACACCCAGCTCCTGGCGTTCTGGCTCCCAGGGGAGCATGCAGCGGGGAAGACCAACTGCTCTGGCACAAGAATTGGGCTGCTCCATGCCCACCTTGTGGGATGGAGAAGGGGCAGAGCCCTCCACTCCACCTGCTGGAGGGGCAGCTGCACCAGCAGCTCCCACATTCCTCCCCAGGAAGAGCCTCTAGAGGAGATTGAGTCTTGGAAACAAAGTGGTGCACTTTAATGCTCCCAAAGGATTCACAAACAAGCCTGAGCCCCGCCCTCTGCCACTGCTGTGGCCGGGGTGCAGGGGCTGGGTCTCCACGAGCCCAGAAGAACAAGTCCCGTTTGCTCCCGGCCTGGTCTCTGTACCATTCCCACACTGCAGCCTCGAGGGCTGAGCCCCACATACCCAGCATCTTGGACAGCACCCATCCACCGAGTATCTCCATGTGGATCAGGGCGCACAGGGGGCTGGGGCACGCGCTCCACCGCTCCCTGCCTGGCTGGCTGGCAGATGGGGCAGCAGCTCAGAGGGTCCCGTCCTGCAGCTTCCCCAGCATCTTCTTGACCTCGCTCTCGACCCTCAGGAACTTGGCTTTCCTCCAGGGGTTGGCGGTCTGGCTGCGGCTGCTCTCCAGGTCCTGCAGGAGGAGGGCGAGGTGCTGCCTCACCCGGTCCCGGTCCCAGAAGGGCAGGTTCCTCTGCACCACGCTCAGGATGTGGGACCAGTAGTCGGAGACGTCGGTGCCCGCCGTGAGGAACACCAGAGCCCTGACGCCGTCCCGGTCCATGCGCAGGCTGTGCAGCGCCCGCTTGCCGTCCTCGCTGATGTCGTTGAAGTACAGGCTGGGAGAGGGAGACGCCGTGAGGGTTGTGGGGGAGCACAGAGGCAGGACAGGGGCGCAGGCACCGCCCGCAGAAGGGAGGAGAGGGGACGGAGCGAACTCACTGCACTTTGTCCAGCGCCTCGTGCTTCTTGGCCACCTCCACCACGCGCAGGGCGGCCGCGTCCGTCAGGGAGTTGTAGCCCAGGTTGAGCTCCCGCAGGTGCCGGTTCCGGGCCAGGTGCCGGGCGATGGCCTCGGCGCCGCCGTCGCCCAGCGCCGTGTGCAGCAGGGACAGGTGGGTCAGAGAGCGGTTCCCCGCCAGCGCCTCGGCCAGGAACTGAGCCCCCTGCTCGCCCACGGGGTTGTTGGCCAGCCTGTGGACACGGGGGGGGACGTGCAGGGAATGTCTCGTGGTGGGCAGCAGGGACAGAGCCGTGCGGGGACACGGGGGCAGTACTCACCGCAGGCTGCTCACCACGCACTTGTCGTGCAGGAGCAGGTCACGGATCTCCTGGCAGGCGTCGGAGCCCAGGCTGTTGAGCTGCAGGCTGGGGCAGAGCAAGACACAGGGGTGGCAGGACCCAAATGGCCGTTGCCTGTGGGCCTGGCAGCCCTGCCCTCTCCATCTCCCCCAGCCCTCCCCATCACTGCCCTACTTGGGCTCCCCAAACCAGGCCAAGCAAGGTTTCCTCTCCCAAAGGGAGCACACTGATCCCGCAGCGGAGCATGGGCCAGCGGAGCCAGAGCCAGCAGGAGCAGGGGAGGGGAAGGGGGTGCGGGGTCTTCAGGGTGGGTGAAGGTCTGAGGAGGGATCAGGACTCCTCCAAGCCCTCCTGAGCATCTGGAGGAAGGAAGTGAGGCACAGCCCAGCTGCAGAGCCCCGTCCAGCTCTGCTGAGCACGTCTCGCCACCACCTGGGCGGCAGGAAGACCTGCAGCTCCACAAACGTTCTGGAACAGCTGTGGAAACACCTGCACGGCTCCCCCTCCCGCCTTTGGGATGCCCAGCTCCTCCCAGAGGCAGCGACACGGGGAGGACGGGCGGCTCCAGGGAAGGACTCGGGTCTGCCAGGGCAGCTGGCAGCACAGCCCCTACCAGCTGCTGGGAGCTGCCCAAAAATTCCTGCGGGAGGGTGTGCTGGGACTGCAAATCCCAGCATGCCGTGTCCTAGCAAGGCTGCTGAGGGAGCGCTGCATGTTGGAAGCTGTAGTTCCCTAGGTCTGCGCTGAAGATAAACAAGGGCAGGCACGCCCTGTCCTACTTTTTCCATGCCTGGGCTCCCAGTGCATCCCTGTGATGGGCAGAGCTGAGGGAGAGCCCAGTTTTTGGGCACTGCCCAAGGGCAGGAGAAGGTGCTACTCACTGGAGAGCTTTGCATCGCAGCAGGACAGGGAAGAGGGTCCTCAAGCTGCTGCTGTCGATGTTGCAGGAGGTGAGGTTGAGCTCCTCCACCTCGTGGCACGTGGTGCCCATGACAGAGGCCAGGACAGAGCACTTGAGGGGGGTCATCTTGACGGAGGCGAGGTTGACGGCGCGGAGGGAGCGCACGGCCTCGGCCGTGAAGCGCTCGTTCTGGAACTCGTGCAGGAAGAACAGGTAGTCCATCAGCTCCGAGGGGGGCAGCCCCTTGTGGCTCTTCCTGATGACCGTCTTCTTCATGGCCTTGGCGATCTCGAAGGCTGCCAGGTTCTTGATGGAGCAGCCCAGCTGCTCCAGGATGGCGCGGTTCCGGCGGGACAGGATCCCGCCCATGAAGATGGGGAACAGCTCAAAGACCTCGTCGTCAGGGGCCTCGTCGGGGTGGCGCATGGGGCCCTCCACGCCCAGGATGCTGGAGTTGATCTGGTCCAGGACATCATCGTTGTAGTAGTCCTCCTCCTTGAACAGCTCCTCTGCCATGGTGTGGGCGATGGCGTCCCGCTCCTTCCCGCTCAGCCGGGAGAAGTAGCGGGGGAAGATCTTGAGCAGGTTGAAGAGCACGGGCAGGAAGCGCAGGGGCAGCACCTTGGAGATGATATTCACCACCACGGCCACGTCCTCGCTCACCCTCCCGATGACCTCCGACAGCTCCTTGCCCACCCTCTGCGCCAGGGTCTTCTTCTCGCCCAGCACCACGTAGAGGGCTGCCAGGTACTCCTGCATGGCCGGGATGGTGAACACGAAGGTGTGCTCCTTGCCTGGCTGCACGCACGGGCTGAGGAAGAAGCGGAAGACGTCGCTGCGGAAAACCTCCAGGAGGTTGAGCTCGCTCTCGGTCTTCATCTCCACCTCAAAGCACTGCTGCAGGTCGTCCTCTGAGAAGCAGGTCTTGCGGGACATCACCCCCTCGTAGGCCAGCTTGCCCACTGTCTTGGCCACGTACTTCATCATGGAGATGTTGGTGGGGTCGGTGCTGTCCAGCACCTCCCCACTGAAGTTGAGCCTCAGGAAGCTGGTGTAGATGCCAGTGAGGGTCTGGGTGGGAGGCACCGTCCTGGTGAAGTAGAGGAAGTGCAGGGTGGTGCACACCAGCCAGCAGTAGGAGGGCAGGAAGCAGGCAGCCGTTATTTGGTTGTGGCGCTCCAAGTTCCTGGACAACATCTCCACCAGGTTCTCCTGCTCGGCCGAGCTGCCGCCCCTGCTGCCCTCCCCGCTGCAGCCGGGCTGGCTGAGGCGCATCTGGAAGTAGAGCTTCTGCAGGTTGGTGTCGGAGAAGCCGCAGATCTCGGCGTAGCGGCCCACGTACTTGGCGGGGATGCGGCGCACGGCCGACGGGCGCGTGGTGACGATGATGCTGGCCTGCAACCAGAGGGCTGGGTGAGCCTGGAGGGGCCAGAAGAATTATCCCCATCCCCTGCTAGACACACGTGGAGTCTGGAAGACCACAGCCCAGCAGACTGCCTTCGCTGCCTCACCAGGCCTCCCCAAAGTTCCCACAGAGACCACCCAGAAACAGTGATGTGAGGCCACCTTGGTGAGTCCCTCCCCTCCCTGTTTGCTCCCAGCCAAGCTGCACTACAAGTGATCACCCCGACAGCTCTGCCTCTGATGCCTCAGGGCCCACACCCAGCTTTTCTCCAGCACAAAGGAGCCGGGGGAAGACACTGACCTCGGGCAGGAGGTATTTTCTCAGCAGGTTGACCACGATGGCAGAGGGAGGCACGGGCTCGTTGGGGTCACAGCACAGCTCCGTGCCAGCCAGGCGGAAATCCAGGTTGAGGCGCTCCAGGCCGTTGAGGATGAAGAGCACCTTGAGGTTGGAAGCCCCCAGCACGGGCACCACGTCCCGGAGGTGCTGGTACTTCTTGGTTATGAGGCGGCGCAGGGAGATGGGGGCGTGGCTGTGGGACAGGTCCTCGCAGGAGAAGGGGATGACCAGCTCGAAGCGGGGCAGGCGGCCGTGGCACCAGTCCACCACCATCTTCTTGATGAGGGTGCTCTTGCCCGTGCCCACGGTGCCGTACAGCACCACGTTCTTCACCTGCCGCCCGCAGGCGTCCACGTCGAAGAGGCTGTGGAGGCTGATGACCTGCCTGCAGGGCTGCTGGAGCTGCTCCTGGATGGTCAGGTCAGGGGAGGGCTTCAGGATCTCCTCCAGGGAGCTCTCCCGGATCACTGGGTCCACGTGGACGGCATCCAGAGAGAAGGAAGGGCCGAACTGCCGCTCCTCGTTGGGCTGGTGGCTGAACCACGCAGACAGGCTCTTCTGGTGCTTCTTGATGGCACCTGGGAAGAGGAGGGTGCTTAACAAGGGCAGGGGGCTGGGGAAGTTGCTTACCCCAAACCACTGCAACAAGGTGGCTGCAGTGAGGGGACAGCACCCAGTTCTCGCTGACCCTCACGCTGCCCAGGGCAGCAGCTGCCCCCAGCCTGCTGTGCAGGACCCTCCACCCAGCGCAGGGCTGCAAGCTTACCTGAAGAGGCCACGTTCCTCAGCTGGGACTGACTGTGGCGAGAGGAGCTGGGGTGGACAGGATGCTCCCCAGAGCCCTCCTGGTAGCCAACATAGCCCCTGCAAGAGGAGGGAGAGTGTCACGAGGAGGGCAGGGCCAGCAGCTCCAAGCCCTGCCTGCGGCAGGGTGGGCAGATTGCAGGTGAGTGCCGTGGGAAGTGCTGAGTGGAGCCAGCTCACCCCTTCCTTCCCCCACACCAAGGGAGAGCGCAGGGCCAGGGCAAGGGCACGGCTGGGAACCAAGGGCAGGTCAGCAAGGCACGTGCTGTGCATCCCCAGCAAACCCACAGCGAGGCACAGGAGCTGGGCTGGAGGCAGAGCAGGCAGGGAGTTGGGTCTGGGTGTTTTTCTAGGTGGAAGCAAAGCGGTGTCTGTGCCCACAGAGCCCTGCTGGTCCCAAGGCAGCCACCTCAGCCACCCAGACCCTGTGGCAAACAGAGAGCCAGCTGTCTGGTACTGTACCTATGGAGGGAGATGCTGCTTGCACGAAGGATCTTCCTCAGGAAGCAGCTGCCTGCGGTGCCTGAGGGGGAAGAAGAACACACAGAGTCAGGGATGGACTTCTCCAGCCCAGCAGCACTGACCCCACCCAGCCCAAAGGCTTCACACCTTGCTGGGGTGCCCCACAGACTGTAGGGATGGGGAGGGATGTCACTGGGAGCAGGACAGAGCCACAGGCACAGTCCCACAGGCACAGAGCCCAGCTCACCTGGCACTGAAGCAGCACACACGTGCACACCCCGGGTGCCTCTGCCCCCCGACAGGGATCTCTGCATCCAGCTGCCCCAGGGCAGGCAGCTCTGGCATTGCATGGCCCGTGACATCCTCACCTGAAAGAGAGGGGGTGCCCACAGGTGGGTGAGGGGCTCTGGGGTGCTCAGCAGCTGTCCCACGTGGGGCAGGGCAGGATGGGGCGGTGGGGCTGTGGTGTGGTGCAGCACCGCCCTGCCCAGCCTCGCCTGCCCCAGTACGGTCCAGTCCGGCAGAACCGGCTGTGCTGGTGCTGACTCAGGCTCCCGCCCCGGCTCAGCAGCGTGATCCTTCGGGAGCACGGGATGTGCTCACAGCCCACAACATCCTGGGAAACTGAGGCACAGTGGGGGGGGGAGAGGGGGGGGAGAGGGCGTAAGCAAACCCCGGCAGGTATGAAGGGACACGAACAGCCACGGCTTGGCACAGCCCGGGCTTTTTACAGTGCATCCAGAAGGAGAAACTAAGGCACGGGGCCAGGGGCAGCTCGGGGGCTGACCTTGAAGCGGGGTGTCCTGGTCTCGATGCCTCTGCAGCCAGCAGAGCCCGGAGTGTCCCATGCCCAGCTCCCAGCCCCCTCTGCCGAGCAGAGGGCCCCCACGCTTCCCCCTCTTCGCGGACCCCCTTCGGGGGACCCCAGTGCCACGCCCGGCCCACGAAGCCCCGCTGCCCGTGCCCTCCCTCCCCCCTGCTCCCACGCTGGCCGAGGCCGTGGCGGGGCAGGGACACGGAGCTCGGGGGAATGGTGGAACCGGTGCCAAGCACGGCTCGAAATTATCTCCGGGTTACCTCCAGCTTCGGCGGGATGCCTCGCTCCCGGCTCGCCGTGCCCGAGCTCACGGAGCGCCGCCCCGGTGCTGCTCACCCGCCTCCTGCCATGCCCGTCCCGGCGAGACGCTCCGCGGCGGGGGCGGCTGTTTTGCGGCAATAACTTCCTGCAACGCCGTCCCTGCCCCGTCCCGCCCCACGCGGGGCGCCTGCCAAGCTGCCCGGGCAGGACGGGAGAGCGGCCGCAGGCACCGCGGCGAGGGAAGGCGCCTGCACCCCGAGCACGGGCGCACACGCTATGGGGGGGCTTTGGCTCTCACCAGATGCGCTGCTGGGCATTTCCTCCGCGCGCATCTGGCGGCTCTGCATCCCCGGCTGCATCCCGGCGGTGCAACTGCAGCCTGCGAGGATGGGTTCTGCTCCAGAGCAAATCCCCGCTCAGCTGCCGCCCTCTCACAGGGAGAGGGAGCAGGGAACGAAACAGCATTCCCACCAGGAAAAGGAGCCGGAGGAAGCTGGACCTCAGCACAGCCTAATTTTGCCCGGCTGTGTAACACACACACACACAGACATTTCTACCTGCCCTCTCGCTGCTTGCAGATCAGCTGTGGTGGTGCTGAGACGAGGGACAGCTGTGTCAGTGCTGCCACATGCACCCTGCCTAATCCTTGGGTGCTGACCTGGCAAGTGCCAGCCCTCCCCAGCAGCCACAGGGGTGCTGGGACAGAGTGGTCGCACCTGGGCAACAATCCTCACTCCCCAAATGCCCAGACACTGCTCCCCCACCCCCTGTACCTGGGCACACACACCTCCCCTCACGTGTGTCCCCTTGAGGTGCTCAGGAGCATGAGACATGCAGGCAGTACACTATAAATATAGGTTTTATTGATGTGTGAAATCCAACGAGTACAGCTGGCATCTCAGAAACACCGACATCAACCCTAGCGTCTCCTCCTGCCCCAACAGCTCCAGGGACCCTCTGGGCACCCGTGAGCGCCAGCAGCAAGCTGGGACCTGGCACCCCGTCCCTGCGGGGCACTTACCTGCGTGTGCAGCCCAGCCTGGAGGGCCCAGGGCCTCCCCTCCACCCTGCCTGGTTCCTGCCAGGCTGCAGCTGAGGGCAGCGGTGCCCTGGTGCTGCTTCTCAGCCTCCTGCCAGCAAGGCAGAAGGACCCAGGCAAACGCCACCCAGACCAGGTACCACGACAGAGATACCCTCCCTCAGCCTTGGAGGTGTTACCTGCATCTTATTTTGGCAAACTGTCCCAGGGGAAGCGCAGCTCACACCTGTGGTCGTGTGGAAAGGTGGGGTTCAATGGCTGCGCCTCTCTGCATGGTGCCCCCAGCCCTGCACCTCACATGCACCCCACTGTACAGCCCCCACTGCACGGGTGGGCACAGTGAGGGCTGGAAAACCGCAGGGGGAAGGACACACTCCGAGATCCCAGGGCTGCCCGTGGCAGAGGGGCAGGACAAATGGTGTCCACACACAGTGAGAAGGAAACACTGTTTTATTGCCTGATTTGGGAGAGGGGTGAAACCCTGGGAGAAGCCCCATCTCCTCCCTGTTCTAGCCCAGTCTCCCCTCCAGCAAACCCCAGGCGGGTGATGATGCATTTGCTCTTCTTGTGCGTGTGACAAAGGTGGGCTGGCCATGCATGGAGGTGAGTGGCATCCCCCCTGCCTGCCCTGCCTGCATTCCCAGCACCCGTGAGAGGCAGAACCTGGTGCAGCTGTGCCTGGGGGCTGAAGAGGCTGAAGCAGTTTTTGGGAGGTGGAGCCACAGCTTGAACCCCATCCTCATCCACTCAAAGTGCATCACAAGGGAAGGCAGGATCAGGAGAGGAGAGGAGGTGTGGGGGGAGAAGCCTGCTCTCCTCCATCACGCTCCTCGTGATTATCCGGACGCATTCTCCCATGGGATTCCTGCTGCCTGGAGCACCCACGGCACCGCTTCCCTACTCTGATAAAGTGCATCCTTGCTGCTCCACCGAGGGCCCCCCTGAGCAGGATGGCTGCACCCTGTCCCTCTGCCATGCCAGGGCAGAGACAACCCCCCTTACCCTGCTCCTGCAGGGAGGGGACCACCCGGGCAGCAGAGGGGACATAAACCCCGGGTGCTCGGCCCAGCCACGCCAGCCTGGGGGCTCAGTGCAAACGTGCTTCTTCCCTCTGCATTTCCCTGTGCCTTCCACCACCTCTGGGATTGTCCTTGCAGGGGGGGAAGGGGCCATGGCTCAGTTCACTCCTCAGGCAGCACTGAGGGTGCTCAGATCCCTTGCTAATCACAGACCCTTTGTATCAACACCTCCACGAGCCTCCTGCTGCCCTGGGGATGAGGGGTGCCTGCCCCATCACCCCCACTCCCCAGTGGGGACACAGCCATGCTCCAGCTCCAGGGCTTGTCCTGGCCCTCTGGCCCGCAGTGGCCATGTACCTGCTCGGCTGGGACACCGTGACTCACCCGTGCAGGAGGCCCAGGCTGTGCTGAGCTCTCCTGGATATCCTGGGGATGCTCCAGCTACCCCATCCCGGACAGGCTGGTCCCAGCAGCCACCTGAGGAGCTGTCTGCCCCAGCAGTCTTTTTCTGAGCTCAGCCAGCCTGTCCCAAAGCCTTGTGCTGAGCATCCCTGGGCGTGAGGGACACGGGCAGTGGCAGTCACAGGTGCCTGCTGGCAGCCCTTTTGCTCCACTCCATCACTAGCCCGTCTTGTCCTGGTCCTCCTGGGAGCAGCAGTGTTGGCACAAGAGTGTCCAGGTGGTACCTTGTGGGTGCAGGAAGCAGCAGGACACAGCGCTGGGGACGGCAGTGCCTCCAGTGTGCGGGAAGTGGGACCTGAATGCCAGGGAGGAGGCAGGGGCTGTGCAGAGCTGCCCCACTGACACCTCCTGCCAGCTCGGGATCCACCCTGGGGAAACTCTCAGCCCAGCCAGGCTTAACTAGTCCCAGCCCAAGAGCAGGACAGAAGCAGGGCATCAGTCCCATCAGCTCCATGGACAGGGAGGTGGAGAAGGGTGACAGCCCACAGCCCCACCATCCCCCTGGCTCCCTGCCCATCCATCCACCTCGTGACAGAGCAGACACAGGGACCATTCCCCACTCCACCGTGCCCCTGGGGCTGTGGTTGTGCCCAGGAGACTGCAGCCCCCCAGCTGGCACAGCTCTGTGCAGAGCATGGCACGGGGCTGGCGGTGAAGGAGGATCCGGGAGGAATTCCCAGAGGGGAATTTTGTAAGGGATGGTGATAAGTCAGATGACAGCCCCTGTGGAAGACCCCAGTATCCAGCAGGGAAAGGGCACCAGGGTATGTCCTGCTTCCAGACCCTCTGTGCAGGAGAGCCCCGTGGCCAAACATCCCTCGCAGCCGTCTCTGCAGGCAGGGGACACTCGGCTTTGCTGAGTGCCCAGCATTTGTGCCAGGCCAGCCAGACCTTGCTGTGCAGTCCCAACACGAGCCAGTGAAATCAAAGATCAGCCTCCAGGACTTGGCTGAAGTCTGGCACTTGCTCTTGCAATCCCTGGCTGCTCAGAGTGCCAGCAGCAGCATCTCCCAGGCTGCACTTGAACCAGGGCCAGCATGCCAGGGTGGGGCAGAGCTGCCTTCCCCATCTGAAAACCAGGGGGTTGCCGTGTGCGTGGGTGACCAGTGCAGCCCAGTGACACCAGTGCCAGCACACAGGGAGCCTGTGCTGGGCAGCAAAGCAGCATGTGGTGTTCCCAGCACAGCAGCACGTCCCACCAGCTCCGGGCTCAGCTCAGTTCCTTTGGAGAGCCAGCAGAGTGCCCCGAACTGCCTTCCCTCTGCAAGGTGCATGCAGAGGCAGGCGACCTTGGAGGAGACACTTGCCAAGAGGGATGTTTTCCTGATACCAGTCACAAGGTGCAGAGCCCTTCCCAGTGTCCAGGTCACACCCACTGCAAACAAACCGCTCTGAGAGCTCACCTGGTTTCCAGTTGGGGCACTGCTGGGACTCCCTTCTGCACAGTGTCACCCTGGGAGGGAGGCTGGCACTGTGACAAGGCTGGGTGTCCCTGCCATCCCCTCCTTGCACAGCCAGCGCTGAGCGAGGCTCCTCTGCCCTGTCCTGCTGAGACAGCCACAGTCGTGCTGGGAGAAGAGAGGTTGCAAGGGAAGGGCTCAGGGCCAGCTCTTCTCCTGCAGTGGAGGCTCCATGACAGCATAGCCCAGCCCAGCCCTGCTTTCCAGCCTCCTGGCACTGGCAGGGTGTGGGAACCTAAATCCTCCTTGCTCCATGCAAGCACTCGAAGAGACCAGTCACTTCTCTCCATGTTGGTTGATTTGGGTCAGACCCTCTTTGTCTCAGACCCCAAAGACGACAGGGACTGAACATGAGACTCCCTAAGGTCTGAGATTACTGTCCTACTCCCACAGACTCTGCCATATCCCCGGGTTTGAAGATCCCATCTCTGAGGATGGCACCAAGAGCAGAAGTCTGAGACAGAGCCCCAAGTCCTTCTCTGCCTGCTGGCTCCCTTTCCCCTCTGGGGTGCAGTGGGGCTTGTGGAAAAAAAAAAAAAAAAGAAGGAAAAAAAAAATAGAGGGAAGATTTGTGCTGAAAGAAGAAGGAGATGCAGCAACAGGAAACACTAAAGCCTTGTGCAACTTGGCCTATTGCATCTTTGGGCTCTTCTCAGCACTGACTCACGTGGTGCCAGCCAGGATGAGGAACGGGGCCATGTGCTGCTGTCTCCTCCCAGCTCCAGCCCCAGGCTGCTGCTCCCCCCAGCCTTGCTCGGCACACAGCCACCTCCTCGGGAGCGTCCCCAGGGTCCCAGGGCTGGCAAGAGGGGACCCAACCTCCTCCGTGGGGCTCAGCAGTCCCGGGAGAGAGAGGGTGGCACGTGCCAGGGCTGTACAAAACGTTTTGCAATGAAGAGTGTGTGTGGAAAGGTTAAAACAGTTCCGAGATGTCTCAAAACCCTTCTCGACTGAGCCAGGCCTGGCTGGCACCCACTGGTGCCTCCGCCACGGTCTGTGGCCTGCCAGGAGCACCGTGTCCATCTGCAGGAGGTCCCTCACAGCAGGCCAGGCCCGGGAATGGCCGTGGGGCCCCTTTATCTCTCTGACTTGACTTTGTACCTGAGGACCAGGTAAGCCAGGAGCCGCAGGATGACGAAGAAGATGCCCAGGATGAGGAAGTCCAGGTAGAGCTTGGCCTCCTCCACGTCCAGCTCCTGCAGGATCTTGATGGGCTTTTGGAAAGGGCAGAAGTCCTCGAGGCACTCCAGGTCCTCGCGCTCCATGGCGTAGATGGTGAGGATGACGCCCTCGAAGCCGTACCTAGGGCAGAGCACACCCAGGAGGGTCACCCCAGGCCCCACAGGAGCCCAGGACAGGGAGCTCTGGCCAGAGCACGGGCTCCCACCTGACATAGGAGACGTAGGAGCTCCACTGCAGGTAGGTGGGGATGGTCTTGAAGCTGACGAAGAAGCCCGAGAAGAGCAGGACGGGGATGGCAGTGACGGGCCCCACAAAGGTGGCCACCTGGGGAGCAGAAGCTGGGTGTCACATCCTTGTCTGCGGGAGAACCACTCCCCTCCACCCCCAGATTGCCGTGGAAGCCCTTCCACGTTCTCCACGAGACAGGCAGAGCCCCGTCTGACCTGCAGGGAGGTGGAAGCAGCTCCGATGAGGAGCCCCAGGGACTGGGCCACCAGGGCTGTGGCGGTGGCCAGGGCGGAGAAGAGCAGGAAGCGCGTGGCCTCGGGGGGCTGGCCCGTCATCCAGTACACGATGCTGCAGTAGGCAATGGGGCAGATCACCTGCACAGGGGCACAGAGACCACCCTGCTGGACCCACGGCCACGCTCACCCCACACACCCGTCCTGGGGGGTGGAGGGACCCCGCAAAGCCCAGCCTGGGGCACTGGGCTGTGCCAGGGCTGTGACTGAACCCAGCAGAAGCCTCACCTGGAAGGGCACATCTGCCATGGTCTTTGCCAGGTAATAGGCTTTCAGGCTGTACCAGTAGTTCAAGTGCTCTCGCAGGAACACAGTCATCTCCTGGGGGACTGTGTGGGAGCAAGGAGTTAGCAGCCAGCAGTGTCCCCCCACTCCCACCCGTCCTGGTGCAGGCAGGGGTGATGCTGCCCCAGCACAGAGCTCCAGGTAACCTCCTGCCTCTGCCCAAATCTTCATCGGGGGGAAAAAAGTAATAAAAAATCAGACACTGATTTGGGAACTTTCCTCGTGGAAAGTTCAGCTTGGCTGGGGGCTTTTAGGCAAACTTTTTGAGGAAGCGGAAGAGAGTTAAAGTGGCTGAAAATGCAGCTCTACAGACAGTTTATCAGAGGAAAAAAAAAATAATCCAGCATTCTGCTTTGAACCCAGAAGTACATCACAGCCAAACAGGGGGCAAAACTGCAATGCACACGAGCAGAACTTTCCTCCCCTCCTCTTTGTTTGATTCCCCCCCCGGTCTTTTCCCCCCACCCTTGTCCAAGTCATCTGGCTGCTCCCCACGCTGCCCAGCACTCAGCTGGAGCACCCCAAGGGCTGGGAGCAGGGCTGGGTGTCGTGGGGCAGGAGCTGCTTACAGGTGAGGATGGTGGGCATCAGGGCAGCAAACATGAGGAAGAGCATGGAGAAGAAGAGGAAGCCGGTGTTGTTGAAGACCTTGCCCGCGTCGTTGCCGATGTGCAGGTAGAGCAGCCCGATGAGGACCCCGATGCAGATGTGGGACATGAACCTCAGGTGGGTCAGCACCTGCGGGCAGAGAGGCCACAGGCTGAGCCCCCTCCAGCCCCCATTTAAATCCCCGCCTCTGCAGCCCCAGGTGACCAACAGATCCCATCCCCCGAGCCCTGCCGCAGCCCCCTCTGCCCTCACCGTGTCCCTCAGGATGCAGATGAAGGTTCTCTTGAAGAGGATGCAGAACTGGGTTGAAGTGCTGGTGGCAAACGTGTGGCTCTCGATGTGATCCACGTCCTGCAAGGCCACAGGCGAGTCAGGGATGGGGGTCAGGTTGACAGCGCAGGGTCCCTGCTAGGACAACACCCTGGGTGGGCCCCTGCAGGAGGCTACCCTGACCCCACTCACCGTCCCACAGTGGGCTGGGCACGATGAATCCGCCTTGTCTGGGCTGCTCTTCTTCTCAGCCATGGTGCACATGCCATTCTGGACGGCGCGGAACAGGACGGGGTTGAGGTCCCCGTACTCTCCCGAGGCCACCTCGATAACTGTGGGGGGGACAGGACCCCTGAGAGGTGCTGAGCCAGCCCTTGCCACCGCTTCCCCGGCCAGCACCTGACGGGAAGGGCACAGGCACCTCCCCTGGGCAACCTGGGGGAACACTGGGCAGCCCCCCCGGCGTGGGCGCTGGGTTTGGACCTTGCCCCCCTCCGCAGCCCCAGGGGTAGGGACACTCACTGAAGTCAGCGGGGTTGTGGTATGTGGGGCAGTGGAGGCCGAGACCCTTCAGGTAGGGGATGAGGTTGGTCACAACGCCTTTGAAGATGCACTGGCCCTGGCTCAGGATGTACAGCTGCGAGAGGAAGCCGGGAATATGGCAGGTGAAGAGCAGCCAGGGCACTGTCGCCCTCTCCCACCCACCTCCCTGCCCTGGGGTGCCACAGGGCGCCCTTGCCAGACCCCCATGTGCTACACAAACCCCAGGCCAAATGCCTGCAGCCCCCCCTCCCATGGCCTCTCTCCTGGGCCTTAGGGCCAGAGGGGCCCCCTGGAGATCCCTGTGCCCCATCCCAGCCCAAACCTTGTCGAACATCTCAAAGAGCTTGGCGCTGGGCTGGTGGATGGTGCAGATGATGGTGCGCCCACCCTGAGCCAGGGACCGCATCAGGGACACCACCTGGAAGCAGGAGGCACTGTCCAGGCCGCTGTGGCCATGCAGGAAGGGGTAGAGAGGGAAGAGCAGAGAGAGAGAAAAGGGCAGAGTTGAGAGGAGGAGAAGTACATGCTGAAGATTCCCCTGCTTGTGGGCACCCTCCTTGCAGATCGATGGGGAGGAGCATCAGCCCCAGCCCTTTTGGAGCCCCTGGGAACAATCCCACCCCACACTCAGGTGGGCACCAGAGGGTACTGGCCACCCCGGTGCCCCTGGCAGGGGAAGCCCAGCTGGGCATTGCTGGGGAGCCCCGGCCCCCATGTCCTCACCTCGTGGGCTCATCAAAGAACATGACGGGGGGGTTGTTGACCAGCTCCAGGGCGATGGCCAGGCGCTTGCGCTGCCCCCCCGACAGGGAGATGGTGCGGGTGTACGAGCACTCCAGCAGCCCCAGGGCTGTCAGGATCTCATTCACCTGCGAGACAACCCATGGTGAATGAGGCTTTCAAGGACTTTCATCCCATTCCTGCCACCTCCCTTCGCTGGGAGCCCCTCGGTCCCCTCAGGGACCTGCTGTCTCCACCCTGGGGAGAGGTGAGAGGGTCTGGACCTACCCTCCTCTGCACTTACCAGCTCCTTCTTCACCTCCTGCTTCTCGCTCAGCTTCAGGTTAGCAGAGACCTGTGGGGAGAAGAGGGGCAGGGAGACACAATTGTCAGATGCAGGGAACAGACCCAGCAGCACTGTGGCCCCAGCCCTGCCCAGCCAGGAACGCCTCGGGGTGAAGGCAGCAAGAACAGCAGGATTCTGTTCCTGCATCCCAGAGAGCCCTGGGAAATGCCTGATGTCAGTGCGGGCTCGGTGCCCGAGGACACAGCCCAGAGGTGCCCAGAGAGCCCAGCAGGCTGCTGCCTGGCCTGGCTCACCATCATGGCCTCGAGCACGGTGAGGTGTGGCAGCAGCATGTCGTCCTGCATGATGTAGCAGGACATCTTGCGGAACGTGCGCAGGTCCCGCGGCCGCCCGTTCACCAGGATCTGCCCCTTCATGCCGGTCTCCCTGCAGGGAAAGAGGTGTGAGGGAATGCAGCACAGGACCCCCCAGCCCTGCACCCCCAGCCCTCCCCAGCCTCACCTGTAGCCAGCCAGGATGTTCATGAGGGTGGACTTCCCGGCACCCGAGGGGCCCATGATCCCGATGAGCTCCCGCTGGCAGAACTTCCCCGACAGGCATTTTAGGAGAGTCTTGTACCCTGGAGGGAGAGAGCAGCAGGGGGTTGGACTCACAGGGCAGCAGGGCTACAGTGAATGCGATGCCATCCCAGCACCTGGGGGAACTCAAGGTCTCCATGTGCCGTGCCGGGGGCTGCATGTGCCTGGGGCCTGTCTCCATCAGCGTCCCCAGGGCTATGGCCACAGCAGGATCGCCTCCAGCATGATCCCTGACCCTGGTCCTTGGCTGATCCCACTGATTTCCAGTGCTGAAGAAGCTCATGACCTGGATCGCAGCAAAGACCAGGGAAATCCTTGGGTCGGGTCACAGAGCTGCTAAGGAAGATTACCAGGCCGTGACATCAGTCCTGGGCATGTCTTCAGATGCCGGTCCCTGGGGCCAGGGGAGAGGCACGGGGCAGCACGGGGCAGGCAGAGGCCCCAGTCCCACTGGAAGCCCAGCTCTTGCCTTCATTGGCATTCACGCTGTGCCGCCCGGCAGCAGCCACTGCTAATCAGACCTGGAATTATCTCCGCTTTAAACGCGGCTGATTAGCATTTTCTGGCAGAAGGAACATGATGTGTCGGGAGCAGGGAACAAGCACAGCCTCAGGCTCTCAGGAGCTGCCCCCAAAACGCAGCCCTGGCCAGGAGAGCAGTGGGATACAGGATACAGGGTGCTGGGACCACGAACTGAGCTTGAGCATCTCCCCGATGGAAACGCTCCCCTTCTGCGCCCCACGGGGGCAGGTGGTGTGGGACAAGGGCAATAAATCCATCTCCCATCACGGGCCCACCACACTGTGGGGAGCCCCTCTGGCTCGTCCCTCCCC